>JAZKJV010002455.1:0-12500 GCA_037367405.1 Ottelia alismoides | reverse complement strand
AATAATCATAGTACTAACTGTAATCTTATTTTACAATGTTGGATACACATTTACAATGTAGACGCGAAATTTACAAAGACGGATGTCATTCTGTGTGGCGTATAAATGCTCCCTCATTTTCGTAACCTCATTGAATAAATAGCAATAAAAATTACCAAATTGGACAGTATAAAATTAGTAAAATAGACTAAATTAAATTCAAAATGAAAATGAAAATCTAATGACTAAAATACACTTTTAAATAAAGAACCGTCAGATTGAGATCCAACATATCTCGTGATGGGCTTTCTGTTGACCCAAGAAAGATGCAAACAGAGACATCTACGGCCTCCATCCAGACAGGGTTGATTTCAACAATTATGCGACACTTAAAAAATGACCATCTAGATGAAGACCTAGGAGTCTCTGTTCCACACGAAATTTGAATGACATAATAATGTGATATATTGATGAATATTCATGGAAGAAATTTTCAAAAAATATTAAAAAAAGAGAGAAAATGGGTTAAGGGAATTAAGTTAGCTTCCCTGTGGAGCAGCCCCATTTTCCCCTGTAAATCCCATTTATTGAGCTCATTCTTGAAATGTAACAAGGCTAGGTCTGATTTTATTTTTTACCTGACCTACGAGCTTTGCAACCTTTTTGTGTTAATACTAAACCCTTAAGTTTAAAGTTCAAGTTTTTTTATTGTTAGGTTCCAAATATGAGTACCTTAATTAAGAGAATGGAAGCACATATAAAAACTTTTTTTAATATACCCGTCAAGTAGTTGCATCATTTCAGAATAGCAATTTTCTATAAGGGTGTCCTTGCAAAAGAGATGCGACAATCTTGGTCCAATTTTGGACAAAACTACGAACATACCCTCAAAAGCACTGCAACTTCTGTCCAAATAAACGGTCAAAATCCGTAGCCGTTTGAACCCTAAAAAGGACAAACGGGAAGCTCAGCCACGGCTATCCGAACCAAACTCCATACCAAGATCCGAACCACCTGACCCATCTAACGGCTACTCCCGCCCTCCCGATAAAAGAGCTCAATCAACCTCAGCTCTTCCAATTCCAATAGCTCTCCCCTCCCAAGCTACCGAACTCTCTCCTCGTTTGCTCGACATTGCCCAATGGCACGATCCACCGCCTCTGCTCTCGTCCTCCTCGCCACTCTCCTCGCCTGCTCCTCCGCTGCACACTCTCACGACTTCCTCGTGGGCGGGACCGCCTCCGTCTGGCATGCCCCGCCCTCCTCGGATGCCCTCAACCGATGGGCTGAATCCAACCGGTTTCAAGTCGGCGACACGCTCGGTATATAAAATTCCGATCACTTGTCACGCTTAAGAACTCCATTTTACTGCATTGTCTTGATGGTTTATGTTAATATGCTTTATATTTTACAGCGTGGGATTTAAAAGGGCATAACGACTCGGTCCTGCGGGTGAGCAGGGGGGATTACTTACGGTGCAACACGACGAGCCCACTCACACGAGGCTACGGTGTGAGTGCGGGCAGGTTCGTGGTGGATCTCGAGAGGTCGGGAGCTTACTACTTCATCAATGGGGAGGAGAGCATGTGCCAGAATGGTGGGAAGGTCATAGTGGTGGTGATGGCCGATAGGAGGAAGTTTGCGGAGGCGCCGGCATCTCTGCCCTCCGAGGGCGAGGCTCCGGCTTCTGCGCCAACTGCAGGGGCAGCAGCAGGTCTGAAGGCGGGACTGCTCGGGGGGATGCTTCTGGCTTTGGGCGTGATTAGCCTGGTGTTTTGAAGTTCTAATTAAGTGTTGTGTGTGGGTGGGTAATCACGAGTGGTTATTCTTTGATTAGATTGCGTGGAATTTGATGTTGATTTTGCAAGGTTTTATAGCTGCTGCTATAGCCGTTTATATATATGCTTAATTTCAGTATTAATTATATATGTTCTTAATTGGGAAGTACGATTTGGTGTTATGAACTTCTATATGAATCGTTTGGCTTCGCCGTGCTGAGAACGCACATTGACGATAGGAAATAACTATAGTTTAATTTTGAGTAAATTATACGAAAGTCCAGCAATTAATTTCAATGTAGTTCTTCAACATTCAAAAATAACAAAAAAAGTACCTACTATTATGTTTCGGTCACAATGTAATTGTTTTTCAGCAGGAGAAGGAAATGGACCAAATTACCCCTAAAAACACTCCTAGTGAAATAGCCCCAAATCCTTAGTGACATTGACGAAACATTACAGATCCCTTGCTGCACTGCTCCAAATCCTAAAGAAATATGGATGTATCCACTAGACAAAAAAAATTAACACAAGCAATAAGATAAGATAGAATAGAAAGTCTTCTTTTCTCAACCAAAATTCTCTGATTGTTAACGATGATCAGGAGGGCCAGAGTTGCACAACCCAAGATAGTGGCCTGAAGATGGACGACAGAGATACCGCACGCGAATGCGCGTGAGCTGTGCCAGTGTCGATGTGGAGGAGAGTTGGGCGCACTAGTCCCAGCGGTGGAGCCGAGGGCTACGTGCACATGAGACATGCAGTAAGATCGCGCTGGGCCTGGACACAGGGCCGCGTTGCGCGAGTCGATGCACGGCTAAAGGACGCAGGAGGCGCGGGCGCATAGCGGCGCATGCTTGAGAGGAGTGGCCGCACATTGGAGTGAGGGCTGGAAAGAGGGCCGCATGCGACGGTGCAGGCTGGAGAGCAGTGCTGCACACAGCGGTGGCAGTATGGGGAGAGAATTAAATGATCTTACCAGCAAGGGACCTACAACTGAAGTCATTTTGATCCATTTAGTACTATGAATCAAAATTTATATTATTTATCCATTAGTAGCTATTATTACAATCTCATGTTTATCGTATTATTTAGCATGCACCGCTTCAAATTTGTGTGACTCGAAGCTTTTCAATATTTCTCATCTCTTTAGAATTAACTTATATTGAAGATGTTAAAATTTACATTTATATATCATCTCTTATTTTTTGAAAAAATATCACAATTTTTGCCCATGTATTTTGAAGATTAATTGATACAGAATACGAATATGTGTTAACTCATTAGTGGCATTTTGGACTCTTGGGTTCATTTTGGATATCATGGTTTTAGAGTGACTAAATTTTGGGGCATTAAAGCTATATGGGAATATGGAGTACCAACTACCAAGGTGCATGCAAGTTGCATCAAGGCTAAAAACATCGATTTTATTTTTTTAAATAAAATTTTGTGGGATTTACATCATCATATATCATCATAGTGTCATTCCAAATCATGTGTTAACCTTAAAATTGTGATATTTTTTAATGCAACACTTATATCCCTTTCATTAAGACCATCAAATTTTATCAGTCTTAAAATTAATGAAATGAACCCCTTCTAGATGGATATTTTAAGAATGCTTGTTTTACATAAAATTTGAAATATATTTTGTACTTCATTCTTAGTAAATTCACCTTCATTTAAAAAAAATCAAAAAGAGCCCCTAAATCCCCAAGGACTGAGATCGAAATCTTTCTCTCGCTCCGTAAACAAGTGGGAATTTTTGTGACACCGGTGTGCATACTACCTATTCCAAAACTGTATTAGTTTTGATTTATTAACAAATATGTATAGGTCTATATTTGAAAGTAAGCTCCGTTAAGATTCATCTACTGGTATGCATTAAGGAAAGTTATCTGGAAATCATATATGTAGTTTATATTTGTCCTTAGTGCATGCATATTGGATTGGTGTGGCCCGATCAGCACACGAGGCTGACCCCAAGCCTTGACCTGTAATGTGGCCTAATTTATATTAGGTTGGGCTCAGGTGGAAAATTTGACTCATTAAATAAATTAGGGTTAGGGATGAAAACGGATACGGATATATCCGAATATCTGCTTACCGTATTCGAAAAATTATCGGATACGGATATCCATATCCGAATACTAATCGAATACGGATCGGATATGGATATAGGTTGTAATAATTTTCCGAATACGGATACGGATATGGTAATAGCTTGAATATCCGTATTCGGATCCGGATATCCGAATACAATATTTAATATTATTTTATATATTAGTTAATATAATATAAGCTACAACCTTATGCTATTAAATTAGTATTATACATTATATCATATAATTTATTAACGATATTTATAAATTTCTATTTCTTTGGTATGAGCACTAATAAAATTTATGAAATCCTGTCCCCTTTTTGCATCCAGTCAAGAATACATGTCACATCCACACTCCCGTTTGTCATGACACAACTTATTTATATTTCATTGTTATTTTTAAAATCATTATGAACTTTGATAAAAAAAATCAATTCATATTCTTATGTGGTTTTTATTCAATCCGTATTCGGATTTCATGTTTATTGGATCCATATTTGGATTTCACTTTTTATTCGATTCATATTTGGATCATCTCTTTATTCGCTCTTTATTCGATCCGTATTCGGATTCGATAAATATTCGATTCCGATTCGTATCCATATTTTTACGGATATGGTTTCCATAATGCATATCTGAATCATATCCGTATCCGTATTCGTATTCGATATAGATGAAGCGAATATGGATATGGAAATAGGCATATCCGATCCGTATCCCATCCGTTTTCATCCCTAATTAGGGTTCGCTTGGACGGACTCAGCCTAGATCCGAAGATATCCCATATAATAATCATTTATCTCAAATTATTATAGTTCAACTATGCACATACACCTAATCGTGAACTCTTTTCTTTTAAAACAAACTCATGGTCACTTCAACAAAAATGAGCTACAGTGATGTCTTTTTTCAAAATACGTCACTAAATTAGTCATCGTTAAATATATAATGACAATATTATTCGTTGCGAAATGAGTTTTCGTACTCGAAATTAGCAATGCATATCATATCTTTCGTTATATCATTAGCTTTGGTCCATAATCCGTTGCTATTTTTAAAATATCAACTAATCGTCGCTATCTTTTTACTTCAAAATTTAGCGACAATTAATCACAAGTTTGAAATAATAGCAAGCGTCACTATGTGGATCGTTGCTAATGATATATATATATATATATATATATATATATATAGCAACAATATATATATATATATATCGTTGCTATATATATATATATATATATATATATATATATATATATATATATATGGGGTTGGGGAGCATGCACCCAGGTGCATGTAATTTTACATGCACCGGGGCCTATATCTTCCACGTTTTTCTACTTTTTTAGAATATATCACCATGTATATTCATCTATATATCCCTCCATTATACTATTCGAATTTCGCCAGAAACAGAAACTCCTATGGCCTCCATCTAGAACATGTCGATTACAACAATTCTTAGACCGTTAAAATTACTTGTTATAGATAGAAGACATAGGAGTTTCTATTTCTGACGAAATTGGAATGACATATTGGAGGGATATATGGATGAATATACATGGTGATATTTTTCAAAAAAGTAAAAAAACATGGAAGATATAAACCCCGGTGCATGTAAAATTACATGCACCTTGGTGCATATTCCCTTTTCCCTTTATATATATATATATATATATATATATATATATATATATATAGGGTCATATGTGGCTGCCCCCTAGGGCCAACCAACATGGCTGCCCCCGCCTTATTTGGACAATTTTTTATTTTTTTTTGAAAAATAACACCATTTACATTCATCCCTATATCCCTCCTATATACCATTCGAATTTCGTCAGAAACAGAGACTCCTACGGCCTCCATCCGGACAGTAATTTTTTAACGGTAACATGATTTTTTTAAATCGATACCATCGAGATGGAGGCCGTAGGAGTCTCTGTTTCTGACGAAATTCGAATGGCATGTAGGAGGGATATATGGATGAATATACATGGTTTTATTTTTCAAAAAAAATAAAAAAAACGCCGAAAAATGGGGCGGGGGCATCCATGTTGGCTGCCCCCAGGGGGCAGCCCCATTTTTTCCATATATATATATATATATATATATATATATATATATATATGAGAAAGGGATCCTACTCCATGGAGTAGGTAACTTACCTACTCCATTTTCTTCTTTTTCAAAATTTTTTATTTTTTTTAAAATGCTTCCATGAATTTTCATAATTATATCCCTCTAATATATCATTCAAATTTCATCAGAAAAAGAGACTCCTACGGTCTCCATCCACACGGTCATTTTTTAACGGTCTCAGATTTGCTGTATTTTTCACGTTCTGGATGGAGGCCATAGGAGTCTCTGTTTCTGACGAAATTTGAATGACATATTAGAGGGACATAATTATGAAAATCCATGGAAGAATTTTTCAAAAAAAATAAAAAAATTTTGAAAAAAAGAGAGTGGAGTAGGTAAGTTACCTACTCCATGGAGTAGGATCCCCTTCCTTCCTCTCTCTCTCTCTCTCTCTCTCTCTCTCTCTCTCTATATATATATATATATATATATATAAGGAAAGGGAGCCTACTTTGTGAAGTAGGTAACTTACCTACTTCACATTTCACTTTTTGCAAAATTTTTTATTTTTTTTTCAAAAATACCACCGTGGATTTTCATAATTATATCCCTCTAATATGTCATTCAAATTTCATTAGAAACGGAGACTCCTACGGACTTCATCCAGAACATGGAAAATACAGCAAATCTGTGACCATTAAAAAATGACTGTCTGGATGGAAGGTCGTAGGAGTCTCCGTTTCTGACGAAATTTGAAAAATCATTTCGCAACGAATAATATCATCGTTATGCATTTAACAACGACTAATTTAGTGGCGGATTTTAAAAAATTGTCACTATAGTTCAATTTTATTGTAATTTTAACCTTTTTCTCATTATCGTCATTGTAACTTGTGTCATTGTTCTTTTTATGTACATCTCGTATAATACATTTTATTTTATTGGTAAATCTTTAACTTTGAATCAATGCTTCATTTACCAATAATTTTTGTATACATAATCAAAGGTACCTTCAATCATCTATTTTCCTTCTCTGTGATTTCACCAAAAAATTTAAAAAGCCAACTCGATCCAAATTGGACCCATATTAATCGAGTCGGTCCATGGGCCAATCTGGAGAAAAATCTTGAACTTTGGCCCGGTCCACAACAACACATTGATTTTATTGGATCTTGGACCGCGTCACCTTGGACCGAAATCCACCCTATTCTAAAGAGGTGTAGCACATTGCCATGTGTTTACATCGTTATGCATTTATGATTTCGACAATATGCCTATATCCATTGCTCACACCGCACTCTTTTTCTCTCACAAAAATAATATGTGGAGAACAATGAATGATTGCCATGAAGTTCTCTCTTATACAGAGAGGATCCTATGCTGTAATACAGCAGGTGCTGTATTATACAGGATATGATTCTCTCAAAATAAAGATATGAAAGTTAGACCATACTAGAAGTGACAGAAGGTGGTTTGGAAGGGGAGGGTAGGGGGTCGAAGGGTTCAAAAAAGGTGGAGCAGGGGGCTTGGAGGTGTAGCGCTTGGTGGTGTGGGGGGGGGGGGGGGAGCGGGTAGGGTGGTGCTTTGAGCGGAAGCCGCGGGGATGGAGGAAAAAGGATAAACGAAGGTTGAGGATGGAGTCGGAACGGTGTCTGGAGGGTAAGGATGAGGTGCGCGGTAATGAAGTATCCGAAGGGCAGCTTTCGCCTATTGGGAAGCCAAGCTTCTTCAGCTTGCTTGATAGGCGTTTCGCAGAGAGCTTGCGCGTGGTTCCGCCAAGAGGGATGACTAAAAAGGTTGACAAATGAAGGTGCTTTCTTGGAATGTGAGGGGGTTGGGTCGTCCCGAGAAACGACTAGGGGTAAAGAATCTAATAGGTGATGCTCATGCGAATGTTGTGCTATTGCAAGGGACGAAGATATCAAGGGCTGGGGGAGAGGCCTGGAGATATTTGGGAAGTGGCTCTTTGTTTGACTTCACAAAGGTCGAAGATCAGGGAGCAGCTGGCGGGCTCCTGACTGGTTGGAGGAGGCAGGACTTCGAGAAGGTGGCGGAGAGAAGATCTTTGTACTCGCTATCCGTGCGTCTGAAGAGGAGGAAGGATGATGTTACGTTTATTATGACTAATGTATATGGGCCTTCAGATTCAGCGATGGGTTCCTTGGCAGCAGATATCTCCGAGGTGGGAGCGATCAGATAAGAGGGCATTTGGCTGATTGGTGGTGACTTAAAAGTGATCCTGTTGCCGGAGGACAGACCATTGAGGGGCGGTGGACGTGGTGCTAGTTCGGAAGATTTCAGGAATCATATCCACACATTGGGGCTCACTGTTATTGATGCAGCGGGATGTGCCTACACGTGGCGAAATGCTAGATCAAGATCAAGGCTGGACAGATTTCTGCTTTCATCCGAGGGATTGGAGTTTCTTCCCCTCTCTCGGGCGTGGTTGTTGCCTCGGAGTCATTCTGATCATACACCAATTCTTTGGTCTTCGGAGGAGCATCAACATCCAAGGTCTTTGTTCAGATTTGAACGAGCATGGTTGATGGAAGATGGGTTTAGGGAGGACGTGACCGCGAAGTGGAGAGGATGGCAGGTGGAGGGGCGGCAGTAGGGCGGCTGGCTTCAAAATTAGTACTGCTGAAGAGATTGCTGCTCGATTTCAGACGGGGAGTAAGGACGCAACGGAGGGAGAAAAGGAGGGAAGCTCAGCAGGGGGTCGTCCGACTAAATGGGCTAGAAGAACAGAGGGGCCTGAACCATGATGAGGTAATGGAGCGGGCAAGGCTGCTGGAAGAGTTACTTTTAGAGGAACAAGAAAGAAGAAGTGAAATGGAAGCAGAGATCTAGGCAAAAATGGTTGCGCGAGGGGGACGCGAACACGAGGTTTTTTCATTCGATGGCCTCAGGTAGAAGAAGGAGCAATTTTATTCACAGTCTCGAAGTTGGAGGGGAAAGGGTGGTGGGTGAGGCTTTGGTGGGAAGGGCCCTGAGGGGCCATTTTGTGGGCATGTAGAGGAGAAGGAAACGTGAAGGATGGGATGGCATGGAGTAGGTGTTGAGTCACTGACAGAGATGCAAGCATCTGGTCTGGAGGCGACTTTTACGGAGAGGAAATTAAAAGCGCGGTGTGGGGGTTGAACACATGCACCCTGGTCCGGACGATTTTCCGATGTTCTTCTATAGGGAATTTTGGGACGTACTGAAAGAAGATGTTATAGTGGTGCTCAATGAGTTCAGAGGTGGCAACAGAGGATTCGAGAAAGTGAACCGGGCAATGCTCTTTCTTCTTCCCTAGAAGGGAGAATCCGATCAAGGTGGAGGACTATAGGCCGATTGCGTTATCTAACACAATCTACTAGATTGTCGCCAAGGTTTTAGCAAATAGGCTCAAGCGAGTGATGGGTGATGTAATCCTACAAAATCAGACTGCTTTTATCCCAGGAAGACAGATGACATACGGACTGGTTATGGCATCTGAGATTTGCCTTGCGTGACGCCGAGAAAAAGTGAAGGGTTTGGTATGGAAGATTGACTTCGAAAAGGCATACGACTACGTAGATTGGAGCTTCTTGTGAGAGTCGCTTCATCGGTGCGGCTTCACCGACCTCTGGATAGCCTGGATGAAGAGGTGCGTCACGACCTCATCGTATACAGTTTTGGTGAATGGGAGACCGGAGGGAGGTTTTTTCCAGCCGCAAAGGGGTGTGCGACAGGGACGCCCGTTAGCACCAATGCTATTCGTTCTGGTGGCAGACGCATTGGCGGTAATGTTCAGGAGAGCAGTCGACGGAGGATGGTGTGAGGGATTTCGTAAGTGAACCATCTCTATTCCACTATTACAATATGCAGATGATACGGTGATTTTCTTGGGTGGTACATAGGAAATGCATAAAAGAACAAGGCATTTAGTGGAGATCTTCAGCAGTATCTCTGGTCTCAGGATCAATAGAGATAAGTCTGTGGTGATTCAATTTGGGATGGATGAGGAGGAGAATGAATCAAGGAGTATGCTTTTGGGTTGCCCCCTTGGGAAGCTACCCATTCCTTACCTTGGGCTACCACTAGTAGCGGGGAGGTTAAGGAAGCGGAGTGGGAGGTGGTCCTTAGGAGATTTGAGAGAGACTGGTAGGTTGGAAGGCAGTCAATTTATCTAAAGGCAAGAAGTTGATACTACTTGAGCATGTGTTATCGGCTATTCCAATCTTTTTCTTTTCAACTCGGTTGATGCCGGCAGGTGTAATGAAGAAGATAGAGATGATGATGAGAAGATTCTTTTGGTCAGATGGGAAGCAACAAAGACCAGGTATACATCTGGTTGGTTGAGAGGAGCTCACGAGGCAGAGATGCAAAGGAGGCCTTGGAATTTGGGATATAAGTAGCATGAATAAGGTGCTTCTGGCTAAGTTGGTGTTGCAAATTTGGGGTGGTACAGATAGATTGGCTATCCAGCTCGTACGAACCATCTATGACGTCAGAGGCTCACTGGAGGCAGGCAGAGTGCGTTTTGAGTCATCACTTTGGAGCGGGGTGACGAGTCCGATATCGCAACGTTAAAAAGATGTTTTTATTGTTTGTGCTTAAAAATTAGTGTGTCGTTCGTTGTAGGCGGCAATCGGAATCGGACAAGAAAATAACCACACAAAATTTAATCAATTTTTAATCAAGTGGTTTTTATTTTTATTTTACTTGGGAAAGTCCGTTCAAACAATGTATGAAAAATAGGGAACTTGTTTAGAATGCAAAATATGATGAAATAAATGCACTGTATTTTTTTGGAATTTTTGGATGCAATATGAATTTTTTTATGAATTTTTAAGTGCAAACAGAATGATTTTCAATATTTAATTATAACAAATATTAAACCTACTTATTTTCAAGAAATAAAATTATCTAAGATCTATCACTAGGTGATTGATTTCAGGAAAAATCCTAAACCTTGAAAATGTAAGATCTAATACCTATTAAAATCAAACACTGAAATATGCAAAATGATTTTTATAGGGAAAATTATGCTGCAAATGCAAATCTTTTTGGGCACAATGTTAAGCATAATCAATTCTACAATATGCGATTTTTCAGGAATTTTTAGAGTAATGGTTAATCAAAGGCAATTTTAAGAGTATAAAATGGGTAAAGTTTGCAATTTTCCACAGAATGATTAATCATTAATTAACCATTAATCACAAAAATATCCACCAAACGGTAGATAGTAATTGAGAGACAACATGCAAATTTTTGATAAATAAAATAATGTCGAGAAGAGGTTGAAACAGATGGAGAACACAGGGATATAAGTGCAATAAATAAATAAAGTGAATAAAATGCAGGAAGACCTAAGTTGAATTACCAATAATCAGGGAGACTTCTCTGAAAAATACCCAGAGGGGCACGTGCACAGCACGTGCCCTCTGTTCTTGGACTGGAATGCGAATGAAGGGTTTCTGGGGGTGCCCTTGCAAATTACTCCGCGGTCACGTACGTAGCACGTGACCCGAGGGTGACACAAGATGACGTCCCCCACACACGTTCTCAGCACGTGCTGGGGTCTCGGGCGCTAGGCCTGGTCTGGCAGTGAGGAAGCGAGGCGTTGGCGGACCTGGTACGATGGAGATGCCCGGCCCGGCTGGCGGTAATGGTGGAGGCCGGTGGACTGGAGGGGCAGGCGAAGTCGGAGCGAGTCGTGGGCGGTGCGGCGTTGATGGTGATGAAGGATTGTCGCTTCTGGAGATGGCGCAACAGGTTGGGGAGATGATCATTGGTGATGAACGATGGCGGCTGCCGATGAAGTAGGCGGAGGTGCTGGAGTCGCAGCTGGACGTCGGTGATGAAGCTCGTTGGAGAAGACGTAGGAGCGTTGTTGGTCGTCGAAGGCGATGGAGCGTTGGCGATGGAGATGACGGCTTAGGAGTTGATTGTAGGGGAGAGTGATCGAGAGAAAGAGAGAGAGAGAGAGGGAGAGTCCGAGAAGATAAAGAAAGAAGGGTGTTGACACGGAGGAGGAGATACCTGGTGGAGCTCGATGGCAGTGCACATCGGAGCGGAGCAACTGCAGAGATGTGGCTGCGACGAGACTGGAGCAGCTTCGGAATCACGATGTGGCTATGGTTGTCACGACAAGAGGGGTTTGAATGGCGGAGAAGGGAGTCGGGGGGTTGTCGAGGCTCTTAAATAGGAGAGAGAGGTCGAGCGGTCGGTGCGAGATAGGCGGAGCAGGTTGTTGCGAGATGAGCGGGGTGACGGTTGCGAGGTTTGCGGAGTTCGTTGGCGGTGCGGTCAAACGGCGAGGCTTACGGAGGGCGGAGGTTGCGAGGGGGCGTGACGATGGGCACATGCCGTTCGATCAGCCGAGATCTAATGGCCTAGAACGCGCCACGTGGTGGCTGAAGTGGGAGAGGGCCGCACGCGTGCTTGGTGCGTGCCTAGGGGCATGTGCCTCAACACGTGCGGGTATTTAATTAATTAAGTTTTTCAATAAAACGATAAAAAGGCCAAAAAAACGCTGACACGTGGCGGCCCCAGGGGTGGCCACCTGTCAGCACCAGAAAAATCGCCAA
>JAZKJV010002454.1:0-30824 GCA_037367405.1 Ottelia alismoides | reverse complement strand
TCGACCATCCGAGATTGATACACCACTGCATGTTAAGAGCACATGGAGAGAAACGAAGATTTCACTCGAGAGATCCGAGAGTCTTCGAATTTGATCTGAGCCACAAACACGAGAAACTGGAGACCTGATCGAATTTCGAGAGACGTTATGATATTCCAATTTAGGGGATAACAACGAAGAGGAGTCGAGGTCCAGACTGTGTGTTATCCATACGATCGGATCGGGTAAAAGCAGATCAAGTCCATTCATTATCCGCCTAAATTTGACCGTCAAATCGCATAAGAGCAACTCTTCAATCGGATGCTCTACAGCCTCCTACACATTGTACCCAAATGAATTCCACCAACTCTTTCCTTAAGCCAACTCAATTGTCAAGAACGTGAGCCAAACAAATATATGGGTCAATTGCATATTCATCCTTGGTGATTTTTGATATTATCAGCAGGTCCAGGATTTAAAGCTGTGTCACGTGCACAACATGTGTTTATTGAAGATTTTGCATGAAACTTCCTCTATTTTCCATATTTTATGCATATGCACCTATATTTCTATACATTTGCATAACTGCCTCTAACCAGTATATAAACCCTATACCAATACTACACAAATTATAATCGTATTAAATAAAATAAAAAAATATAAAAACGATATAAAAATACGTAAATTCTGTATTTTACTCTATATTCGGTATAAATCAGTTTAGAAAATTAAAAAGATTTTCTATTAATAATAAATCATTTAAAATACAAAAACTATAACAAACTTTAAAATCACATAAAATAAAAACATTGCTAAATATCCTATAAAAATTACCTATAGTATATTTTACCATATTTTATACAATAAATCAAAAATAAAATAAATAATAAATAATATAAATGATAAAAAAATAAAAATACACAAAACGTTAAAAAATCATAACCAATTCAAGAAAAATCACAAAAATAGATAATTTCATCTAATTTCTAACAAAAATAAAATAAAAATATTTTAACACTATTTTCATTCTTAAAAATTGAAAATTCCTCACATAATTTAATAAAAACATTATTTTGCCTTTAAAAATAAAATCCATAAAAATCTTAAAAATCTATAATAATAGTAAAAAATAAAAACATAAAATAAAAAGTAATACCAAATAAAAATTACAAAACAACTTCTAAAATAATAAAACCACAAAATACTTAAAATTCACAAAAACGATATAAAATTCACAAAAATTAAATAAATATCCAAAAATCCCTATAAATAAATAAAAATTAGAAAACCCTTTAAACATTAATTGTCTATCGTTTAACCCTAGTTTCCAACAGTTTGCCTCCTTGAGTTCGATACTCCTATACTTATTGTTATACACATTAGTTTAGGAGTATAAATAAAATAAATAAAAAGATTAACTAAAATTAATATTTTCTACAAAAAATTCACATGGTCGATTCAGTGACATTGTTCTTATTTTATAATAATAGATTAGGTGGTTTTTCACTGATCACCTAAGATGTGCATCTATCCAGGAGGGGATGTTTTATGCCCATCACCCATTGTGTGCATGGTTGAAGTGAATTTTAAGATTATATGTAGATGAATATATTTAGATGAATCCAACCTGATGCTTTAAATAAGTATGAAAATGATGAACTCGAGGCATGATCGGCATTAGGACACTTCTGAGTGTAAGCAATAATTGCATGGAATGCAGAATAATTCCTAGTACATAGGTTTGGATTAGTAAACACATGATTGAATAATAATAAACTTTGGAACATGAACATTTCACTTTACTCTTATATTGCTAGCGTGCTTAGCCATACTAAGATTTTCGCTCATATGCACTCTTTTGGAATCTTCTCCAATTTTACAAGTTTATAGGTTGTTGAGATACAAGACTTGCTTGAAGTATTGCAGGTTGTACCAGCCTTCACGGTGCATTTCCACTTGTTGGTTATATAACTGATTGTATCTTACTTTCAGTAGCCTTCGCAGTTTAGAATAAAAATGTAATATTTTGTATATTGTAGATTCTGGAATATGTTTACATTTGAAAAGATTATGAAAGTCGAGGAACCACGATATATGTAATATTTTGCAACATGTTATATAATTTCTTTTCCTACTTTAGATTTCGAATGTTGATCGTCATGTATGAATATGGTTATTATTGAGAATCTAGATACTAGGACAGTTAGGGGATCAGGTCGAGTAGTGACTTGTCCCAACTTGGACACTCCCATGGGGGTGCATGGTGTCGAAAGCATAGCCTATACCAGCATAAGATGGATGTGGTATGATTCTAGAGCTTGTGTGCTGCAGACAACTCAATGTCGAAATAAGTATAGTGCTAGATAGTTAAGTAACTTTTTCAACATATGTGGAACATTGGTATAGTGTTGTATTTTTACAATTCTCACTTTTTAGAGCTGCCATTTTCCTTTTTTTCCCTTCAACTAAGGGGTCATATGATCCATCTAGAGTCAACAAAGACAACTAAAAATAAGACCAAAGATGTAATTATGGTTGTCCAACTTGACATTGTGTCATTAAGATAATCCATTAAGGTGAATCAATCAATTTAGGTTTACCACCTCATCTATTCTTGATGTGGACATACAGTATTCGGATTTTGTCATTGGAAATGACAATGCACTGAATTCTAGATGTTTCGATCCTCTGTGTAGTATTTGTGTAACCTAGAGTCAGTAGGGTATGATAGTCAGAAACTAAATCAATTACATTTCATTTGACTGAAATATAACCTTTATTTGAGGATTTTAAATGTAAATTAAAATTTGAATACTATTTCTAATATTACATGAGATACATACCATCTAATCAAATTTTAAGGGTACACTTAGATATTATATAGGTGTGTAGGCATTATTTATTACAGGTGGTTGACTCTCGGTTCACTTCAAGGCAAGGAGTGTAACCAACAGCAATTGGTAGCCACTTATTTGATCGTCATCACCTCAACCATGAAACCATTATAGTGATTTCGGGACTAAAAAGGAAAATTGATTAATTCGTTCTTGATAATCATTTCTTTAATCAATGAATAAGAACATGTTTTAAATCGGAATCATGGATGAGTTCTGCTTAATTATTTCTACTAATTTAAATTCCTTGTTATGATTCATAGTATTTATGTATATTATATCCAAATTATACCATGTTTACATCATCAAACTAATCAAAATTAAAGCAGATTATACTCAAAATAGTATTCTCTCTCCTTGTGATGACTATTTGAAAAATAATTTGTAGATTCCCTTCACATAATAGAATATCAAGCTCTGCTCTATATCTTACGATCGAGAATACTTGTAACACTTCAATAATGCAAAGTACAAATAGTTCATAAGAATTTTAATATGCTTTCTCATATGTATTGTTTCAATATTTTAGTGCTTAAAAAATGTGATTTTCTGACCATTTTCAATCTGCAACTTCCACTATGTTGGATAAGATATCTTGTAGTATTCATAATTAAAATTGTTTCGTTCATATTCCTCATGGAACGTTATTTTTTTTAAGAAACTATGGGATGGACCGGATTTAGAGACCCATCCAAAAATATTAATAAGTAAAAAATAATCAAAATTGCAAGCGCCAAACATCTATCAAAGTTTTGGCATGCTCAAGAATATTTTCATAGTCAAATCTCACTCCCTGAAAGACGACACAATTTCTAGCCCAAAGAAGCGCACATATCTTTCTTCTGCCATCAACCGAACCAGTCCAATTTCTTCCAATGGAAATCTAGTGGGAATCCACATCACCTCACTGCACACCTGGAAAATCAGCAGTCCTCCATGCCTCCCTAAAGCCAGGGCACTGAAAGAAAACATGGTCAGAGTCTTCCACTATGTCACCACATCTACTGCAAGTCGCCTCAATCTCAAGAAAAAATCTAGCTCTCGTAGCACCAGTTAGAATTTTCCCAATTTTTAGCAGCACAAAAAAAACTATACCAAGTCTTAGTCATGCTCCTCAGTTCCATTCATTGCTCGACAAGAAATAACACCATAGGCGTTTTAAACTGAAAACACCACATCTCTCTAACACCATGAATCTCTCCTATCATACGGCTCTTCCATCCCAGCAAGCCTGGCTGAGAGGCTCAAAAAATCCTCCACTTGTTGATCTGACAACTCTGCTGCAAAGACAGGAGTCCAAGACCCCCCACCCAAACCTCAACCACACTGGCTTCCTTATCTTGGGTCAAAGCAAACAACTAACGATATAGATCACATATCGTACCCTCCTCCGACCAATCACCCTTCCAAAAATGAAAACTCTACCATTCCTCAAAACTGACCACAATGAGGACATCACGTCCGGACGCACCAAGCAACCGCTCCTCTAGAAGGTCGTTAGCGAGGACACACGACATACACACAAACTGGATTACACTCCATTGATCGGTCTGATCAACCTGATTAGAAGATCATCTTCAACACCCCAAATTCTCATCACCCACTTAGCGAGTAAATTCTTATTCATATCTCCCAGACACCTCACACACAAACCACCATCTGTGATCGACTTTCTCACCAACTCCCAATCCACCAGAGCAACTCCTTTGCCCTCTAGGGACAAGGACCAGAAAAAATGACGCATCAAAGTCTCCATCCGCTTACGGACCCCAACTGGAAGCACCCTCGTAGATGTAAAAAAAGACCGGAATAGCTAAGAGTACAGCTTTAATCAGAACCAGTTGCCCACCCCTTGAGAGAAAAGCATCCTTCCACCTTGCTAGCATTTTCTCAAACTTCTCGATCACAGGCTACCAATCCACCTGCCGAGTTCTCCCACACAACAAAGGCAAGCCCAAAAGAAGCCAATAGGAAGGTCTTTTCGTGTTGTCCCTAAAAAAATGTTGTACTGCCGGAGACATGCAATTACTGTTGAGTCCTACCCTTTTTTCAAAATGTTAAAAAAACAAGAAATGCACCAAAAGAAGCTTTATTTGAACATACAACATCAATAAAGATTTGAAAATTACACAATTCATGCATGTAGTCATCATGAGGGTGTTTTATTTTTAGGTATCCTCAAAGCTGGTTAGTCGGCGTTATGCCTCATTTAACATCCTCAAATCATGGTGATGTTGTTGGCATCCATCTACTATACTTTACTAACTTTAGTTAAAGGTGTTTTTTTCCGAAGGATCCAAATCTCAAGTCTAGTGGCCAGATAAACCAATGCAGGCATTTGGGAAACCAAGCATGAAAAGAGGTGCACTTACATCATGTGCATGTACAATATGCACAAAGATCGAGTTGACTTACACTTCTAGAAATAACACGCATGCATGCTTGGGGCACACTGCAGGAGAAGCCTCGCCCCAGCATTGTGGCACAGAGGGGGATGAGTGCCCAGCACCTATGCATCAAATGAAGTATGCCTTTAAAGTTTTCAGCACAGAAGCCATATCGGTTACCTGTCCGGCTGTCCCTACTATCACATAATTCGTGCTAGTAATTCGGACGTTAGCACATGTATATGAAGAAACGGATGGAAAAAAATATAGGGTAGCACCTGTAACCACAAATGATAATAAAGGAACACCCGCTGCTCTGGAGCATTAATTGCATTAAAACTTCCATAAAACAAGGAATATCTTAGAGTGCAACAAATGATCCATTTTGACCAAACCAACCCTTTTGAATGGAAGACGTGAACTATTGGACCGCACCAGAAAAGGCATCTCATCCCTTGTATCCGGTTACAAGGTTAGATCGGGATTGGACCCCTCAACTCTGTTGACTGTTGGAGGGGATTTGACCCCCTCAGTTCCATCGAATGTTTGTGCCGAATTAGCCCTGTGATCGAACACCGAGTAGACTCTCAAAACCCACAGAATGACAACCGCGTCACAACACTTTTTCACAGGGTCCATCGCAATTGTGAAAGAGGAAAGGCGGTTTTTAATCTACGGCATGAAGATATAAACAATAGCACAATATAGCAGAGATCTACACAAAGGCACGGTACCATTCTATCAATAAATAAAAAGTTAGATTGAGTCAGTTTGCCTACATATCGCATGAAAATACAACTGAGTCCTTGACGGCCACTTAAGTTTACTTCTCCTTGGGGAATTTGTGACAGTAGCTTCAACTGATGCACTTGCATTATATCCACATCTCCTTTGGGAATTTACACAACGCCCAGTGGTCACAAAGACTTCAGATCAAGTCTCGAAGCCAACCAGCCGCAATTAAAATATGTGCCTAGCAAACACTCGCTCCCGGAGACAAACATGGGCTTTAGGGAAATTTAAGATATCAGAATTGCCTAGCATCGTTGAACAATTTCTTGTCTACCCCTTGCACATGATGGTCATAATTCTCTCAGGATGGAGAATTCACGGCAATTTAGTCTATGAGCATGCTTAGTTTTCATAGTTACTTTTCGTCTTTGTTTTGTCGAGTCGTGCTTTGCGAACAGCCTGTTGAATTTGTCTCTCATGTTCTTTGAGCATCTCCTCAAGGTTTCCCCCCGGTGGCATCAGTGGCCCTGAGTAGTGTATCCGGTTCTTCCGATTGCCATAAGCCTGTGAAATATCAAAGTGGTGCTTAAACGGATTTCAGAAATGGGTATCAACTTATTACAAATGCTGACTGTGTGTGTGTGAGAGAGAGAGAATGGAAAAGAGAAGAGAAAAGAAATGTGCATAAGTATAAGGATGCTTTCGAATTAGAGGGGACTTCTGGGTTAATGGACTAATGATAGAGTCATACTGTGTAAAGTAGTTTGATTGGGGGTTGTAAATATGAAACATGTAAGAGCTATACTATGACTTGAGAGATTCACAGGGTATGCCTGCTAAAAATAACACAACAATGCATAATCCAGTAGCTGTTGTACAAATACATGAACGAATACAAGTGTGTGTTGAGTATTCTAGCTAAGTGCAAGTGCAATACATGCATTATTTAAGAAAATCAGCACACATGCCTTGCTGTTTAATTATAATGCCAAAATGTATCATTACTAAGGAACAGGGAATGTTAATATTATAAAATAAACAATTCAGCCAGGCAAGAGTACCATTAAATAAGATTATGATTGAATTGTTCTACACCATAGTTTTACAAGTGCATGATCCACCATCAAACTCAACATATTGGTAGTCATATGCCTCAAGCAGTTAAATTTATCTTTCCATTTTCTCTGAGGATTATTTCACTAATTTAGGATTTATAGTCCATATAATTTAAGGGTTTGTTCAGATTTTGCCTAAAACTTATGGCTAACTATTATCTTGTAATCTGGTCTAAAAAAACTATCTTGCAAAATGTACAAAAACAAAAGCACTTGTGCTTACCACCGAGGAAGCATCCTTGCTGCCAATTCTTTGGGTTTTTTATGAGACGAAGCAGGCCTCTCAAGTCCATGATGCGACCATTCCTGCATCTCAGAGGCTTCAACAACATCGAGCTGATTATACCGGCTATCAGGCCAATGGCCTTGCGTGCTTCTATCTCTAGGATTATCTGACCTTGCATTGCTTGCTACGGGATCTACATCTCCATCGGCTGGAATATTTAGCTTTTGCGACTTCAATTCTGAACCATTCCCAGCAGTTGGAAAGTGTGTAGACCCATGGTCATCATCTTTGACTTTATTAATCCACGATGATCCATAAGCCCGATGGTGCACCATTGAGCTCGAATGTGACAGGCCATTTTGTACAGGTCCATTCAAATTTGCTCGCTCCTGCCTTTTCTGCAGGGACACCAGCAGAGAACAGACTATTTAAAGGGATATTAGAAGGTCATCACTCATAAAATTCCATTTTACAAGTTCCATATGAGGCATTTAGTACAATTATGCTAGCGATAGTCTATATCTTGAACATTAGATAGTCAGACACTTATATTCCAGAAGAATGGATCTAGAAACACTGAATATATTTGAAAGGATGAGTATGCATATATAAATACCTGCAAAGATACCTCAAATTTAGAAATAACATCCTGCCCAGCCATTCTTGTGGAAACTCCTATGCCACTTCTAACAGATTCAGATCCACGTACTTTTACAGCAGCTGCTTCTTGCCTAAATACAAAAATGTTCATGTTTCGTAAAACCATGCTAAATTGTTGCAGAGAAGACAACCAAGTGTCTTTATGTTGTGCATAAGCTGCTAACCTTCTAGCTTCATCCCGAAGTTTAGCATCAAACTCTTTGCTTGGAGGATATTTCGGCAAGGATGAAGGATCACAGGCAAATGGTTTTGTAGTGAAGAACTGATATTAATAGAATTAGAGCATACTACCAGATGCAGAAAGCACAAACTTAGGAAAGATGTCCTCTAGAAACTTACTTCGCTGTTAAGTGCAGATGCAGCTGTTCCACGATCTTCTGGTTTTACTGAGAGGAGAACATCAAGAAGATCAAGAGCTGTGGATGGGAAGTCCTTGAATACCTCACGAACACAACGTTTATACTGATGTTGAGGCCTAAAAATGGTAGCATGAGGCAACTTTGATTTCCTCCAGTACTCTTCAGAAGGGGAGCCACATAGCTTATAAATTTTATGCATTTGCTCCACCTATGTGAGATTTCCAACCGAGAATTAGATGCAAGAAAAAGTAAAATATACATTGTTGAAGTCAACTCGAGGCCCCTCAATCTAAGACTAATGGCAAGATCAAAATTGGAAGCATGATCCCATTTTGGAAAAATTCTTCAGCGATCAATCTAAAATCAGAATTTGGACTTATCACGATAAAAGCCGTACTGACAATGATACAACCATGATGGTTTTTTTAAAAGCCGAACAATGAGTGGTAAATTAAAATTTTCAAAATATGTTAAGGTTCATTACTACTTAATGATGCTACAGATTTACATCGATTGTTTCCCTCCTGTCGTATACTCAACCATCATCCTCAACTTTTGCAGCTAGAAATCATCAGTACATAGCTTTTGGGAGTGTACCTGGAAAACTATTCGATGAAATGTTCTACTTATAAATATGTAAGATACAATGACATTTTCTCAAGTTACCTCAGTTCTTCCAGGCATTATTGGCTTTCCAGCAAGCAACTCGGCAAGAATGCAACCACTACTCCACAAATCGACAGAAACACCATACTCTGTTGCACCTAACAAGAGCTCAGGTGGACGATACCACAGAGTTACAACACGGCTAGTTAGCGGTTGTTTCTGCTCTGGACGGTAGAATGTAGCAAGCCCAAAGTCAGCAATCCTTAGAATGCCATCATTGTCAATCAGAAGATTAGAGCCCTTTATATCTCGGTGAAGAACTCCACGGCTATGGCAATGATCAAGCCCACGAAGCAATTGTTGTATATAGCATTTGACCTGAAACCAAAAGGAAGAATTCTTCTATACTAGAAACAAAAGTAAACATGACTCCAAAAATTAATACTCTTTGGGAAAGAAATACACTTTTGATTAAATTACATATCTAGAGTTAAAACCTGTGGCTCAGTAAACTTGATACCAGGAGTTGCAGCAAGTCCAGCAAGATCATGTTCCATATATTCAAAAACAAGATACAGGCTGCTCGACATCTTTGACGTAATTAATCCTTCCAGCTTGATGATATTCGGATGATCGAGACTTCTCAATATACGTATCTCCCTAGCCATGAAACGGACACTCTCTGGGTCTGCATTTACAAAGCGCACCTTCTTCAGAGCAACAATCTTGCCTGTTTCCAGGTCCCGGGCCTTATATACACTACTGTAGGTTCCTTGCCCAATCTGAAGTAAGAAATCCATCGCCATTAAGCTCCAAAATAAGAAGAACCAAACAAGATGGAAATGCATAAAACTGAATATGTATTACAGTAGCAAACAATATACATTTTCTGGGGGTAGTCAATGATAGTAATTTCAGATAGGTTTGACCACTAACCAATAAAACAGACACACATCTACCAAAATTCAATTCTAACCTATATACTAGTGGTATTGCCAACTGAACGAAACACGAAAGAGTGTAGTTACATGATAGTGAAACAAGATCAACTAGATTATAAACCTCCCAAAGCCCAACATACAAGTTACCAAAACCATGAAAAAGCGGAAACCATACACCACAACTACCTAAAGAGAAGAAATAATTCAATGATATGAACCCCTTTGCATACAACCTCGAATGGGATATAATAATAACAAAATGTGGAAACTTGAGGGATAAATTACGAATTTAAAGCCAACTAGAACACCCTATCATTCCTGGGAAAAGAAGGATGAAAAGGACAACCCCAAAAGGGAAAGAACAACCAAGGCAACGCAGAGAAACGTATTTGGATGAATGCTGCAACTTACAAAAACTCCTCGTTTCAATATAATCATCTAAAAAACAGAAAAGTTTTTGACAGTATCAAAAATTGCAGATATAAATGCTAAATAAGAAAAAAAAGGTCAAACAGGTAAATGAAGAAGATAAAATCGGATCAAAAATCAACACCGCCCGCCCAGAAAAGCAACCATATAGCCAAGCAATCGCATAGATGATCAAAATTCCATCAAATCCAATATTTATAAAAAAAACGGGAGATGAGTTCCTGAAGGCTCGCCTTATCCAACTTCTCGAATGAATCGGCCTTCCTCGGCAACCAGCCCTTGATGGCATCACCGGCCACGGACGCAAGCCAAGACGGCCACCCGGCCACCACGCACTCCGTCTTGCAGCCATTGGGCACGGGCGCAATAACGTCCGGAACACCAGGCAAGGGCTTGTGCGGAGGTCTCTCTTTCGGCGGCGGTTGGTCGATCACAACCGGTATCGGCGCCAGGACAACAGCATCCGTCTGCTTCGGGGCGACGGCGGAGGGCTTGATTGAGGGCTTGTCTGGCAGCGTAACCTCAGTTTGATCGTCTTGGGTCCCCTTGGAGCAAATGCAGCCCATAAGCACAGAGGAATCAAGTCATCGGGGAGGAGGCGATCTTTCCTTGAATTTTCCAGATAACCAAATACGGGAAATGAGATCGGATGATAGAATCTACGTGAAAGATCGAGACTTGATCGTTGGAGCGGGAGGATCATGAACGTGGGGGTTGGGATCGAACACCCCCTGCAACGAGCAGAGGACGGAGGAGGTGCTTGGCATGCCCTGCGGGAGTTTTGAGAGAATGGTAGGAATGGGATCCGATTGGGAGCACTATTTTCGTGCCAGATCCGATTACGAGATTCTCCCTATTTTAGGTGTGGGGACAAAAGCACGGAGGGGAGTGTTTTTAGAGGTGGTTAGTTAAGATAACTACACACATAATTTTACATGCATTAAGGTGTAGATGCATTTTAATTCTAAATGGCCAGATTTTCGTTAGAATTTATTTTTTATTATATTAAATCTTATCTAGCTTTTATTATGGCTGTTAAATCCATCTCACATTTGCATAAGTTTTATAGATCAGTCTTCTTCTCATTTCCTTCTAATAAAATTATCCATGCAAAGGGAAGAAGATGCTCTTATGAACTATGGTGATATTGTGAATGTTGAGGTGATATCAAAAAATATTGTTAGTGTGTCTCTTCTTCTAATAAATAGTAGGTATGCGAGGATTCTTCATGCATTTTCATCCTGGTATTAAAATGATAGACTAATAGAAATTCTCTAGTTGGTGTGGACATATTAGTGACAACTTCAAAGATGTGTCCTTGCAAAGGCCTTAGCAAGAACTAGGAAACTATTTCGTAAAGACTGTCTTTGTTAAGTATTTTTTATTGTACAAATGTTTGTTTGCCTCATTATTTTTATTCCCATCTCCCACATCCTCAAAATATCGTCCTCCTCCCATTTTCTCATCTCTTCTCATTTTTCTATTTTCTTGAAGAATCATTGAAAAGTATAGTATCAAAAGTTAATTAAGCCATAATCAACATTAATTACATGGTAATTAGTATCATATTAGTTTATGTATTAATGAACATAATACAAACATATACAAGTAAATTACAATAAAATAAGATAAATTAATTTTTAATATGTCACCAACTGAAAAATAAAGAAAATATAGGATAAAATGTACTTACATCATAGAAGGAACATGAAAGAGGATAATAAAGAGATAAACATGATAAACGAAAGAGAAAATGACAGAGAATAAGGAAAAATATTTAGTCACAAACCTGGACCATGCACCCTTGGAGGAGGTCATACCTCACGCAACACAGAAATATACTAGAAAAGCATGCATCATATCCATATAGACGAATCTGTCACATGTCATATAGCAATAAACCTTTTGATCACCATAAAATGGCATGATGTAAAGAATTTATTTGTCATTCCATGCATCACATGGGTTAGAGATATAACTTTGTAGGTGCTTGAACCACTAATTGAAGAGGCCTCTTATCATAGGTCCAATCCTACACTAGTCACACTAAAGGAGGTTCTAAACATCGTAGATCAAAGGAAGAATGAGAAATTACAGATATTATCCATGGAAAATAAGTGCTCATCGTATGAGCAGTTATATAATAATAATAAAAATTTCTTCGCAAAACAAAACCACGTGGATGCAGGAATGATTCCTGCTCTATTTCGTGATCCATAAAAGTAAAGAAAACGTACCTTAGGTGGCATGAATAACCTCTAGGCAAAGAGACCTTTGGAATTAAGTTCGCTCTTCAAGTGACACAGGGCAAGGACGAGTCGCATAATTCCCATGTAGGAAAGAGAGGCTCCCTTCTCATGGCTTCTTCTCCACGTGTGAGATGATCATGCCTTGATCATCTTGTCATCCTTCACGATCTCCACATCGTATGAGGATCATCTTCTTCATCTCTAGCATGGTGGCATGAAGGAGAGTGTCTCTTTTTCTTCTCTATGTGAGTGACCACAAGGGAGAGAGGAAGAGGAGTAGTGGACGACCCTCTAGGGTTTGGAGAAGGAGAGAGTATGAGGGTAGAGGCTATGATTTTTGGGAAAATAGAGAGCCTTCTCAAGTCTCGGCTTCTTTAGGGTTTCTTTTATATTATGGTGGGAAAAGCCACACCTACGTTATCTAGGAAGGGAGGGGGAAGTGTTGGACATTTGAGCCCATGGTGAGTCGTTATGCAATAAATATTATTACAAAACCATATCATTACATTACATGAAGAACAATATTATAGACTTAGATAATAGATGTTGATGCATGATTGTAGATTTAAAAGAGTTAGATCGATGACATAAATGGTATCGTCAAGTGATATTCAAGAAGGATCTCCAGCCTGAGAAGAGACGGCAATCATCTCTAAAAACTAATATCCATCCAATACTCTTAATGTAGGTTTTCTACATATGAATATAAATTTGGAGGTGTTGTTAAAGAGTTAACTTGACTAAATCTTGATGCTAAATACATGTATCATGTACCACAACGAACATGCAGGCATCCTTAAACCAGAGACATAGATACATCTACATATCTTAGTATATACATTTTCTAGACCATTAGGTTGATGACCTGACAAGTTCTATATACAGACATGCATGGCCCTAAATATCAATTTCGATCACCATATCGATGATTAATTGAAACCGAATATCAAGCAAATTTCGATCGAAATTTCAGTCTTTTTGGTCACCATTTCTTTTATCGGCCACCCCATCTAGCTGAAATGTTGGCCATTTCGATCACTTGTTGAAATTGAAATTTGACCAAATTTTTATGAAATTTGAGGGTCTACAAGATGGTGTGAATACAATGAAATCTAGGATGTATGATATGGTAAATGGAATACATGTTCTTACTTTCTACATCGAGAGACGAAGCTCACTCATGAGAAATTAGGGTCACAATGAATTCCGCGCATGGTCATCTTGTTCGTGAAATAAGATATAAACTCAATGGTATTATTATTTTCTTTTGAAAGTACATGAATGATATTATCGCCTAATAATAGAATGAGAAATCCATTGATAAACCCTCGAAGGAGAGATAAATATGGGATTAAATTTCACATTTATTCAAAGTCTTCTAGTATATAAAATGCATGAGTATTGAAAATACTCCATGTTGATGTGATCATAATAGATTATATACCACGATACTATCGGCCTATCCGAAAGAGAATCCATCTCTTGGTCATGAATATCTGAATAGGCCTAACCGGCCCCCGTAGATATCTTTGCTTCGGAACATATTGTAAATATCTATGAAATAAATAAGTTGACGTTTCTTTCTCTTGTTTAATATAGGTTATTATGAATTTATAATGTCATTATCGTATTCTCTTGTTTATTATTTATAGTGAAACAAGTTGGGAAGAGGTTGTCAATAATAGATTACCCAAAGAAATAGGTAAAAGAAATTTCCATCCAAGATTTAGTAGTTGGTCCATTCTCATCCTTGGTAAAGTCCATCTTGTTGTAATAGAAATAAACAGGAACAAATAAACTTTAACTAATGTAATAAGAATACCGATTATCATTCCAAAGACCCCCCCCCCCCATTTTATCTATTCCAAAAATATCGGGAATAAATAAAATAGGTAAAATAGATAAATTCCATCCATCTAAGTAAAGAACTGTTACAAATAATGAAGAAACTAATAAATTTAAGTAAGAAGCAACATAGAATAAACCATATTTGATACCTAAATATTCGGTTTGATAACCTGCTACTAATTCTTCCCCTGCTTCTGGTAAATCGAAAGGTAATCTTTCACATTCTGCTACAGAAGAAATTAGAAAAAATATAAACCCAATAAGTTGGCGCCAGATATTCCACCCCCAAAAACCATATTTGGATTGGGCCTCAACTATATCAATTGTACTCGAATTATTAGATAATCATAGTCGATGACTCGATGATATCAAGAGAATGATGAAATTTGATGAATTTTAGTGATTCCACTTTGAGGCTAAATGATTGATAATTAATTCGATTAAATCTCAATTTATAAAATTAATTTCTAGATCCAAAGAATTAGAAATTGATCATAAATGGTTCAGAGTCAATATGATAAATAGTTTTGAAAAGTACTGGCCAAAATTGCACAAAGTGGTTTTAACCGTGATATTAGATATAAATTAAATTATCATGTTACTATGCATGGTTTATATAATCTCTTTGACATGATCTCTGAATGTACGCGACTGCTGCACAATAATCCTAATAGGATTATGAGCCATACATTGGGATATTAAATATCATGATAATAGTTGTTTTTACATAGGAACTGATGAATCTATGATTCTCACTCTTTATTCCTTCATTTTAGCTCTTTTTCTTGGCAAAACATCATGTGAATACCTGTAAGTACAATAATTTAGCAATTTACACGCTTGTGTTAATATTGCATAATTAGCATGTTTTTGGATAAATAAAAGAATAAATGAAAAGAAAAAGGAATTATGTATTTAGAATAAATATAAAAGTGATCCAAATCCCAAGAGAAGGTCAAGCCTTGAATTGATCGCAAAATAAAATAAGTAGAGAGAGATAGTGTTCACTATGTGTTGTGTATACTACATATATTTATACATAATTATTTTTGACAAAATAAAACTAAATTATTACTTTTACACCATTGTACATATTTCTAAAAATAATATAAAATAAAATAAAAATAAAAAAGTAAATAAAAATAAAATCCTCCATGCATTATATAAAACACACTTGCATATATCACATTCCCTGTTTATTATATACCTTTAAATAATTTATAAAAATAAAATAAAAACTATTTAACCCTTCCAAAATTATTCTGTAAATAAATAAATATAAAATAAGGTACTTGTGTAAAAAATAAAATAAAAATACTCGTACATAATATATAGGTATATTATACCTTTATATAATACTATATATTGTATATACATTATTTATTTTTCATGAAATATTTAAAAATCACAAAACAATTGAAACATAATAAACATTTTTTTATATACTTTTTATTTGAATCCATTTGCATTTTTTATTCATTTTTTAATTATTTTGTATATTCCGATTTTCTGATTGGTCAATGGACTTTGTTGACTCCAGTCAACGCTTCCTTCCAGGTCGGGTCACCCACTGATGAATCTTCATTTCATCATCTTTATTCTATCATTTTGGCCCTGAAAATCCCAATAAATACGTGTAAATACCCTTAATTTAGTCATTTTAGCATTCATTCATTTGTGTACAAAAATGTATAAAATATGATTTTTAATGCCAAAATTATATTATAAAAAAAGAAAAGAAAAAGAAAAATAATAAAATATTGAAAATATTTTATGACCCTAAATCCCAAGACCTAAGCATCTCGATGACTAGATCGACAAGGGATAAATTAGGGGGTGATAAGGGTCAAAATATAATAAAAATCCCTTTTATTTAATTCATTTTTATACATTTTGGGAACCATTTTTAGTTCTACTTTTATACTTAAAACAAAAAACTTTGAACACTAAAGTTGTAGATAATTAAATATAGAAAAATACAAAATTGTTTTTGACACAAAAATAATATATAGATAAAAATTTACATTATAAATAAGATTCCAAAATCCCAACTTCCCAGACCCCTTTCTCTCAAATAAAAACTCAAAATATATCAAAATCATTCTTAATTTCATATAATGTTTAATAAGCTATTTAATGAAGGTAGTTTCATATTTTTTGGAGTTACGATGTGAAAGTTAGGTCTTAGACTCATGTTGTATAGTTATACCGATTAAAATGTTCATTTTATTTATTATTAGTTATTTTTATAAATTTATTATTTTATTATTTTGTAAATATTATTTATAATAAATGTACATATTAAATAGGAATAAAATACTAAATAAACACTAAAATAAAATACTTGCATAAAATACATATGTAAAATACCTATATCTATACATATATAAATAATATACCTATTTATTTAAGTATATATAATATATCAGAAAAATAAAATAAACATATAATCAAGTCTACAAAAATAAGTTATAATTATATAAAAATAAATTAAAATAAAAAATACAAAATACAAAATAAAAGACTAAAATACATAGATGAATATACCTATATATAGCCCTTAAAAAGTAACTTATAATTATAAACTCTAATAAATAAATAATAATAATAATAAAATACCTTATAAAATAAGAAACATTTTTTATGTTATAAGCTAAAAATAATAAAATCATTTATTATTTTAATTAAATTTACAAATCTTTTTATATAATTTTTATCTTTTTGCGATGGCGTGGCCCAATCAGGCCACACCATATGTTGACCAAGGGTTAACTCCATCACCCCAGGTCTGTGACCGCTAGATCTTTGCCTTCCTTCATTTTCTCGATTTTTTCACGACCAGCCCTTTCACCAATTTGTTTCACTCCCTTGACAACTTTTACTCCCCAATACCCGAGGATTCATGCCTTGTGTATGTCTCGGCCATTGGATCGCTGCAATGCTTGATTTCCTTCGATCCTTGAGCCTTATCGACCAGTTGTACAAAAACCATCCGACCTTCTCTTTCACCTTTGATACCCATTTTGATAGAGCTAGGGCCTTCTCTCGCCTTGTTCAGGATCGAGGATGTGACAGGTCCCCTCTAGCATTATGGAGCGCTCCGGCGACGTCGAGTGGTGGCTTCACCACCTTCGGTGAAGCCTCGTCGTTGAGGTCCATCTCTTCCTTGGCTCCGGCCAAGTGAGGTCATTTTCTCCCTTTTCCTTGCTTTATGATCTTAGTCTTAGCCCTTAGCACCCACTACCAGCTTCTAAATCTGTCCTCCGTCGCTTATTCCCCTTTGATCTAAGTTCGTCAAAGCTCTGCTCCAGCGAACACCTCCATCACGAATTTCACACCCACCTCCGCCAGTAAAAGCTCCATGTACTCTCTATTCTCTTACGCTAATAATACTTTCGGGAATGAAGGGTTTTAGACCCCCATTGTGGTCGATTTTTGACAAACTGCAGATTCCTGAAGCTCCTTTCTCTGCCATCATCGCGCGTGCACTCCGAGCTCCGCTGGAGATTTTGACGCCGCCAGTACCTAGGGGCACCTGCAGGATCATTCACGACTATTTTGGGGCTTCATGGAGTGTCGGAGGAGGGAGATCGGGGGTGGGGAAGCTCGCCTTCGTCAGCCTTCTTCCCGGTTCTTCCCTATCGTCTCTCAGTCGTCCGATCAAGCACAACCGCCCAGTTTGTACAACCGCCCACTTTGTACAGATTTCATTGGATCAACATCGCCATCAGTCCTCAGATCCCATCAGCTCATCTAATTGTGGCCCTCCATTACCGAACCATCATCGGGCTCCCTAGCGTCAACACGTGGCATAAGTGGCATGCCTAAACCGTTCGATCCGTGCCCACTTTGGGTATTTTGCATATTTCACCCCGAGCATTTTTGTATTTTAGTTATTAGTCTAGAATCTTTCATTTTCGTATGTTATATTTTGTAGTTTCATAAAGAACCTCACATTTATTTTATTTGATCTTAAGTCCTGCGCTAAGTCAGCCAACAAAGCGGGGATATTTTGCAAGTATGACCTCGTGACTCTTGGTATTTTTTTGGGTCCAGTAACTTCTCGAGTGTGTTATAATAAATTATGGAAAATTTGCTAAATAGCCCTTGTATTTTTGGTAATTATAGAAAGGTCCTCGCCAGCGAGGCTCACATACGCATGCACGTGTGTTTTCAATTTTACACTGGAATCTTTGTAGTTTTTACTATTTTTGTTTAGTCCTAGAACTTTTTAATTAAGTTATAAATTTTTGTGAAACTTGTACTTTAGCCCTTCGAACTTCTGCTATTTACATTTATGCCCTTATCAACGGTGTAGTTTCCTTTTGTTGTCTCTATTTAATTTAAATAACAATTAAACTAGAAAAAAAATCTACAAAATATGTGTCTGCTTTTGATTTCATCTATTTTCACCCACATAATTTATTTTTGCAATTTGAACTTTATACTATTTATTAAAAATAAAAAAGTGCACTTTATCTTTGTTTGCAATAGAAAATACATAAAAATATAAAAAAAATTAAAAAATCCAAAAAATATGTTTTATATTTATATAATTATTTTACAACTCCATACCAAAAATCACTAAAAATATAAAAGAAAACTCTAAAAATTTGAAAAACCTAAAAACCTCTATAAAAATATATAATATTCCCAAAAATTCCAAAAAAACTATTTCTATTTTATATTTTTCTCTATATTATATATATTAAAATTAATTTAGAGCAATTTTGATAATGTTTGGTATATTTCATCTCCATTTTAATTTCGGGTATTTTATTTTTCCATGTTTTAGGGTATTTTTAAACTTTAAAAATAAATAAAAATTAGCAAAATTCTTAAAAATTCACAAAAATAGAAAAAAGTATCTAAACCCCACAAATATCTTATTTTCTTTATTTTGATTATTTGTTAGTTTTTATATTAATGCTAGCCTATATTATATATATATATATCTTATATATAGATTTATATAAGAAAAAGGAAATAAAAAATATAAAGTGAAAATACAAATCAGAAAATTTAAAATCAAATATAAAAATATAAAATACAAAAACAAAATTAAAAAATATACAAACTTTAAAACATACAAAAAGGCATATAGGGACAAATACATCACAGTTACTTTTGTGCATTTTTGCCCCGATCTATTCTTCCCTGCGTTCGACACTCTACACATACTTACACCTATACACATCCTTGTTGCAGAGTTATAATAATTTTTAACTCTGCACTTGCTTTTTATTGTTTGAGCATCATTGTGGGCTAATTGTTGTCTGAAGTTGTGTTTAATGTGAGGTCAGCTCAACGACTATTGATCCGCCTTGTGAATTAACACGACCTCTACAAAATCTTCTTCAATAAATGGCACTGTTACCGAGGAGCAACATCACATAGATCGACTTTTTGCTTGATTGAGATATTTGTCCATATTTTTACCTCATTTATTTGATATAATTGTTTGAATTGTCTAATCACCTCTCCTTGTTTAGATTTGTTGCGACGGACGCGGATTGAGGGAGGCGCTCTCTTCTAGGAGCGCCTGGGCACCCATGTAAGGCGACTGGACCTAGTACCAATGAAGACTTGAAGGGAATTCTAAAGACAGGTAATTTGTAGCAATAAGTTGTGTAATTTGAGTAAGAGAGATTCAACATTAATTGTAATAATATAGGTACTCTGGTCTCTGGACATTCGGGCCCAATTTCCAAGTGTTTGTTCACTTGGGGGCTCACCACAGTTTTCATGTTTTCTTCGTATTTTTTAATTTTTTCCCGGTTTTGTTTTATTTCTTTTGTGTAATTGAACCCTTAGCTTTAGGAGTTTCTTGACGATAGATTATGACCAAACACTTAATTACATTTGCATGTACCTATTGTTATGTTTGGACTTAGTCAGATTTTTAATTACTTCTCACTTAGTCTCGGAACCACATATTGTGAGAGTCTTCCATACAGCGTTTGCAGGACCCATTGTTCTAGGCACCGAGAAGATTCCAAGACTGAACTCTTAGGTTCCATTCTAAGTCATTAGCATTGATTCCTCATGATAATAACATTTTTTGAACTTAGGGCGATTTCATTTACTTGTATTTACATATAGTATAGTTTTCTATTCTATTGAGCATCTATGCATGTAGAGTGTTGGAGGTAAGGTGAGCATTTACGCTTTAGCATTCATCATCATTTTTACCGCTTGCATTGCTTTTCCGCCTCTCTACCTCTAATTTTGATCACCTAGTTGCCAAGTAAAATTGACTCCTCGATAGGCTCCTGCATTTCTTATTAAAAATCCAAAAAAAAGTGATAACAATAAAATTGGGACTGCTAAAACTACTTGACCCTACATATTGATCAAAAAGAAAAATATTTGTCTTGGGGCGAGTAATCCCCTCATTGTATTCGTTTTACATTGCTCGCGTACACAAAAGGTTAATGCCCAAACTCATCTAAGCCAACCTAAGTGTTTATACAATTTTGTGATTCCCACCTAACTCTAAAATAAACAAGATAAAAAATTGAACTTTCACGATCTCTATCGAGTTGAGGAGGTGAATTGAGGAGTTTGTTTTGTGTGTGTTTGGGTGTGTTTGTTTGTGTGCATTCTAGATTGTCTTTGTGCATTTGCACCTTTTTTCACATCTCTTGACTTGACCATCATGCTCTCTTGATCATTTTCTCTTATTTCGAGATGGCCGTCTGGAGCTTTTTTTGTCAGGATTTTGTGGATCCCTTGTTCTCTCCAGCCGGTCCATCTCTCTTTTTCTAGGAGGACTTTGCTCCTGACTTTTGTACATATCTGACCAACCCACTAATTCAGGATATTGACTTTGACCTTTACCCATCATTTCCACCACCATCACCCTCACATTTCGACATTCCACTCTTCCTTAAGTATCCTGATCTGGAATGTGACTTTTATCCACACCCACCACCCACACTCGACACACCCGATCCTAAGATTTTGGAGTCACCTTTCATGATGTCTACACTTGAGACCTTAAATCAGATGATGGAGCATATGAACTCCAGGATGAATGATCTAGTTAGCATAAATAAGATCCAGCATGATGCTCCATTCTTTGAGGATTTGGATTCATTTAAAGTTTATCATGAGAGCTTGCAATCACCAAAAAAACAAAAAAGATGAGTAAAATTTAAAAATACAAAAAGATTTCGGGAGATATATGGTTGACTCAGACTGTGAGGAGAGTGCCCATCTGCCAGATCATTTGACCACACATCCATTCACACCCTGTCCCACCTTTGACCCCAAGGATATTGTTGTCCAGACTACTCTTGGCACTTCTCGTGTTGATGATGATTCTGATCTCCTCCCTCATATGTAGGGAATCCAAAATTCAAAAAAATACTGACTGAACCCAAAGTGGTGGCCACAATTCTTGAGATCATCTATGCCCCACTTCAGTAGGCTATGACCCATTTATGTACTCCTCTTCCCAAGAAGAGAAAGCAGAGGAGCATATCTGAGCATCATATTTTGACCATGGCCATTGCCCATGCCATCACACACCATCCTCTTCCTAGGACAAAAAACACAACTACCCCATGAAGGATACGGGAAAAATCCTCAAGTGCATCACGGAAGCTTGAGGATCGCATCGAATGCGATCGCGAGCGACTAGTTGCACTAGTCGCTCAATGCAACAGAATTTTAAAAAAATTAATAGATGAAACCACGTGATCCAAGAACCTTTCTCGGATCGTCTCATATAAACCACAATTAGGTATAAGGTTTACCTCTTGAAGCGTGGTTGCAATCGAGTCTTTAAACCAAGAGACCTCCTTTCTCAAGTTCGATCCAACGAAGGAGATGCTTGCGAGCGCGTTGATGAAACGCGTCATTCTCGCAATCCAAGTTGATGATCCAAGCGACGAATCTCCTGATATCGTCATACGAGATCCAACATCTTCTCTACGAGCGAGACAAACCGAAGGAGATGTAGATCCACAAGTTAATCCGACAGCATAACGGCGATGCTGCGTCGATGACGACTCTCACAATGTCTCCATGGTGGACGACCATTATAAGAGAAAGGCTTGGAGTTTGAAGAAGAGAGAGAGAGAGAGCATTCATTAATCATATATCTCGAAGAGAAAGGGATGCCTCTTCTTATATAGGGTTCTGGGAGTCCATGGATCCCAATCCATAGACAAAACACAATAAATGGGCAAGATTGATTTGTGTTTCTTTCAATGGCTAAGATGTTGTTGTAAAAACACAACAACAAGTGATTTAATTTAAATTAATTAATATTAATAAACCAATATAATTAATCTTAAATTAAATCACATTTGACTAGAGATAGGATAAGGAGAAGACCAACTCCCATCCCTAAAAGAGAGAGACGACTACTCCTCTCTACATGGAGAGTTGTAGCCGTCCACTCCTCTTGGGAGGAATGGGTCAATCTCCCCAAAATATCATGAGATCTCATTATCTCATGATATCTCCTATGACTCTTGTCGACAATATTTTCACCAAAAAATAATTCCAAATTATCTTATGGAAAATATCAATCATGCCATTAAAATTATGTGAATCTTATCCACAACCCAAAACAAAATGTAAATATATTTTAATTAATCATCAAATGTGAATCTAATTGACGTCAATAATTAATTAACAAATATAAATTATAATATGCTCTTTTTAATATATTATAAATCACATTTATAATATATATGATTAATATGGATAATGATATCCAAATTATTCATATCCATGATAATTAAATTGTATTTAATCATCTTGGTTCTCTATTCTAATGTGCCAAAATAATATGAATCACATTCACATTATTCACATCTTTTATAATTAAATGACGTTTAATTATCTCAGATAACTCTCCTTATAATATGAATCAAATTCATATTATCCATGATAATTAAATCAAATTTAATTATCAAATTTCTCGATGCTTGGACACATATATCAACAATGAAATTATCCATAAACTCTTTCAAGGATAATGTGCTTTCTCCGCAGATACTTGGAGATAAGGACAGGGCGATTGTATTGTTCCATGTATAGTGACTTGGATATTGAGATCACATCTCAAATCTAGATCTTGCGGACCTCTCATAGATGCTTGATTAAATCAAGACCGCAAATCTAATCTTCTCATTGTATCTGAATCACATTCAGATCAATGTCCAACAATTGGAGAAAGATCAGATCACTTCTATACTGAGAGGAGTCAGTAAAATCTAGACCCGTTCCATCACTCCCTAGGAATGGAAGCGTCATGGTTATACAATCGTTTATGATCACATCACCCTCAGGTATTCCCAATACATGTACATCCTGCATACTGCAAGACCTAGATTAAACCCAAAATTTTAGATCTCTTTTAGACTGTCTCCTTCAGTGTTTTATCACTAAGTTTCTCATTCGATCATTGGGAGTCGGTATCGATCATATACTTTCCAAAAGCATATATCATTCCCATGTGTTGATCATATACTTTCCAAAAGTATATATCAAACCCACAAATTCAGTCAAGCTTCCAAAGTGAGACGACCGTGCACAAAATTTGATTCTTCCAATATCTCAGTAGTGAGCTCATGTCTTCCGTTTCAGTAATGAACATGTATAATCCCTTTGAGAGATCGTATTACTCATAGGCCCTTGCATGCACACCAGCACATCGGTATATAGATCTTGGTTAGGTCATCAACCTATTGGTCTGCCAATTGTACATACTCAGACATATAATTACACATCTGTCTCCGGTCAGAGGATGCGTGCCTATATCATGACAGCATACGATATAGGACTTTGGTTATGTTGATCTCGTTAAATCAACTCTTTGACCTAACTAATATGACACCTCCGAATATCTATTCCTATGCAGAGGACCTGCATCAAGAGGTCGGTCAGATATCAGCCTAATTGAAAAAGGATTGCCATCTCCTACTCAGGCTGGAGATCATCTCTTAATCAATCATTTGACGGTGCTTGATGAGTGATGACGAGTCTGATCACTCGGGTAAAAGGTCGTCGATGGTCGTTGCGACCCAAGCAATCAAACTCAGTCAATCGAGAAAAAGAGACCACCAAAATCAAATAAAATCAATCAAAATCAAATAGCGGTCCTGCTATTATATTAACCTGGTATAGCGACCAGGGCCGAACACAAGGAGCACGTGATGGCCTCGCTGCCTACGAAGTAGTCAAGAATATAGAAAAATAAAAGACAACTATTTTTTGGTGGATTTTAAATTTTTATAATTTTTTTGGATTTTTAATTAATAAGGAAAATGAGGAAACAAGTAAAACAACCTACTTCAAGCAATTATTTAATGCATCAAAAATCAATCAAAAATTCAAATAAAAATGTTTTTGTGTGTTTTGTGTTTTTTACTATTTTTAGTGAATTTTTGGGATTTTTATGATTTTTATTTTATTTTCTAAAAATCAAACAGTGCAAGAAAATGAAGGTACTGTCCAGTCAGGAGTAAAAGGCCAATTTAAAATGCAAAAAGGCCTATTTAGCTCCTGGAGGCAATTTTCCTATAAACTAGAAAGTTTAAGGAAAATTTGGGCACTAGAATTATTATTTTTGGATTTTTAGATTATTTATTATAATTTTTATTAGTTTTTAGGTGTTTTCAATTTTTATTAGTTTTATATAACGAAAAATGACCAAATTTGGTCAGAAAATCAAACAAGGCAAAAGACACAGTAAATGATTTTTTTAGAATTTTTAGATGAGTTTTAATATTTTGTTGTGATTTTTCAAGTCAGACAGTAAAGAAAATGCGTATTTTTGAATTTTTAAAAATAGTAAATGAAATAAAAAATGTCTCCAAAAATTCTAGAAAATTTTGCAACATGGCATGAGGCATTTATCCAATTTTCATCGAATTTGGAGTAAGTTTGATATTTTATTAAAAATCAAAACCAAGACACAGTGCACAGGGACCTAAACGCAAATAATGAAAGTTCTGGGGGGTCCGGTGCAAAAATCCCAAGAAATCAAGCGTGAAGCACGTTTCTGGGGCACCCAGGGACCTAATTGCAATAAAAACAAGGTCCCTGGACTAGATAATAACAAGTATTAAAAGTCCAGGGGGCTTGTTGTAAATTACCCACTAATATCACGCACATGCGCATAAAAATCACTCACAGGGGCATATCTGCAATTTTATAAAACATTCATTCATTAAGTAACACCCAGAACTACAAGCGCGTCAATGCAAATTACCCAACAAAGTTCACGTGACGATGCACGTGGTCCACCTAGACAGGGGTATAAATACAAATAAAGAAAGTACGAGGTCCTAAGTGCAAAATGTTCGGAATAAAATGAACGTGATAAAATATTTACAGAACTAACTAATAAAAACCATAAATAGAGGGGTCTAAAATAAATTTACCCCTTATTAAATCTCGAGGGTCGGATGGCTGCCACGTGGGGGATCGCACGGTGGAGGATGAGTGGCACGCCTACGCTAAACTCCTCGGGCGGATCGGATGGTCTGGGCCTTGCCACTTGGCGAATCGAACGGTGGAGAAGTGTTGTGGCTAAGCCTCGGCCATCGGATGGTCTGGATCAGCTCCTCCCTTGATCGTGCGGTGCTGGCGCTCCGGGAATGGATGGTTCAGATGCGAACTGGAGCTAGAGGGCTATCCAACGGCTGCTGGAGGTCTTCGAAGAACAAGTGGTCGGCAAACTTCGCCGGCCCAGTACGCTCGCTCCGAGCCTCCGCGGGGGCTTCTGATGATCGAGGAAGCTTCGCCTTGGCCTCCCGTGTCTGTGGGACCTCTCCGATGAGTCAACGGAGCTCCGGAGAGCTCGGTCGACCCCAGCGGAGGAGGAGCTCCGGTGCTCAAATGGGAAGGGCTCTGATAGCCTTCCTGGGACCTGCAAAACGACACCAAAAGGCTCCTGGGTCGAGGGCAAACTGCCTCGACCCCGTAAGTGGCTGTGAAGGTGAGCGGTGCGGTGGTGCGGGCGAACCCCGGCGAAGCGACGACGAAGGGGTTCGAACCCCAGCTCCTGTGCGAGTTGGGTTGAATGAATGGGCGAAGAAGGTGCACGGGGGAAAAGGTGATCGTGATGGGGGATTCCGATGATCGAGCGGAAGGGTGAGATGGTCGGAATCAGCGAATGTCGGCGACGGTGTGATTTGGGGCTAAATCAAAATCAGAGAAACAGGGAAGGAATCTAAGCTACCTAGATGGAGGGATCAACTTGGGATGAGCTTGGGTAGCTCTGGGTCCTTGCCTCGAGGACCGTCGTTGTCCGAGGCTCTGGCTCCTTCTCTGGGCGGAGCACGGCGGAGCAAACTCGCCGGATCAGTGGTTCAGACGTCTCCTCCTCGCTGCGACAATGCCCGGAGCGAGATGTCACTCTCACTAAGGCACTGGAGGTCACTGAGTGGTCGGCGAATGATCCAAAGATGGGAAATGAGGTGGCAGAGCTCAACCCTTATACTGCCAGGAGTCCGATAAGAATGGGTCGGGTAGGGCAGCGTGAAGCGCGGATCTCGAGGCTAAAGATCGGGCGAGGTTCCCGGATCATCGGAGAGTGATTAGGACCCTGGGTTTAGGTGCGAGGTTGTCGGGTTTAGGCACCAAAATAAGGGGAAGTCGGGTCGGGCGCCTAATACCCGTGGGAGGTGGTCCTGGAGGGGGAGTTGACCGAGCGGTCAACATCCCCGTGGACCAATGAGGGGCTGCCATTTGGAAAATAATTGAAAAATCAATTAAAAATAGTAAATGGCAGATTTATTAAAAACTCAAAACATGAAATATTTTTGTTTTATTTTTTTTCTATTTTTTGGTGATTTTTAATTAATTTTTCAAAATAAAAATAAGGTATTTACATAATATAGCTATATATAGGTATTTACACAATATGTCTTTTTAATTTTTGATTTTTAGTTTGTTATTATTTTTTTACATTTTTATTCCCATTTTATATTTTATTTATTTATAGTATAAAATTATGAATAAAAGGGTATTTTTATTTTATTTTTTGTTATTTATATACAATAGTGAAATAAATAGGTATATACATCTATATACAAGGTGTATTTACAATATGATTTTTGGTTTTTAATTTTGTTCTTTTTTTTGTTTTTGTTTTATTGGTTTTTAATTTATTTATTTACAACATAAAAGATAAAATATTTACAAAATGTTTGGAAATTAATTTTATTTATTTATAAGGTTAAATAAATATAGGTGAGTGTATGTACCTGATGAATATGCACAAGGTGAAGGTTTTGTTTTCTTTTTATTTTTCTATTTTTATTTTGATTTTATATTTATAAAAATATACAAGTATTTACAAGCCCATTTTCTTCCATTTTTAGAGGAAAATATTTTTATTATATTTACAGGTATATTTACACACATGAGTCCCTATCTCCCTCCACTCTGGCTTTTATGCGGTCAGGCCCATGCTAAGCCCTCCCTTGGGATTGGGTTGCTCAATATTTATTTTAAATATTTCCCTCTTTTTCTTTTTACTCTTTATTCTTTTATTTTTGCACAAAAAACATGCTAATTGTTAAACTTTATACAATGCATGCTTCTGATAATTATTTGTATTTACATGAATATACATGTATTTGCAAAGGTTTTTGTAGCTAAAATATAAGAATAAAGAGTGATGAATGGGCATTCATCACCCCCCCCATACTTAACTTTTGTTAGTCCCTTAGCAAACACTTATTTGAAAAAGAAGTGAAAAAGAAAGAAAGAAAAAGAAAAATAGAGGAATATACATGGATTAAGGCTGATTATTAAACTTGCCTTCATTAAATTGAAATATGGAGCTCGATCAGATCTTTAGATTATTAATGTGTCGGAACCTTATTTGGACTTAAGCTTAAAACTCAACAGCCTCTAAGTTCCACCAATCTATGGACAAGACTCCTCAATAAACCAGATCAGAACAAGTCTACATACACAAACTCTAATGACCATGAATCTTTCCATGCAGTGTAAGTGAGATGTAGCTCCTCACCTCAGAAGTAACAAAGAAACAACCTCCCCCAACCTGGTAACTCTAATGCCTCGGTCTAGCAACTCTTTCCTCGAGAAGTGGGGTATTCCCTTCTAAGTTCAAGTGCAACCGGCTCAAGAAGAGGGGGAATAAGAGGTATAGACTTTTGGGAGCTCAACCAGTGTAGCTAAGTCTCCCGCTGCAAGCTTCATGAGATGTAACATGGATACCATAAGCTTTTGCTTTATTTGACTATATACACTCCGGTGGGGTTATTAAATTTTCAGTCCGACCCACCACTTATTTGGAGTTCTTTTTGCATTTTTTTTCAAGTGCATCTGTACAACATATCTACATGGTGTAGCATATATACAAGAAATTTTCCTCTTGAGCCAGTAGACTATCCCTCTTTTGAAGCTTTATTGCAACCCACGGCTTCTGTCTTTAGCCTTCATCACCGCTAGACGAAGTTGAGGTGCACTTCCTTCACTAGAAGAAGAAGAGAGGTTCCGCCTAGAAGTCTACCCTCATATGCTACCCCAAGCCAAAGGAAACTGCCCCCTCACCACCTCATCCGTGGAGAGCTATGTGTAAGGTGCTAGTGCAAGTCAAGCCATTGTCTCTAAGAGTCATGCGTGTGTTGTTAAGTGCTCTACTTAGGCTCATTAAGACGACATATGCTCATAGCCTAGTGGACTCAAAGAATTAAGTCCTTATGGACCTGAAAAGCCTTAACCCTAAGCCCTATAAGGTTCCTCTTAGAATTAGGTGGATTAAGATCTTAATCAAGCTCCATTTTCAATTTAATTCCAGGCTAGTTTAAATGTCAACTATCATCCAGAAAAACTATATACATATGTACAAAGATGCTATTTACAAATATTAACAATCGTGCAAAATTTTTGAAAAATGTTTTGAAATCATGAATGGATGAATGCATGAAATGCAAGTTTTGCAACAATATTTACACACATTTACACAAGATTTTTGCAAACTTTTGATTTCAAATCATTTTGGAAAAATTTTGTACTATATACATAATTTTGATAAGAAAATATTTACACAGACTTTACATAAAAGATTTTTGAAAACATTTTTACAAAAAATAATTTTGTACACTAGCTATGTATGTGCAAATAAAAGAATGATTATTTACAGGAAAAATTTTTTAATTTTTGTGATTTTTAGGGTTTTTAGCCATTTTATTTATTAACACACTCACACAAAGTACGAGTTATGGCTAAAGTATATATGAAATATATACACATCCCCCCACACTTAGCTCGAACGATGTCCTCAGAGTGATCAAGAGCGATGAAGAAGACATAACTCGTGCTTACTAAAAGGGAAGTGAAAAGGAATGGCTAGATACAGAGATGAATGAATGAATAGAATGAGGAGAACTCGGTGGTTTCCCCCTATACTTAGGATTAAATAATCCTAAGTATAGCAAGCTGTACATGAAGGGAAATCCGAGTGAAGAATGTACGGAGTCTTCCCCCCTATACTTAGGGTAAAATATCCCTAAGTATAGGCAGCAAAACAGGGGTAGAAAGAATGAAAAGAATACCCGCAGGTCCTACATCCCCCCTATACTTAGGGTAAAGTACACCCTAAGTATAACATAATCATAAGATGAGAAAAAGGGATGTGGGACTAAAGAATAGAGTGATATGGACAACTGGATCTATACATGTCGGAAGAACAGTGATAATCAGGCATGAGATGCAATAGATGTGAGTCAAGAGACCACATCTCACGCAAAGTGAATAGGGGCAACATCAACGACCCGCGGCTCATGATCTAGAAATGGCTTGAGCCGCTGGCCGTTCACTCGAAAGGTACTCTCAGAAGACAACTCGGATATATCAATGCTACCGTTGTCGTGTACCTTTCTCACAAGATAAGGTCCCTTCCATTTGCTCTGTAGCTTCCCTGGAAATAGAAGAAGCCTAGCATCAAACAACCATACTCTCTGTCCAGGCTCAAAATGCTTGTGGCTGATATGTGAATCATGCCACTCTTTCACTCTCTCCTTATACTGTAGGCTGTTTGAGAAGGCTGTATCTCTAAGCTCCTCCAAGGCTGCTAACTCTGCCCTCCTCTGGTCTCCTACACTATCTGGATCTAAAAGAATATCCATGACTGCCCAAAGTGACTTGTGCCTCAACTCAACAGGTAAATGGCACGGCTTGCCATAAACTAGGCGAAAGGGAGATGTGCCCAATGGTGTCTTGAAAGACGTCCTATATGCCCACAAGACCGAGTCCAAAAGCTGTGACCAATCCTTTCGATCAGGGCGGACGACTTTCTGCAAAATAATCTTGATCTCCCTGTTCGAGACCTCAGCTAGACCATTTGTCTGTGGATGGTATGGACTGGCAACTCGTTGGTCTATGCCGAACTCACTAGCAAGTA
>JAZKJV010002453.1:0-337790 GCA_037367405.1 Ottelia alismoides | reverse complement strand
TACAGAATGCATGCTCGCATGCTCTCACAAATTTTTGCTCTCATAGGATCACTCATATATATATATATATGGTTGGGGAACATGCACCCAAGTGCAGGTAATTATATATACATATATATATATATGTATGTATGTACGTATATATGGTTGGGGAACATGCGCCCAGGTGCAGGTAATTTTACATGCACCGGAGTTTATATCTTCCACATTTTTTTCTTTTTTTGGAAAATATCACCATGTAAATTCATCTATATATCCCTCAGAAATAGAGACTCATATACCCTCCATCTAGAACAAGCCGATTACAACAATCCTAAGACCGTTAAAATTACCTATTCTAGATGGAAGGTATATGAGTCTCTGTTTCTGACGAAATTCGAATGGCATATATGAGGGATATAAGGATGAATATTCATGGTGATGTTTTCTGAAAAAATATAAAAATGTGGAAGATATAGACCTCGACGCACGTAAAATTACATGCACTAGGGTGCATACTGCCCAACCCCTATATAATGATTATTGGAAAATGAAGGTTGCCCCTTAGAGGTAGCCAACATGGCTGCCCCCACCCCCATTTTTCATAAATTTTTTTATTTTTTTTGAAAATATCACCATGTATTATTCATCCATATATCCCTCCTACATGGCATTCGAATTTTGTTAGAAACAGAGACTCTTATACCCTCCATCTAGAACAAGTAATTTTAACAGTCTTACACCTAACTACTGCAATCGTACATGTTCTAGATGGAGGGCATTGGAATCTTTGTTTCTTATGAAGATCGAATGACATGTAGGAGGGATATAGGGATGAAAATACATGATGATATTTTTCAAAAAAATAAAAAAAATTGACAAAAATAGAGCAAGGGCAGTCCTACACACATACATATATATGGGATTGGGGAGTATGCACCTATGTACATGTAATTTTACATGCACTGCGGTCTATATCTTCCACGTCTTTTTACTTTTTGAAAAATATCACCATGTATATACATCCTATATCCCTCCTATATGTCATTCGAATTTCATAAGAAACAAAGACTCTAGTTCTAGATGGAAGGCATTGGAGTCTCTGTTTTGACGAAATTCGAATAGCATAATGGAGGGATATACATTAATATACATGGTAATATTTCCAAAAAAAGTAAAAAAAACTTGGAAGACATAGATCCCAGTGCATGTAAAATTACATGCACCTGAGTGCATGCTTCCCAACCCCTAGATATATAGCTGCCCCCACCATATTTTCTACAATTATTTTTTTGAAAAATATCATCATGTATATTCATCTTTATATCCCTGCTACATGTCATTCGAATTTCGTCAAAAACAGAGACTCGCATGCCCTCCATCTAGAACATGTAATTTTACGGTCGTAGAACTGTTGTAATCGTATTATTCTAGATGGAGGGCATAGGAGTCTCTATTTCTAACGAAATTTGAATGACATGTAGGATGTATATATGTATGAATATACATGATGATATTTTTCAAAAAAAAATGGAAAAATGGGCTGGGGGCAGCTCCATTGACCCCTATATATATATGGGATTTTTACCAGACAAACTCTATAATCTTTGTTAATTATCTCCACGACCTTTGAAATAGCCTAATTCCCTCCTCGACCCCGTAAACTTGCTCCGTCTTACTTTCATTGCATACTGTTAATTTGAGATTGCTTGAGTTAACTAGCTTGGGTTTAAATTGAGTTAATCAAACCCTAGTGAATCTAATGGTATGTTTGGGTCCCCCATCGCTCTGAACATCTCTCTCTTCCTGAATGTGAATGTCATCTGAATCCATGCTCATCTCATCGCTCCCATCAGCTCCAAGGACACGGAACAAATGTCGAAGGAGCTACAAGGTGAAGGAGGGTTCCACCTGCTCGTCGTCCCCATCCGATTGTCGGAGCTCTCTGGTGCCATAAAAATTGAAGCTTGAAACCTTCAGCTCCAAGCGCATAGTAGACTCCTTCCTCCATCACCCGTTTTAGAGTCCTCCAAGAGGTCGAACTCTGCAAGATCTGAAGGTGGTCACTCTTCGAACTCCGCGAGATCTGAAGGCGATCATTTGTTCCAATTCTAAGAGGTCGAACCTTGAGGAACCATCAATGTAGTTCTTCAAAGAAGGATCGAACACGTTCGGGATCTGAATGTGACTGGTGGTCGATATCGGCCATGAGCTCCCAAATGTTGAGAGATCTGAGACGTTTACGCAATGGCGAAGCGATGGGAGCAGTTAAGTAATAGTGATGGCATTGGAGGTATGCTTTCACCTTCGCCAGAAGGCCTTCCCGCAGGAAGGAGGTATAACATAATGTACATAAAGCAAGGAGGGTCAGGGGTGGGAATGAACATATTGTACTCAGATTGTCTCTCCCTATACTTGGGGTAAGATATCACTAAGTATAGATAAGAAGAGGAGACAATGGAGAGAATCAAAGAATAGAAAAAATAGAGATGCACACCCTCTATACTTAGGACAAAGTAGCCCTAAGTATAGAAGACTGACAAAAAAGGGGCGACACCTTTTCGGTAGATAAAGAAGGAAAAGAAGAAAAGAGATCTGAAGATGGAAAAATATAGAGAATGTACACATCACTCCCCCTATACTTAGGGTAAAAGAAGCCATAAGTATAGGAAACAACAGGAGTGATGAAACGTAATGGAGAACACTCGGCTCATCACCCCTCTTATACTTAGGACAAAGTATGTCCTAAGCAAGGCACACATGATAATGGGGTGGATGAGCAATACTGAAGATAGACTGAGGTAAACGAAAGTGAATATACAACGAGGATGGATATACAAAGGATCAAGAAGGTTGAAAGCTAACCTTCTTGCGGGACCACTGAGGGATAGATCTGATATGGTACATGTCGACATCAGGGTCCACAGATGACACAAACCGATTAGGATCGACAATGTGAGGATCCTCAGTGACCCTAGGGTGAAAAGGCACAGACGGATATGTGCAAGAAGTACAGCTAGGTCTGGCCTTGGGAGTCTCCCTGATGTCAGAGTGAAACGGGACGAACTCATCATCGTAAGAAGTGTAGTAAGTGTCGTCCTGCGAGGCCTCATCGAGGTCAAAAACAAAAGGAATGAACTCATCAGTGTAAGTAGTCAAATCATGTTTGTCCTCTACAGTCTCAACCGGATCATCTTTTCACCAAAAGGCCTGAATTCCTGATAAAAGCAATAAGATCAAATTCAACTTTGGTCTCATCAATTTCTAAGTGGACAGGAACGGAATCATCGGTGAAAGTAGTCAAGCCATGTTTGTCCTGTCTAGTCTCTGAATCTGCCCTCCGATCAATGGTATCAATAGTGTAAATCTCGCGGATGTCATCAACACAATGCCAAGTCCTAGAAGAAGGAACTCCAAGGTCCATGCTTTCCAAGTCTTCCTCCTTGGAGAGGAATTCTTAGGTCTCAGTGGAATCCAATAATCAAAAAAGTTTGTAATGGCCTCATCAAGGTCATGGTCCTCGAGGTCAGCCGGAATAGGTGTAGTCACATGAGGTGCAGGTCTCTCATTGGCAGCGGGTGTGGTGATCAACATTCCGCTCTCATCAATAGGACGGCAGTGAATATCTCCTGATTCGTAATCAATAACGACCTTTACATATGTGAGGCATGGTTGTCCTAGGATGATTATAGAGTGCTCCCCAGTGGAGGTCTCCATGAGCAATACAATGAAATCGACATTGTACCTCATGTCCTGAATTGAAATGACAACATTTTCAAGGATACCCTTCTGCCTCTAAATGGATCCATCAAGAATTATACTATCATCCTAGTCTTCTTGAGAGGCCCTAAGTGAAGAGATTGTACCAGCGAGAAGGATAGTATGTTAATCGAAGCACCACCGTCGTGGAGAGTGTGATCATATGTTTGGTTAGAGATGGTGCAGCTAATCAAAGGTGTAGCAGTGTTCTTTTTCCTAGGAATGGGACTGTGTGTTATGACATGGACAATGGCCATGATCAAGATATGATGCTCAGATCTGCTCCTTCGTTATCTCTTCTTATGATGAGGAGCAGATAATTGGGTCATGGTCTGATGAAGTGGGGCATCAATGATCTCATGCATAAGTGGGGCATCAATGATCTCATGCATAGAGGCCACCACTTCAGGTTCAGTCAATATTTTTTGAATTTTTGGACCTCCTCCATACAAGGGAGAAGGTCAGAATCAACATATACATGAGGCATGCCAAGAGCAGTCTGTACGTCAGCATCCTCGGGCTCAAAGGTGGAACAGGGTGTGAATGGTTGTGTGGTCAAAGGATCTGACAAGTGGACCCTCTCCTCACAATCTGAATCGATCACGTATCTCTCGAACTCTTTTTGGATTTTTTACATTTTTCTCATTTTTTGTATTTTGGACGATTGCAAGCTCTCATGGTAATCCTCAAATGAATCTGAATCCTCAAAGAATGGAGCAGAATTCTGTTTCTTATTTAAACTAGTGAGATCATCAATCCTTGAGTTCATTTTCTCCATCATTTGGTTCAAGGTCTCAATTATGGAAATCATGAAAGGTGACTCCAATAGATCGATCTCGGATGAATGTGAAGATGGAAAGTATGAAGGTGGAGGTGGATGTGCATAAGAAGCTGAGGCATGAATCTGTGGCTCAGAAGGGTATGTATAAAAGTTAGGATCAAAATCCTCCTGGAAAAAGGGAGGTGGGTTGACTGGAGTGAACGAGGAGATCTGCAAAGTCTGGATAAAATATGCTCCAGTCGGCCATCTCAAAACAAGAGGAAAATGATGGGGAGAACACGACGGTCAAGTCTAGAGTAGTGAGAATAAGGCACAAATGTGCAGATGCCACCTGGAATGCACACAAACAAACATAAACAAACTCACACAAAAACAAACCCTCAATTCACCTACTCAACTTGGTAGAGACCGTAAAAGAATGGTCTTTTTATCTTGTCTATTTAAAGTTAGGTGAGAAGTCAAAATGTTGTATAAACACTTAGGTGCCAAATGGGATTTTGGCACTAATCCTTAGTGTGTGTGCGCAAGCAAGTATAATAGAAGACAATGAGGGGATTACTCGCCTCAAGACAAGATTTTTTCTTTTTGGTTAATTTTAGGGTCAAGTAATATTAGCAGTCTCAATTTTATTAATTATCACTTTTTTGGATTTTTATTAAGAATGCACGAGCCTATTGAGAAGTCAATTCTATTAAGCACCTAGGTTAGCAAAATCAGAGGGAGAGTCGAAAAACAATGCAAGAGGCAAAACGATGAAGTATGCTAAAGCGTAAATGCTCACATTGCCTCCAGCACTCTACAGACAAAGATGCTTAGCTGAATTGAAACCTATCTATGTGCAAATGCAAGCCAATGAAATCACCCTAAGTTTCAGAAATTGCTATTATCGTGAAGAACCAATGCTAATGACTTAGAATAGAACCGAAGTGTCCGGTCTTGGAGTCTCCTCAGTATCCACCACAGTGGGTCATGCAAACGTTGTATGGAGAACTCTCGCGGCGCGAGGGCTCCAAGACTAAGTGAGAAGCAATTTAATCTTTGAGGAGATACAAACGTATCAATATGTACATGTAGTGGTCATTAGGTGTTTGGACATACTCTATCGTCAAGCAATCCAAAATCTAAAGGCTCAATCATACAAAAGAAAGAAAACAAAACCAAGAAGACAAAGGAAAAAATGCGATGAAAACGTGACAAAACTGCGGTGAGCCCCCAAGTGAGCAAACACTTGAAAATTGGGCCCGAAAGTCCAGAGTTCAGAGTACCTATATTATTACAATAATAGTGGTCTCTCTCTCACTTCAAATTACACAAATGAATAAATAAAATAAAATAAATGGAGCGAAGACTTCAAAAATTCTTTAAGTCCCCTTGGTGCTACATCGGCAAGCTGAAGCCCGCTTCATGTAGGTGCGTAGGCGTCTAGGGTAGACACTTCCCTTGATCCGTGATACCTCATACAAAGTCAACAAAGAGAAGAGGTTAGACAACTCAAGAAGATATATCAAATAACAAGGAAAAAATGGAAGCACGAAAATAGCTAAATAATCACAATCAATAATGAATCACAATCTGCGTGGCACTATTTGTTGAACATGATTTTTCATGGGTCTAAAGTACGTCTTACACAAGGCGGAGACGCGGTCGCTGCGGTGACCTGCAAGAAACCCTGATTCAAACAAGCAATTAATCCACAATAGATGATCAAATAATGAAAAGTAAACGCAGAGTTAAAATTTATTATTATAGAGTGTCGAACACAGGGAACAAGTAGGTAGATCGGGGCAGAAATGCACAAAAATGTATGTGATGTGTTTGTCTATATGTGTGCTATTTTTTGTGGGTTTTAAATTTTAAATTTTATATTTTTATTTTTTATTTTATATTTGATTTTTAATTTTTTGATTTTGTATTTTCTTTTTATATTTCATATACTACTATTTCTTTTTCTTTTAAAACATATAAGGGTATATATATAAGATATATGTACAATGTAGGTGGGAGAGAGATAATATATATGTAAAAATAGGGGAAATAGTCAAAATATAGGAAATAAAATCTTTTGGGTTTTATATATTTTTTTCACTATTTTTGTGATTTTTAAATATTTTTTGCTAATTTTTTATAGATTTTTAAAATAACAAATACTGAGGGTTAAAATATATACTTGAAATTAAATTGGAGATAAAAAATATCAAACAGAGTCAAAAATTCTCCAAACTAACTTTAAAATAAATATAATAAAAAATTACAAATAGAAATTATATTTTTGTTATTTTTAATGATTTTTTATATTTTTATAAAAGGTTTTAAGGTTTTTCCAATTTTATAATTTTTCTTTTATATTTTTTTAGTGATTTTTGTTCTGGAAGTTAAAAATACATAAATAAGTAAGATATTTTTTTAGGAATTTTTTCAAAGAGTTTTATGATTTTTATGGATTTTCTTTTGCAAACAGGACAAAAAAGACATGTTTTTTCCTTTTTATAAATAATAAAAAGACTCAAAATGCAAAATAAAAATATAGGCGTGAAAAAAGAAATGCAACAGGAATAGAATGCTATTTTTTGGATTTTTTTAATTTTATATATGCATGAAATAAATACTAGAAACAAAGAAAAACTATGCTATTAGCAAGGGTATTCTTGTAAATAGATAAAAGTTTAGGGGCCTGAGTGCAAATTTCACCAAAATATTATAATGCAATATTTAAATTCATGGACCAATCACAAAATCCTAAACCTGCAAGGGCCTTGCTGCAAAAAATCCCAAAGCTCACGTACATGTTTCCAATTTCCCAAAACTATTACACTTAATAAATAAAAAATCCGACCAAACAATAAATACAGAAACCATAAGGGTTTTGTTTAGGGATGTAACGGATACAGATATATCAGTATTCAATCTGTCACCTTATCCATTTTATACATATTTTGACATATGTATCTGTTTTAAAAGGATACGGATATGGATGTCGTTTTGATATCCGCAAATATCCATATCTGTATCCGTATATTCGTTTCTGTATATAAATGTAGTCATAGATTTATTGTTAACCATATATAACATAATTCTCTATCTCCTTTTACCATATTTATATAATTTTTATGATACAAACACATTTAGTAAATTAATATCGTGTGTTATCCATCCAATTCTTATATATTTAAGTCGATTCTATAGAGTATTTCTAACTTTACTTGTGTGCGATCAGTATCCGTTTTACATCTGTATCCGTTTTTTAAGGATATGGTAAGATGGTTTTAATATCCGTCAATATCCGTATCCACATCCGTATTCATATTTAAAAATGGATAAGGATATGATAATACATATATCTGTATCCGTATCCGATCGTTTGCATCCCTAATTTTTGTTGCAAATTTTACAGAGTTTATCGGCTGACCTGGACTTCGACTTTAATGCAAATAGTAAAAGTACGAGGGTTCGAATGTAAATAATACAAAATTTTTAAACTTGCAGATGGAAGTTTGGAGAGTAATCTTTTAATTATAAAAAGGATGAGGATGAGACTACAAAATACCCATGCCTAAGGTGCTGGTGGGCGGTGGGATTCACTTCACTTGGACACATGTCGCATAGAGGATGACGATAACGCTTGGGCAAGGACGCTCCTTATTAGATCATCAAAAAGGCATCAACGGTTGAGGCCCGGGGAGCTCTAACGGTTGCTGTCGTGCCTGGGGAAGGGCAGTGATCAGACAACAGTGGAGACCAGAGGAAGAACAGACGAAGAACTCGTGTGGGGCGAGTTTGAATCGAGCGCAACGAGCTCCTCTGACATTCCACGACATTCCAGAGGTTCTCTACACGTTCCTGCTCTTCCGGAGAATCCACCAGGTGACCCAAATGGCTCCGGGGACCATTGATGGCTCCCTGGAGGACGGTGGTCTTCCGACGGGCATGGGGAAGCTCCTTCAACAGAATCAGAGGCTCAGATGCCTCCTTCAGGTCCTGCAAACAAGATAGAGACGCATCAGCACACGAGAGCAAGATCCTGGCTATTATTGGCAAAATATAGGCGAGTTATGGAATGGGGAGCGGTGGCCGGAGCTCAAGAGCTCCAACGAGGTGTTTGAAAGCGAAATCGACTCTGACTACTTAATTAAACAACAAAGTAAATACACGAAACTATGAGACTTATAGCTAACTAACAGGCAAAAAATCAAAGGAAAAACAACCTCGACTGGACGAAGAACCAGGAGATAACCTCACAGCAGCGTAACCGCCGGAGATGGGGGTGGAGACCGCCGTTCACTAAGCCAAACTCCGACGCGGAAGAGCCAGAGAGAATCTGTCATTATCCTCGATCCAGGACACCAGGAGGGAGAAGCTTGGCGTGGAAAAGGGGGTTCGAAAATTCAAATGGGGATTCGGGTGGTTTTTGTACAAGGTGGATGAGCGGGCGGGAAGATCGAAGGAAATCAAAAGATGTAGTGATGTGTTGCCCAAGACAAGCATAGGACATGAATCATCACTCTCTGAGGAAGAAAAGTCGTGAAGGATGCATCATGAAATAATGCTAGGAAATGCCTCGAAAAATCCTTGAAATCAGACAAAAACAAGGTCTGACAGGGAACAGACTTCGGTCATAGAGTTGACAGAGGTCAACCAATGGATGACTCTAGTTGGTCCACGTGGACCAACCAGAAAAATCCTTGGCAAAAAGATTTATAAATTCGATTTAAAATAATAAACTTAATTTTAGGTTATAAAATAAAAATATTTATTATTTTCTAAATTCTTTTTATTATGATTTTTATTTATTTATTTTCTAGGTTTAAAATTACAAGTTCCTTTTTTAGGGCTATATATAGGTATATATTCATCTATATATTTTAATCTTTTATTTTTATTTTGTATTTTTAATTTTTAATTTGGTTTATTATTTTATATATTTATAATTTAAATTATACACTTAAATATTTTTTATTTTATTTTTCTGAAGTATTATATATAATAAAATAAATAGTTGTATTATCTATATAGGTAGAGATATAGGTATTTTACCTGTGTTTTATACAAGTATTTTATTTTAGTACTTTATTTATGTTTTTATTTCATACTTTAATATACACATATATTATAAATAATATTTTCAAAATTATAAAAATATAAAATTATAAAAATAATGAATAATAAATAAAATGAATATTTTAATCGTTTTAAGTATACAATAGGGGTCCAAAACCTAACTTTCAAATCGTAACTCCAAAAAAATATGAAACCAGATTCATTAAACAGCTTATTAAAATTCATATACAATTAAAGGTTATTTTGATATATTAGAATTTTTATTTGAGAGATATGAGTCTGGAAAGTTGGGGTTTTAGAATCTTATTTAGATTATAACTTTTTATCTGTACATTATTTTTGCATGAAATCAATTTTGTATTCTCTATATTTTATTATCTACAACTTTTATGTAAAAAATTTCTTTATTTGAAGTATAAAAAGTGGAATAAAAAATAGTCCAAAAAATGAATAAAAATGAATTAATAAAAGGGATTTTTACTAATTTTTGACCCTTATCTCCCCCTACTTTATCCTTGTCGACCTAGTCATCGAGATGCTAGGACTCAGGGTTTCAGGTCATAAAATATTTTCAATATTTATTTTTTCTTTTCTTTTCTTTATTGTATAATTTTGACTTTAAAACCCGCATTTTATACAATATTTACACATATGATGCTTGAATGATAAAATGCATGAATTAAGGCTATTTACACGCATTTACTAGAGTTTTTAATGCCAAAATGATAAAATAAAGATGATGAAACGGAGATTCATCAAAGACCCGCAACAAAACAAATTGAATAAACAAGATAAGTTACCTACTCAATTTAAGCATGTCTCCTCTATAAGCAAAATGGTGAAAAACCTGAACATATATTTGTTGACTATACGTATACAAGTCAAATTGTGTCTATTTTAAACCTTGAAAATTGTGGCATTTCTTGTGAACTTTTTTAACACTATTCATATTCAAAAAGTTATCTGGAATTCAATCTCAAGTTAGCCAAAAAAACATGGATGTCATCTAGTTTGCGGTTGATCTGAAAGAAGCATTATACGAGAATTTTCAAGGCCTGAAAAGTGGCTAGAATTAAAAGTATTCAAATAGGGTGGAGCATTGGGCTCGACCAGGCTCAACTCTGGAAAGCTCGACATGAACTCGTCAAATTTCCGTGGGACTTGGATCGGGTCGAGGTCTGTTTTTTTAGCAAATCGAGGACCCAAGCCCAACCCAAGGCCCACGGGATTGGGATCGAATTTGGGCCGTGTTGAACCCGCACCCATTTTGGTTCTATGAAGTTGTACTTTGATTCCAATTTATTTCTATGATATAATTCATCCATAATACATGCATATTGGATCTATTGTTATGATATAATATTACTATTTATAGATGAGGGAAATATTAGATGTATTGTGACTAAAATTATGTCCCCTAATTTGATGATAATATGATTTACGTGTGAATTATTGTATGTGGATCGTGAAATCTGGAAAAATTTTGCATAATTTCTTTCCATGTGATTGAATTGTGATAGAATCTAATTTAGTAATAGCACATGGCAAAAATTTATTAGATTATAAACTATTAGAAGACGATAGCATATGGCTCGAGCGTGATATTTTTGAAATATAAGGACCCAAGTTCGGCCTATTTGTACATTGGGTTCGGGGCGGACCTGACCAAGTGTGATATTTTTGAAATATGAGAGCATGGTTCCGACCCATTTGTACATCGGTTCCAGAGTGGACCTGGACTTTTGCAGGTCGAGTCAGGGTCGGATCCGAGCCGACCCAGCCCAATACTCCACCCTAATTCCAAATATCTTCTTACTTCTTAGTGTTTTTGAGAGCTTAGATACTAAATTTTGCTAAATCATAACTTAGTGCTTACAATTGCACTCTCTCTGACTTGTTGAGTTAGCCTCCCTAAGGGCAATTGGTGGGAAATTTCTCGTTGTAACCAAACTATGTGAGTCATTGGCTCCAGTTCAAGTTGTTGATCTTGGTCGTTTTTAGAAGAAAAACTAAAGATAAAGGCGTTAATGAGAATCGATGTATAGTTGATGTCTATTTCGTAATTTACCCTTTCAAAAAGGGCGAGGAAGGTATTCGGTGGAACATGCCAACCATCGTCACTGATAGAACGTTAGGATTTGATAGTCTACGTTGTCAACCGAGGACTATATATACCTCTTGTTTTCATGACAGTGAACTCAATCAATCGATCAGCGTGCATGGTGACGATACTTCGAAGCAAGGAGCACGTTGCCATTTTTAATATCCCACTGTTTGTAAATAAAATAATTTCGTAGTTATAGCATTCTGTGGATTACGTGAGTTCCATCACTTTTAGGTTATCGGCGACATGATAACCATCTTCATCTTCATGGACGCATATCATTAATTATTTTAAACCAATAGGCGTGTAAAGTGCATCATTTACCAACGTTTCCATTGGGTGATTTTAGATAAGGAATTATAAATGATAAGGCGCTTTTTAAATTCTGATATATCATGCTTCTTCTTCTTTGACATCGTATCCTTGTTTCATAAAAAAAATCGCATTTCAACTTTTTTTAAATATCAGATATACCTTTACTTTACCTTAAGGTGCAGGGGGGCCTTTTACCCACATTCTCTCTTTCCAAGTGGGTCCCACATTTTCTCTTTTTTAAAATATTAAAGAAATTAATTTTATTCCATCTATTCCATCAAAAAATAATATATTATACCATCATATCATATAAAAATTATAAACTACTCCACTTCTACTCACTTTTTCAAACTCCAATACAATCACATCACAACAAACTACTCACTCTTTCAAACTTCAATACAATTATATCACAATAAACTCACTTCTAACACACCCCCAATTTACCCCTCTATCCAAACACCAAAACCCCAAAAATGGGTTACCTGCAACCAGTTTTCACCTAAACCCACTATCCAAACACACCCTAAGGGAATAACGTAATTGTGAATTTTATAAAAAGTCACGGGTATAACTGATATTAGAAAAGAAGAAGAGGTATAACTGATACTGCAAAACTTAAGAAAGGGCCACAGGTAATGAAAACCCTAAATGATAATAGTATAGTGGAATTTATATCTTATTATTATTCCGTCAGTCTGAGAGATAAATGACTAAATATTACCTACGTAAAAATAATAGATGATATAATCATGATATGACTGTTTAAGACACAATTTCATTATCTAAATATAAAAGGCCATTATTTATCGTATAAATAGATCCTTAGAAATTGGCTAATTAGCTGGAAATAGATTTTGTTTCCAAAGTTTGGAAGCATTGCACGTACACAACTGTTTGGTTACTGGGTTACCCCGGGTAGCTCGATTTACCCCCTACATTCCTAGGTTGGATTCCATCGCAAATCAATATGACAGCACATCACATTTCTTATTCGAACCATCACAATCATCCAAACAACTACTATTCACATGAGTTTACCCCAATCCACCTTATCCCACTAACCGAACATACCCATATAACCATGGCACGAAAAGCTAGTAGTCTATCGTTTACTGTGCTAGAACCCTACCCGAGTTTTATATATTATCATCTCCACGGATTCAGAGCCAATCTTTTTACAGCCATGTGCTAATCCGTGCAATTGTAGGTTGTATTATTCTCTATTGTCTCATAATATTTCTTGCCTTTGCTTAAGGTAGCACCTTCCTTATTTAAAAGCTATTTTGTTCTCCTCTATATCCGTACTTTTAAATAATGGAACATAGTTCGATAATTACCACTTATTTCACAACAATTATCCTTATCATACTTTTTCGAGAGCAAGAGAATAAACAAGCAACTTGAATAACACCTTATCTCTTGTTTCTCTTCTCCTTTGCTTTCTTGTATTTTATTTATGGATCTATTAAGTTTTTTTTCACGAAATGTTTGAGCCCAAACTTATAGACTCTCTCTCTCTCTCTCTCTCTCTCTCTCTCTCTCTCTCTCTCTATATATATATATATATATATATATATATATATTATCAACAAATATTCTTTCTAAAAATGTTAAATTTCCTACTTTCAGCAGAGAAATAGTGATTAAATCCTCTCCTCTAGTCCAGCATAACAAACGGGACCTTTAAACTCTTCGACTCTAAATTTTGTGCACTCCCATTTCGGGGATTAAGAAAAATGGGGCATGCCGAATTTCAATATTCGTTGGGGAAGCATCAAATTTTAGTATTTAGAAAAAAGGGCATCGATGAAATGTCATAATTAAAACCCTATTCTTACATATGAGTAGGGTATAAAATTCGGACTGGTTAGAGAAACTAACCTCGACCTTGTCGGTTCAATCGGTTTCATGTAATTATTTAAAAAAGAAGAAGAAAATAAAAAATCAGGTTCGATCGATGGTTGGACCGAGATGACCCATATTGACCAAATTTTGAGGTTTCGTAATTTTTAAAAAATAAATATTTAAATAAATAAATAATGGAGTTTTTATCACGAGTGCCCCTTTTAACTTCTGCAATATCAGTTATGCCCCTCTCTTTTTTGGAATGTCAGGTGTGCCCCTACCTTCTTAGAGTAGTTTTATAGAAGCAACTATACATAAATGATTACAATATTGTATTCATATATAAGATTAGAAAATGTGGCTAACTTTTGTAGGGTTTTACTCAAAATAGACAATTACGTTATTCTACTGAAGAGTTAACATTTTAAACGATTATTTCATTGATATATACATACATATTTATGTATATGCATTTGTTTTTATTGGTTCAAAAAATCAGTTCGACCAATCGGACTACTAAATTAAGCCCAATTTGGTTTTTTTTCAAGTCGATATAAGTGATGATGTCATGTCGACATCATCATTGATCCAACCAGTTTGGATCAACAGTCCGACCCAATTGGACCAAACCAAAGACTGACAGTTTCAATGTCTAGTCCGTTTTTTAAAGACTTTGCATATGAGATTTTTGGTTCCCAAATTACAAGAAAGAAATGCAAACAAGTAGACATTCTTTTATCCACAATGTATATTTATCTTCAGCTGTATTGGCAAACTCTAGTTCACGATATGAAGTCATAAATCAATCCCTTAAAGTAGATACTTATTTATAAAACACTTGAATCCAGTATTTTTAAAACTTAGCTTTTTATGTTGAAATTCAATGACCTTACTATACATTAGTTTTTATGGCCAAAAATATATTCTGCCTTAATCTAAAAAGATGATCAATATTCTTAAGAAGAATTCTAGTTACGTAACTAATATAATTTTTTCAATTTAGGATTAAGATAAATCCATGATTTATCATTATATTTATCATTTTTATCCCTCTAACTTAAATAATTTAATAAGATTCTTGACAATTAAACTCACATTAACAAATTAACCCATGTATATAACGAACTCAAATAAATTGTACATAAATAAACCTATTATTGTACCTTCATTTATGTGTTTTCTTATTATAAAAAATCTCATAAAAATTAGACTAGTATTGTATATATATTTATTTTTTACTGTATTTATCAATTAAAAATACAAAAAATCATAAAAAACTAAAATAAGTACTTTTAATTACTTAAAATTGCTAACAAAATATATCTATGTAAAATTATATATTTTGACTTTTATGTTCTACATGAAACTTGTGGATCTTGACATGTATATGTATTTATTATTTTTCTTTATTTTCTTTATTTTCTATTTCTTATTAGGCCACATGGCTCTCTCAAGAAATGCCATGTGACCCGACCCTTCTTTACCACCTCCGCATGTTCACGGTCATTATATCATCGGCCTTGCTTCAGGTCACATCCATCCATGCCCGCTCTGCCTCTCAGTCGTCTGATGAGGTCATCAGACCTCATAAGAACCACACATCAGCACGCTTCTTTCCAGTTGCCCGATCTCTTCCATCAAACAATCAGGTCCATATGTCCTCGCTCTCTTCTGGATCGTCTAATGGTCACCATTAGACGGATCCAGAGTTGCCTTCTTTCTCCCAAATGCTCCCCAGAGTGACATCAAACCCAGCATCCTCCAGTCTTCTCCCATTTTGCCATCACCCCTGGTCAACCCCAAACTGCCTTCGACCAGCCCATGTCGTAGCCACACGCTCCCTCATCAACGCCTTGACCCTAACCATCTCTTTCAACCAACCTCCCGTCAAAGAGGAGCAGTTGAATGTTGATGAGAAACCACCTGAGAACTGCTCCTCTCATCTTCAAATGGGTCTTCTCCACCGCATGCACGTGATGTCCACCTTCAATAGGGAAAAGGACCAGCTTTTCTCCCTCGTTCTGTGACATGGGAGCGAGGGGTTGAGGAGTCCACAAAGACCCTAGCCTCTGTGATTCCCGTGGCTCCTCTCCTCAAGCCATGCTACGAGCGACCATGTCGCATCGTTGAGCTTGAAGAAGTCCAACGATGACCCGAGCCCTCACGGTGCTCAACCCAAGCCACCTCTGACCACTTGTGATCATATTCAAGCTTCAATTAATAGGTTTTTCCTTTCTTTGCATTTTCTTTGAATTTTCTAGTTGTGTACACATGTTGTCACCTCAAGACGATCAGTCCCTGACCTTCATCAAGGATCCATGATCCTCGTTGAGGGTTCCACTCGCCTTCTCCTTTCTTCCAGAACCTGGTTCACGCTGCATCCGTCCTCCTCCAATAATGGTAAAGAAATCCACCAAGGACCCTCACCTTCTTCACACCTTGGTCCTCCACTCACCTCACACACGCACAAATCCTCTATTTGCTTCGGCTATTTATCCTTTTTTTCAAATGCAGGTTTTTCATCCCTTCAATGGTTGGAAGTTTAAATTTAGGTCCAATTTAGAGCAGTAGCTCCGATGAGTCTATATCACCTCACTGATCCGAGCACCATCTTGCCCTCTCCACCACTCTAGAAGATTCTCCATCTACTTCCGAAGCTTCCTCATGCTTTAGATGATGAGTAGGATCAAGGAAGAGGCATGGAGAGTTAGCCGGAGCTTAACCAGGTTTGCCTTGAAGAGGTAGAGGAGGAGGAGTACGCAACGTATAGGTACCTCTTGATCTTTATGATCAAACGGTAAGCATCATGCTCATGCCCTGGCTCCAGATCAACCGCCTCGGGTGATCGAACCTTTGCTCAAAGCCCTTCAGTCCATCTACGTGGACACGAACTACCCGCATCCGCCCGAACCAAGGCCTAAGCCCCCACCCCATGTGATTCGCACGTGATTGCTCGCCCCATTTGCAAGGTGAGGGTCGAAGAAGCATGATGAGGGAGAAGAAGCGGAACCGTTGGATCTTGTGATCCAATGAGCCAATTTTGGGAGCATGTAGATGGTCCAGATTCCCTTGATCAAATGATCAAGCGGTCTACAAAGAGACGTTGCTGAAGAGACCTAGATCGTTCGATCTTGAGATTAGATGACCCAAAAATGGAGCAGTGGGGTATTAAGGGCCAGGCACATGGCTCTACCAAAAGGGGACACTCGGCTCTATCAAAAATTAAGAAATGAACAAAATGTTACAAAATAGATAAAAAAATTAGAAGCTTCAAAATAAAGAATGTCCAACATGAAAGTTTTGTATCTTTTCAAGATATACAACTTTTATGTTGAACTAGAAGTTAAAATACATCATATAGACATACTTAATATTTTTTGTAAGTATTTTTAATGAATAAAAATACTTCTATTATTTATTTTATTTTTGTATTTTTTGGATACTGAATATCATACAATATATTATAGACATTATTAAACTAATTTTATAGGCTTTTTAATAATGAAAACACTGGAAAGTAACGGAACCTTAAACACATATATTATGTACTTATTTATATAGAGTAATCAACCTAAATTATTTACAATGGATTAAGAGTTAATTTCATTTATTAATTATTATGTTAATTGAATAGTTTAAGATAAATGGATAATTAATCCAATTAATGCTGATGAATATGAGATTCATTAGCCTCCTGATGTACCAATTATAACCGCACAAAAAGGGTATATTATGAGCAATTTATCAGTACAGTTTTAACACTAACACACTAAAGTAAAAACCAAGAACTGGTGAACAAACTTTATAGTGTTTGCATGTGCATTCACAAACAACCAACTTCAACAAGGAAAAACTCCACTCATCGAGACATAATCTGATAGATATACTCGACAACAAGTCAAGTAAAAACTGACATGAACCACCCAAATCCACTACCTATCGATGAAGGTCCACGATGATGTAGGGTACGACTTGGGACACAAGATCATCAGCAAATCAAGTCAACGATTCAATTTGAGTAGTTGAAAGAACCAACGACTACTTTTTTTTTCTCAAGATAGAGGAAACTGGTATAAATCATCTCCTTTGCTAACAACATATTGGAACTTCCCTCATAGGGCTAATACTATGAGATTTATTAGTGAGATCAGAACTAGTTAGCTTCTTGTACTAACTATATGTACGAAAGCGAAATCTAGAGTACCGGTCGCGCAACTTGGCATCAAACTCTATAGAATACACACATGAATTTAACATCATGCACCAAGTACATGTGCCACCCAGTTAATGTAAACTTACTATGTGTCACCCAGTCAACGTAAACTGGGGTCGCGTCCATTTAGGCTTCTACCTACGGACACCGAATGGGCATGGAAATGAAGTGTGATTCCAATTAGCAAGAGAAAGGGTCAAAATTCATACCTTCTAGGTCATTCTCTCAGAATCTCCTCTCACTTGGAAACCATGTATCTGAGAGCTTCATGCAAAATGTGTGCTTGCATGGTGATGGCCTCGCGACACTCTCCAAGATGGCTTCTTCAGATCGACGATCAGACATCGAAAATCCACTTTGACAGTAGAGCTTCGACGAGCTCAATGTTAAGTGGTCAGATTAACCTGATTGGCGTGATTACTTGACTTTATATAGGCTAAATCATATACATGTTCGATACAAATCTAGCTTACGACCCACTGACTTCAAATGATCGTATCTTAAGGTTCCAAACTTGGATTTCAATGTTCGTAGACTTGTTGGAAGGTCTCCATGAGTAGTACAAGATTAGAGTGGTCATTTGTCTAACTTGGATATCGAATCCTCATGGAATTTTAGAAACAAAGGTTTCACACTTTATCGCTACTTTAGGGTTGGAAAAATATGCTCCCCGCATATGATGATGATACATCAGGGACGAAGTCAGAAAATTCATCTTGGGCGGCTAAATTATTTAGATATTATTTATCTAATTTATATTGTCATTTTAGTTGTTAATATTTGGGGAGTGGTTCCTCTGATGTAACATGAGTTATAAAAGAGATGCTATAACTATTTTTGTTCAATTTTGTTTCTTAAAATCCAACCTTATATATAAAATCTTCGAATAATGTTATACATATCCTCCAAATTTCGCTCAAATCCAAGATCATTTTCTATTTTATATCATTGGCTAAAAGTTTGTTTCTCTTTTAAACGAGATTTAAATTTCTTAAATATTGATTGGACTTTTAATCACTAAGATAAAATAAGAAATGGCATTAGATTTGAGCGAAATTTGAAGGATATATAAAATATTAACGGAAGTTTAAATCTATAAAGTTGGATTCTTGGAAACAAATTCAATCTATAAGGTGAGTTTTCAATAATTCCGTAATTGATCGAAACTAATATTAGGAATAGATTTTTATAAAAGTACCTATGTAAACTTATAATCGGACATAAATAATATCTATAAACATCGTATTAACAAAAAGATCTCTACAAAAATCTTCATATCACTAAAATATACATTTATTAATATGATATTAAGCAATACCACTAGATTTAATATTTTCAAACAAGTAACACTATATAATACTTTTTACTTACATGGATGCAAACAAATATAGATATATGTACCAATCCTTTATCATATTTATATATATTTTGACATGTGTATGTTTATCTGCATATATATTTTAAAATGGACGCATATACAAATAGGGTTGCAAACAAGCGGATACAAATAGGTATCTATATCCATATATGTATATACTAGAAAATATGTAACTATATCTGCTTTACGATCCTAAAAAATGAAAGAGGTATCCAAATCCATATCTATATATGCAAAGAAAATAAAAAGAAAAAACATTATCTATATTATATATCATAAAATAAAAAATACATATATGTGATGGTTTACAAATGTATATGATGATGGACATATACGGATGTATCTATATTTGGTTATGCACTTCATGTATTGTAAATAGTTAATTACTGTAATTAGATTATATTAATGGGTCCAATGGGGTTGCCCCTGCCCCATTTTCTTTGTTTTTTCAAATTTTTCAAAAATATTACCATGTAAATTCATCTATATCCCACATATGTCATTCGAATTTTGTCAGAAACAAAGACTCATATGTCCTCCATCTAGAACATGTCGATTACAACAATGTTTAGACCATCAAAATTACCTGTTCTAGATGGAGGGCAAAGGAGTCTCTATTTCTGATAAAATTTGAATGACATGTTGGAGGGATATATAGATGAATATACATGACGATATTTTCAAAAATAAAAAATTGCGGAAAAATGGGTTGGGGCAGCTCCTTTGTTGAGATATGGGGGGACTATTATACATAACATGTAAATTTTAGTTATTAAATAATACATTTAGATTATATGTAGTACTATACATTAAACATATGTACGGATTTTGGTCGAGAGTCGAGGAGGCCAAGCCCCCCATGATGATCATGATCAATTCATTCCGACCAGGATAAGTCTCAAAAGTACATCAGATAATGATGGTAACCCAACGAAAAAAAGTGGTTGATTAAGTAGTTTTTGCTTGTGTATTTATTCTTGAAACCACAAAAAAAGATAAAGATTATATCAAGAAAGCATAAAATTTAAAAGGTCGAGCAACCATTTGGGAATTCAAAATGTTGGTTCTTGGGAATCAAAAGCTAGATTAATCCTATGAACAAACATGACCTCTCACTTCTTGGATGTAATCTCAAGGAGTTCCGTATAGATAACCAAATCTTGGATCAAAATTCAAGAATATGCGTCTTTGGTAGCTTCAAATATTATTATTATTATTATTATTATTAGGAAAAAATGGGGCTGCCCCCTGGGGGCAGCCAACATGGTTGTCCCCGCCCCATTTTTCCGTATTTTTTTTTTGAAAAATAAAATCATGTATATTCACCTCTATATCCCTCCTATATACCATTCGAATTTCGTCAGAAACAGAGACTCCTACGGCCTCCATCTCGATGGTATCGATTTAAAAAAATTATGTTACCGTTAAAAAATTATTGTCCGGATGGAGGCCGTAGGAGTCTCTGTTTCTGACGAAATTCGAATGGTATATAGGAGGGATATAGGGATGAATGTACATGGTGTTATTTTTCAAAAAAAAATAAAAAATTTTACCCAAATAAGACGGGGGCAGCCATGTTGGCTGCCCCTAGCCACATATGACCCTTATTATTATTATTATTATTATTATTATTATTATTATTATTATTATTATTTGAGCATGCAATAATAGAAACAATATAATCCTTGTAGATTGCATAAAGAAACCAAGAGACTCTAGTTTTTGACTGTCGGTCAAATCAGGTTCATTAATAATTAGAGATGCATAGTTCAAAGATTTCAGTTTGAGGAGACAGTTTTTATGAATTGATTATGTAATTGGGAAGTAAGTTCTAACGTCTGTTCGTTTGGAGAATAAGTACCGGAATAAAAGGTTAATTTTCCGTCCAGCGTAATTCCGAAGAATACGATTATTGCCATACATATTCTATTATTTCACCTTATTTCACTTTTATTCTTATCTTTATTACAACTTACATACCCTTATTTCACTTTATTCTCCTTTTTCCTATTTTTCCAGCAGAACATAGAATAGACTCTTATTCTTCTTATTTCTCATCCTTATTCCTGCTTATTTTCTAATGGAACGCCTCCTAAAGAAAAAGGTTCCCTCTCTTTCCCAAAGTTATTGCTCATTGGTTGCCCAACAAAACGCTAATCAGACGTGTGGCATTTAGAGATAGAACACAAAATACTAATTTAGGATCATGGCTTTGAGTTTGAAGCTTAGAATTAAATGATGCATCCCAATCAGATGATGAGGTTACATGGGGAAAAAAGGGAAAAATCAATTAAATAAAACAGATATATCTCACTCTATTCCATGGATAATTATCATCGGAACTAAATCACAAATTTTGATAAAAAAATTTTCGATCTGCATATATCATTTTTCTTGTGGATGATGCTTCATAATAAACTCATAATGCAAGACAAGTTACCTTTATTTAGCATTAACCCAACAAGTTGCTATAAATATGGTGAAGCTCGTGAGCAGATCTTGGATGAACACTATACTTGAGAGAATAATTATAGAAACCTTTTCCACAATGCCTTTTGGTCTCTCTAATTCATCCTCGTATAATCAGATGAAATCAAAGAGGATATCAACTTAGTGGTTGATCTAAATGGAACATCGAGAATATTAAAGTGTATCTCTTAACCACCCCCTCAAAATAGCGGAGGAAGCACACTTTTCCTCATAGAATCTCTGAGGAGATTGAATTCATATTGGTTACCTTTTAACATAAAAAGCACTTATACCCTTCCACCTCCAATTTATTTTTATATCTCACTTTTTGATGCTTTGTTGCCTCTCCCAGCATGATGGGCCTCAGAAAAACACTGCACCTGCGCTATGGATGAAAACGATCGAATACAGATACGAATGTAAGTGTAATCATGTCCTTATCCTTTTTAAAATCCGGATACAAATACGAATATTAATATCATACGAATGTCTAAAATGCAAATTCATATCCTCAAAATACAAATATGAATGTAAAATAAATATTGATAATTCAGATATAGATATTTGATAAACGAATACAAACTAGTATAGAATATTATACATGTCCAAATTTACTTAAAAGCAATAAACATTGTAAATTCATAACAATTTTCAATATATATAGTATATTAAATATTTTAATGATGACTATGTGCATAAAAAATAACTAAATAATAAAATAAAACATAAAGATATAACTAAATAATAAAAGAAAGCTCGCCAAACTTACTTCTTTGTGTATCATGTAAGTATTGGTATTATGCAGAATCTGAACATTCGTATTCATATTCGTATTTGTATTTGTATTCATATGTGTATCCTTCAAAAAAATGTATATTCATATTCACATCCTAAAAAATTTGAACATTCGTATCCTTCAAAATTAAGGATATTATATTTGTATTCGTATTTGATGAATATTGAACATTTATATTCGTATTCGCATTTGTATTCACGAGATACGATAAAATAGCATCCATGTCTTCTATTTGATGAATGCGGATATTTGTATTCATTTTCATCCCTAATCCGCTCACATGTCAGCGACATGCCCGAAGTTCACTGTGAATTTATGGGCAATCACGTGCCAGAACGAATACAGATATAGCAATGATCTATGGGCAATCATGAAACACATTATTTTGATTGTGAATTTCATGGATTTCAATCATATTAACAAATTTATGGATAGAAATTATTAAAATTGTCTCCTCTATACGTTCACTGTTATAACAAATTTATGGATATTGTACAAAATCCCAACTAGGATCAGTCTAGTCTAGGTTTGATGGACAAGGAAGAAATGAAAGGAAATGAACTGTGTTTTATTTTAAACCATGTTGTGTGTGTTTTTGGGAAAAGGAAATGAAATTTAAACCTTATATTTATAAGAGGAATAAAAGAGAATTTTAAAATTGATGAACACCAAAATCAAAGTCTTTTCCTACAATTAAATAGGGTCGGCTAAAAAATAACGAAGCCTTCTCCCACTTTGAGTAGGATCACTGGTTGTCTGCTACCCAACGCAACCCCCCACAATGAGGGATTTGAACCCTAGTCTTTTGGGTGGTAGGTACGATGCACTACCAATAGACCATCAGCTGCTTATTTTTTTCATGCTTTCAGATTGCTTGCATCTCTTCACTTGGGTAGATCCATACTTCATTAAGCATCGTCGAGCAAGTGCGATTTTATATAATAATCATATGAAATTTAAAGTTGTTAATTTTTAAAATTTAAAACTTGAATTAATTTACAAAAAAACAGAGAAGCAAAGTCCATAAGCCAATATTTTAAAAAATACATACTACAAAAGATGGTTACCATCAGTGCTCAAAAACTAGACTGAATCAGTCGATTTATTAAGCCAATGAAGAACCAAAGGAAAATGGACTGAACTGACTGATTTTCGTATAAAAATAGAAATTAACCAATATTTTAGAAACAACTCGTTCTCTATAAAAAATAATATCTAATATCTATATAAAGTACATGTTCCCCCAACCCCTTCCCTTTTTTTGATGAAAAATAAGGTGACCTCCTGAGATTGGAGTCACCGCCGAATCATTACCCAACCCCTTCCCTTCTAACATTTCCTTCATAACTCCTCCACTTATTACATCCCTTTAACTTCGAAAGCATGTGTGTCATCTCCCCCTTTCTCGTTCGTAAGCGTTTCCTCTACCTTCTTTTATTGCTCATGTTGTCGTCCATTGACAATAACAACAACTGAGTTATCCTCGTCACAAGAAAATTGATTGTTAAATTTAATCATCACGTGGGATGTCTTTAGATAAAGGGTTATCTGAGTATTATGTGAGGTAGGTAATTTGTTTTTATATTTTAGTGTTTGGATAGATGGTTTGTTGTGATATGATTTGTATTAAGTTTGAAAAAGTAAACCGTTATTATGATTTGATTGTATTGAAATTTGAAAAAGTGAGTAGAAGTTGAATATTTTATAATTTTTAGATGACAAAATAGTATATTATATTATTTTTTGTTGGAATGTATGGAAGAGAAATGAAGTATTTGATATATTAAATAAGGGAGAAGGATATGGGTTTTGAGGGACCATAAAAAAAGGAAGAGATAACCCTCAACCCAAACACACATTTAACATGATGTATATTTGTATTAAAAATCAATCAAACCAAATTCGTCATACTAGGACCGTAGTATCATACTAATCAATCAAACAATGACTTGATTTTCTTTTCAAAGTTTTATAAATTGCCGATGTCATCACACGTAAGTTGATTTCATTGATTAGATTATAAAAAAATGCATCGATTAGATGTTTGATTCCATCTTTAAAATCCTGATTAATTAGCACTGATATATTGCCGATCTCTTTCATTATTTTGGGTAGAGGACGTTGGAAAAGAGCAAAGAACAAGAAAACGAGATATTTTAGGCTATCTGAAATCTCTCATCCATTGTTTAAAAAATCAGACGGGACGATCGGTCGGATAGGCAATCAGTCCTAGGGATTAAAACGGATACGGATATATCTGAATATTCGATTATCGTATTTGAAAAATTACCAGAATATCTGAATATTAATCAAATATGGATCGAATATGGATAGTGGTTATAAAATTTTACGGATACAGATACGGATATGGTCATGGCTTGAATATCCGGATCCGAATACATGAATACAACATTCAATGTTGTTTTATATATTAGTTAATATAATATAAGTCACAACCTCGTATAACTATATTAGTATTATATATTATATAATATACCGTATTAATGATATTTATAAACTTTTGGTTGTTTGAGAATAGGCACGAACAAAAGTTACAAAACAATATCCCTTTTTGTTTCTGGGCAAGAATGCAGTCGCCTCGATGTTTTCTTTTGTCATGCAGCAACTTGTTTATATTTCATTAACATTTTTAAAATTAGTAAGAACTTTGATAAAAAAATCCAATTCGTATTTGTATGTGGTCTTTATTTGATCCGTATTCAGATTTCATGTTTATTGGATTCATATTTGGATCCACTTTTTATTCTATTCATATTTGGATTGGAGATTTATTCAATCCGTATTCGGATCCGCTCTTTATTTGATCCATATTTGAATTCGATAAATATTCGATTGAAATTCATATCCGTATTTTTAAGGACATGGTTTTCTTAATGCATATCTAAATCATATATGTATCCGTATTTGTATTCGATAGAGTTGAAGCGAATATGGGTATGAAAATAGGAATATCATATCCATATCCAGTATGTTTTCATCCATAACCTACCCGACTTGATCGATTCAGCAGATCTCATATTATTAAATTTGAAAACTAAAAAAAAACTTCCTGATGGTTGGACTGGGTTGAACCAGCTTGACCCACTTTTAATGGTTTGGTAAATTTTAAAAAATAAATGTTTAAATAATTTAAAAATAAGATTTTTATCACTAGTGCCCTTCTTAACTTCTACAATATCAGTTAATACCCCTCTTTTTTGAAATATCATTTGTGCCTACTTTTTTAAAGTGGATTTCTAGAAGCAACTATACATAAATGATTACAATATTATATTCATATTAATTAGAAAAAATATGGCCAACTTTTTTAAAGTTTTACTCGAAATAAATAATCATTATTTTATTGAAAGATTTGAAATTTCAAACTATTATTTCATTTATATGTACATATGTACTGACGTATATGCATCTGATTTTATCATTTCAAAAAAACCGGTGTAACCAATCAGACCAAAAATTTAATCACGATCCAATTTTTTCGAGTCGATAAAAATAATAACATCATGCCAATATCATCATTTTCCAACCGATTTGAATCGACAATTGGATAAACCCAAATCTCCATGTTTAACACCTTCTCTCAACAACCTCTACTAAACCACAATTTATCCAATTATCAAAAAAAAATTGGCACCACCTCTCCCGCCTATTTAAACCCCGTCTCGCCGCACCGGAGAAAGGCGCTGAGATTCATCTACCCTTTCCCATCTTCCGATCCGAGCCGACAATCTGAGATGACGATCGGCGGAGCCAATGCTGCAGCGGAGCCCCTCATCGTGGCATTCGGGGAGATGCTCATCGACTTCGTGCCGGACGAGGCCGGAGTCTCCCTTGCCGAGTCCAAGGGCTTCATCAAGGCCCCCGGCGGCGCTCCTGCGAACGTTGCCGTTGCCATCGCCCGCCTCGGTGGTAGATCTGCCTTCGTCGGCAAGGTCTGATACTAACCCTCTCAGATCCGTTCATCCTTTGTGCAGATCCGGTTTTACATTTGCTTTTTTTCCCTTTCTTGTTTTTAAATGCTGGATCTCTCATCCTATATGATCTTCGCTTGTATAATCCTAGCTTGTTTTGTTGCAAATTCTATTTTGGACGAATACATGATACATCCATTGGATCACATCGCTGATAAAGTATGCGAAAAGGACGGTCATTGATGATTGAACTTTGCAAATGCCTTCCTTGTTTTTCGAAGGACGGGAGTATTAGATCCCGTGACATACGATCAGATGGTAACGGGATGGTGAGTGGGCGCTGACGAGGAGAGAGTAGGTGCGTGGCCTCTTTGGGGAACATGGCGGGTGGTGGTAAGTGGGAGCCATTGATTCCTTAGCAGGAATTTTACTGTACCGTGTAATATAGTAATTTACTTCTGGAGATCTGCGCCTTTAGTAATAGGGGTTGGTGTGATATGACCTATCCAGGACCCCCAATGTTTCACCAATTTTTTTGACTTTTATGCGCATCCAATCCCAAGGGACCCTGACAGCGTGACCCATTAAATCTGAGTTGCATCTTTGCAAAAACGTGGTAGTTTTTGTTGGGTCGAGAAATGCGTCCAACAAAAAGATAGAAAGATGTCGATCATAATGACGATCGCACGATCAGATCCAGAGTTCTCTTAACAGAAAGAGTTGAGATCTGAGAGTATAACAATCCAATTATCATTATCATTTTCTGGTATATTTGGTTGAGTTAGACTAAACTTCGTTTAATATATTAGTAGTACTTAATATGTAATGTAATATTATATATATTTTTTATTCCATTAGTTTTTATGGTTAGAATATGTTTTATATTTATTTTTTATTTGAATGCGATTATAGATAATCTAATAATAAATAGACATTGAACCGACCGCCATTAATTCTATAGGATTTGAAGAATAGAGATGAGACAATCCACTCCCAAACATGGGTTAGATTATGGATAACAAATACGTCCGTGTTTACTGCAATCACAGTCGAAAAATAACTGAAATCTTAAAAATCGGTGTTTCTGTTTTTGTCAGCGGTTCATTCATCTCAGCAAATCTGAGTATAACGATTTAAATTCACGCATATAAAAGTATGCATTATAACCATTGCAAAAAAATTTAAGGGTAGAAGCTTAATCCTATTAATTAAGTGTTCTAATATTTTTTTCTACAATGCGTATATTAATATTATATCCTTTATATATAAGATAAACTATAGTTTTTGTTGTTAATTTCACAATAGAATATTTCCACGTAGATTTCAGCAATATAATCTATTTGCATTCTTGTAAATTTTATAATTATATCATGACATAAAGAGTCTTTAATTCGTGCGCTAGAACTTTCAATTGTGAAGTAATTTATGTGCTAAAAGTTGATCAAAGCTATTTGATTCGTGACAATTTAATCAATGTTAGTTGTCTCCAATCACATTTAGACAATTTAATCAATGTTAATTGTCTCCAGTTACATTTATCTTCTTGTGATGTAATATGTACAAGAAGGAGATTTTTTTAGCAGAGTACCTTAACATTGTGATGAATATTTTATAAGTATTCGTAAAATTATATTAAGATATCGAACTTATTTTAAATTTATAGCTGAAGTTGAAAATGCATATTCCAATTTCATTCATTTTCTAAATTTATTGTATGTTTTGCAAAATTTTGACATCATTAACCTATTCTGAAATTACTACAGGATTCATAAATTTACGACATCTAAAATCAAATCATAGTTAAAATCGTATCATAAATTTATCAAATTTATCATAAATCTAAATAATGTTCAAAATTCTAAATAAATATTAGAATCAAGTTATAAATTTATAAATAATTCCAAAACTTTGCTAAACGTTTGCAAATTCTATTGAAAAAACAACTTTTCTATCGTAAATTGGAGAGGCCCTGTTAAAACCTTTTCCCGGGAATGATTACATCAGAATTGCTGGTCTGGTCAGATTGGATAATCTTAACGTCATAAAATAAAGAGCCATTTTTCTTGTGGTTTAACACTCATCCGTTTATTTTATCGTTCTTGTGGAATAATCGCATACTCATACCGTCAGACGTCGAGTTTGATGGTTATCGTTCCAATGACATTTCATGCTTAGAGGAAAAGTCTGGTCTGATCTGTTTCATTTTGTTGGTAAACAATCTATGAGATAAATATGGTGGCTTTTAAACTTCCACTGACAATATTAAGATGGGATAAACTCGTGATAGTGGTGATGTTCCCACGTGATTCGGATAAGAGAAACGAGTTTGAGATCTGATTCGCGCTGTCACATGCCAGTTTACAAAATGACAAAGAATGCAAGGTTTTCTGTCGGATGCTGCGGCCTGCAGTACAGATTTTACACAGGCAACTTTATTAATGGTGACATTACTATTTCATACGGTTTGGATTAAGGCATATCAACATTTATTTCCTACAAGAAAATCAATTCTCTATCCACCAAATCCGAATTTTGGTTACTGTTTCTGATATTGGTCATCGATGTGTAACAGGTCGGAGACGATGAGTTCGGTCACATGCTCTCAGACACCATTGCCAAGCACGGCGTGGATGTCAGCGGCGTTCTCTTCGACGAGCACGCCCGCACGGCCTTGGCCTTTGTCACCCTCAAGAAGAACGGCGAGCGGGAGTTCATGTTCTACCGCAACCCATCCGCCGATATGCTTCTCAGGGAGTCCGAGCTCAATATGGACCTCATCCGCCAAGCCCATATTTTCCACTACGGCTCTATCAGCCTCATCGCCGAGCCGTGCCGCTCCGCCCATCTAGCCGTGATGGCCGCTGCCAAGAAGGAAGGCATTCTTCTTTCTTACGATCCAAACGTCCGCCTGCCTCTTTGGCCTTCGGCCGATGCTTGTCGCGAGGGTATCATGAGCATATGGAAGGAGGCTGACTTCATCAAGGCAACTATAACTATCTTAGTTTACAAAGCTTCTGCATTGTACTCTTTTAAAACTTATACACAACGTTGGTTATGCAGGTAAGCGACGACGAGGTCGCGTTCCTGACACAAGGGGATGCTCAGGACGAGGACGTGGTCCTCTCGTTGTGGTTCGAGGGCCTGAAGCTCCTGCTGGTCACCGATGGCGAGAAGGGTTGCAGATACTTCACCAAGGTGAGGGGCCCCTTATCTTTCTGTGGATCGTAAATTCCATCTTTACTACTGTTGATGTGAGTGGTGAGGTCACGGTGGTGTAACTACGTGCCATCCAACAATTGCAGGACTTCAAGGGAAAGGTGTCTGGCTTTTCGGTGAAGACCATCGATACCACGGGAGCTGGTGACGCATTTGTGGGCTCTTTCCTGGTTTCTGTATCGAGGGATCAGTCTTTGTTTGAGGTACGTGTTTCGATGTCGGTATTTAATTTTTTATTTGATCTTTTTAGATTTACGAGCAGTATGGTTCTCCTTTTTCGTGCTTGCAATCTTAACTTGTAGTTATTGGAGTTATTATAACCTTAAGGTGAGTTCGCTTTGGGAATAAATAGAAACAAGAATGAGAATAAGGAGAATAAGGATTTATTTTCTATTTGATCGGAGGATAAGAATATTGAGAATAAGGTGAAATAAAAGTAGATAACATGAGACAAAGATGGGAATAAAGGTGAAACAAGATGGAATAATGATGAACTGTCGTACAACTGGAAATTATGTCGAGAGGAGAATTAGCCCCGGGCTAATTCTCCAACCGAACACACCCTAAATATGAAAAAAACATGGCATGGCACATTGACTTACTGTCGCCTGCTAGGAATGAATATTGAAAATGGATTCAAACGGTAAGGACAGTACACTAAGGAGCAGTTCGGGGAGGAGGATCCTTTGCTGTAGAGGGGATTGCAGTAGAGATGCTGTAATCTCCAATAATTTTTTTGTGATTTAGATTTTAATATCCAACCTTATAGATTGAATCTTAGCTTAATACTCTATATATCCTCCAAATTTCACTTAAATCTGAAGTGTTTGCTATTTTATCTTAATGGATGAAGATTTGGATCTTTTTTAAATGGAGTTTAAGTTGCTTAGATCTTGATCGATTGTTTGACCATTAAGATAAAATAGCAAATAATCTCATATTTAAACAAAATTTGGAGGATATGTAGAGCATTAATTTAAGATTCAATATATAAGGTTGGATTTAGAATATAAATCGGAAACAAAAGCTATTGGGGATTACAACACCTCTGCTGCATCCCCCCCCCCCCCACAGCAGAGGATCCTCTTCCGTCGTTTGGGTTGTGGGGTAAGCCCCTCAAAGGAGGTTTACTCCCCTTAGTCCACTCCTCTCTCTAATGTGAGTTTCACATTTTCTCTTTTTTAATACATTAAATAAATCAATTCTCTTTCATTCATCCAATCAAAAATTAATATATTATACCAACATATAGTTTAAAATTTAAACTACTCAACTTCTACTTATTTTTTTAAACTTCAATACAATCACATCACAATAACTTCTCACTTTTTCAAACTTCAATACAATCATATCACAACAAAGCTACAACAAATTCACCCCCACCAAAACGCAAAAATGGATTACCCTCTACCAGTTTAACCCATCATAACTTGTGTATGAAACATACCCAAGTTTCTTATTTAGTTAGGGATCGTTTTGTCAAAGATCGTGTTTAAAGGATAATGAGGGATAATATATTGTTTCTACTTTGTAAGAGGATTAGGATAAGGAGGGATAATCGGTAGTTATCTGATAATGATCAGTAGGATGGAGATGATAAAGGAGATATTGTGTTATGTTATGTAAGACTGTTAGATAAATATTGCTATTTATTTTTTTTTTGAAAGAGAGCTATAATGGAGGAATAGTGAGAGAAACTTTATTTCTCATCTTAATTCCAAGAATAAAATGTTGTCACTCTATTGAAGAAAAGGATCCCTCCTTATTCTTCAAACAAGCAACTTCTTGGGAATTTGATCAATCGATTTAAATTATTAATCGACAAAAATCGTTGATTTGTGTTGTGTAGAATGAAGGGAAGCTGAGGGACGCTCTGACGTTTGCAAATGCGTGCGGAGCGATTTGCACGACCAAGAAAGGAGCCATACCGGCGTTGCCCGACACCGCTGCAGTAGAGGATCTGATTGCTCAGCGCGATTAAGCGATTTTGAAGAAGAAGAAGAGGATCTGCTTATTTGCTGCGTCTTTTGTTTGCGTCGTTCAGGATTTTAGTAATTTAGGTGCTTTTAAGTTTTTTTTTGTTTTCCCTGTCCTTTTTTATTTAAAATGGACTATTTAGCCCTTTATTTCTGTTGAGAGGGCAGGACGGCTTGTCTTTTCTTTTTATTGTTAATTATGTGGCTTGGATGATCTTCTTCGAAAACAAGTAATAAAATTTTGATGTTTCTCAAGTGGAAAATATGCTTCCCTTGAAACTTGATTATCATTTATTTTTTGGTCCTGTACATGCAGATTATAAGAGTCGTTTAAATGCTTTTCTTGTGTATGGAACAAGTATCCTTTTAACGATGTATATGCCTTGGCATGTGCTTGAAGAGATTTTACCGTAAAAATGCATGTCTAGTGTCCGTTATGTCATCATTGTGATTCTATCCAATGCCAAACTTTTCTAGTAACCCCATGTGTAGTGGTTCCTTGGATTATGAGAAATCGACCCTCTTACCTCAATAATTGACACAGAGAATAGATGATGATGATATGTTTGGTTGAAGGGTTTGTGGTGGTGGGTAACCTTAGGGTGCGTTTAGTACGCAGGTTAAGACGGGTTAAACTGGTAGAGGGTAACCCGTTTTGAGTTTTGGTGTTTGGATAGAGGGTTAAATTGGGGGTGGGTTAGAAGTGGGTTTGTTGTGATATGATTGTATTGGAATTTGAAAAAGTGAGTAGTTATTGTGATGTGATTGTATTGAAGTTTGAAAAAGTAAATAGATTTGGAATATTTATAATTTTTATATGATATGATGGTATAATATATTATTTGTTGATAGGATTGATGATGAAAAATTAATTTATTTAATTTTTTTAAAAAAGAATAAAGTAGGACCCACAGGAAGAGAGGGGGATGTGGGGAGTTTACCTCGGTAGCCGAACGCTACCTTATGGAAAAGAGGATTATGCAGCAGGTAACACTTTTGTGTTTTGATGTTTAGATGGAGGATTTGTTGTTGAAGGGGTTTGTTGCAATGTAATTATGTTAAAGTTTGAAAAAAAATTAGAAGGTGAGGATTTTATAATTTTTATATGACAAGATGGTATATTATATTATTTTTTGTTGGAATGTGGGAAAGAGAAATGAGTTGTTTGATGTATTAAATAACGGAAAGTGTGATTTTTGGGGAGGCTCCACAATAGATGGAATAAAATTTGATTGTGGGACCCACCAAGGTGAAAATGGATGCTTTGTAGGAAAATCCAGATGGAAACACAAAGTTTTTCCTTCAAAACCCGAGGTTTTGATGGATAACCCACCAAACGAATGTGCTTGTTTTACCTGGAATTGTCTCATCCTTCTTTGACATGGGCCTCCGATGATGTTAGGACATTTGATTTGCTTCAATAAGCTCTACAGTTTCTTTCTATCCTACTTAGCAATTGTTGTAGCAGAGAATGAGTGATGCATTTTAATGCAATAGGATTCACGGAATGACAAAAGCATGCAATATTAAATCGCATGATCCAGTCGTTATGGTAATTGATGATCATAAAAAAATACTTTTCAAAAGAACTCCACGGTCATCATCCATAATCACGAGTCCCATTACAGAACCCATCTATTGGTCTGGTGATAGAAGCAGTGACTCACTTTTAAAAAAATAAGGGTTCGAAACTCCCCAACCCACCCCCTCCCTTTAGTCAGTAAAAAAAGAGTCTCGTTACTACATCATATATAAGAGTACGGTCGCAAAAGTAACTAAGGAAAGAAATATATGACTCTTCTATGTTTCACGGACCACATAGACATCCTTCTATGCATTACATGACAGATATCCTAATATATATGCCGCACACACCTTAATGCTTAGTCAACATTGTTGACCACCTGAAATTAACAACCATAAATTTTTATGCTTCTAATGCTCAGTAGTATGTGTTAGAGGTCATGCATGGGAATTCTAATCGTTCACTAATCCATTACATTGCATGTAGTTGACTATTTATAGGGAATATCAACACATACCTTTTTGTCTCACACATGTTTTACTCCATTTTCCCTAGCATGTTCATGAATATGTGATTTATCACTCTAAAAGTTGAAAATAGAGCTTTGTTCATGAATAATTAGATGCATTTCTCCATTTATTCTGCATTTTTACTATTCATGCATTAGTAGATAATATATGCATTTTAGCATGCACATTTGCATTAAATAAGAAGCTTAAATTCCCTTGTAAATATCACTTGTATAATACCATGTTTTCCTTATTTTTATTTTTTCACTAACTCGAAATTGAATAAAATCAATTCTATAGTGGAACACTAATAAATGAAAATGCCAACAAATGCTAACTTGTAAAATTGTCCAATAAAACCCAAACTCTAGTTTGAGACTAAAAACCTTAAAATGTGAATATTTCTCTCATACAATCTTCTATAAACCCCTACTCACTTTTAAATTAATGTTCATTTAATTACCTTCAAAACAAGACCAAATTTAAAACAATCGGAGTTCGTATGTGAAACTTGGATTTTGGGCCCTTATTGTATATTGTACATATTGACTAATTTGACCTTATTATTTTATATACAAAAAATAATTCATTTTGATCTATTTATTTTTTGTATTTATTTTCTTTAATTTATATTGTAATAGAACATGCAAAAATCCAAATAAAAATTGAGGCAAAAATCAAAGAAAATAAATCAACATGGTTATGTATATATGGTATGTACATAATTTCTCTTTATTTTATTTCTTTATTTTCTTAATTATTAAATATCAAAAAACTAGATAAATGTGTAAATATTTATTTCATATTTTATCTGATTTTATTTTATTTTTATTTATTTAGAAATAATAAAAAATGCAAAATACAAATATTAGGTATTTTATAGGTATAAAGTAACATCAAAAATATCATTTTGTACATATGGCTTATTTTGATTTTCTCCCTTCATGAAAATTGTAGATCTCATCGAGGGAACAACTTTCATTGAGGACACTTTTTGATTTGACACTGTTTTCTATTTTATTAAAATTTCTTTGCATTTAATCTCTAAATTTTTGGGAGCGACACGTAGTAGCTCCTAGAGCCGTCATTTGTCGTCACCTCTTCCCCCACTTTAACTCCCCTTCATCTCGTCTTTTGAGGACCGTTAGATGAAGGGGTACTCATCCAACGGTTCGGATTTTTTCATTTCATTTTATTTATTTTCTTATCATTTATTTTATCTTTTTTATACTCCTTCAACATGTGTCATGGTATCCGTCGTTCGATCTCGGTCAACCGAACGACAAAGGCTCCTTCTTCAACCTCCGCTTCTTGTGACTGCCCCTGCTCTTCGTGACCCCCTCTTCCTCCGCACCTCTGCCTCGTTCACCCTCAATGACCCAGCTCCTCCTCCCTCTCCTCTCTTCCACATGCCACAAGTTCACCCTCTCTCTCCTCGACTCAATCCCCCTCTTGATCTCGCTCCACGTCGCCAACTATTCCCCTTCTTATCCACCAACCCTAACCACCTCATCCATAAAGCCATCGATCGCTGCCCCCAATGATCTTATCCATCATTAGGGAGGGAGGGAGTCAGAAGCTTCATCTCTATGCGTTGTGACATACCACGGACGGTCTTGGTAAGCGACGACGGTCCCCTCTCTTCTTTGGTGAGATCTGTCTATCTCCTCCACGTTGCAAGCCCCATCTTTTGCGAAGCTTCGTGACTGATGCCCAACCACTAGAGGCGATGACCGCTAGAGCTTTGAGCTCAAGGCATATCAGGCATACCTCCAGTTTCTTCCCCATATCTCCTTCGCCAATTCGACTCCATTTTACTTCCAGCTACCTTCCATAAGACCCACCAATCTTTCTCCTCATTTCCCTTTCTACCTTTTCAGGTACCTCCAGCATCTCAACCCGTGCTTTAGCGGACGCACCTCACCACCCACACCATCAACTCGCGATCATCACTATTCTCCTCCGATGCACAGCCTCGACAGTGCCTGTTGTGACGCCCCGCTCCTCCAGCTACCGAAACTGATGGGATGAGAGAGTCGAACCTACGGTCCAAATAGGCCCTTAGCTATGATACTCAGCAAATCATAGTATTCACATTAGATCAACATTTGAAACATATATATAACAATAGGAGAATAGTATAAAATGGAAAGAAAATGCAACATCCATTTTCATTGATAATAAGCATCAAGTACATGTCCATAAAATGAGATACATCATATAATTATAAATTTTGTAGAAGAAGCTCTCCAAAATATCTCACCACAATGTCTCTCAAATAGAACATTAAATAATGCAGAAATAAATAAGTTAATCTAAGTAGAATGCATCATGTTTGGTGCAAGTACAATGTAGAGAGTCCAATCTCCTCGAGTGTTGCTACTATTGCAGTTGCTGCTCAGCTACACCTATTGACTTCACACGAGGGTAATGTTATGAGCAATTGGACAATAACGAGATAAACACTATAATAACTAATGTAGGGGTAGGCAAAGAATGTACACTCAACTATATCAAATGACATATGCACATATTGTAGAAATTGAGAAAACACCAGGTCATTCTAATTCACATTGGATTACAGAACAACTGACTTTATTTATTGATTTAGTAATCATTTGAGTACTACCACGATCATCTTGATATTTCTACAAATTTGTTAGTGTCCACAATGTTATACAATTACAATTACCAACTTCTGATATTAATCATTTCTTGTATTATTTTAGCATATGCAAGTACGCGACTCGCAGACCTCCGCTACGTGAGAACTTGTTTGTCATCTTGAGTAAATCTCCAAGTTCCTCTGTCCAACTAGAATAGGAAAAGATCTAAATCCCAAATTTTGCAACATCAACCACATCCTGGAATACGTCTCACAATAATAATACCGAAGTAAAATTTGATGCAGCCACATCTAATTTAAATCAAGCCTTAAAATCGTGTATAAGTGAGAAACCAAGAACGCCAACCGTGCCACCTGTCAACTCCGTCGAACGACTCTGGATACTACCGGGCTGCTAGGTACAATGTCATTTTAGTTGCTCGGGGACGAGCAAGGTTTAAGTATAGGGAGGTGATGAATATGTGATTCATGACTCTAAAAGTTGAAAATAGAGCTTTGTTCCTGAGTAATTAGCTGCATATTTTCCCTTATCTTGCATAATTAGCATTCATGCATGCAAGCATAATATCTGCATTTTAGCATTCATATTGCATAAACAAGAAGCCCATTTCACTTGTAAATATTCACCTGTATATTCATCATATTTCACCTATTTTTATATATTTTATACTAACTCTGAATCCAATAAAACCAACTCTATAGTGTATATATTACTAACACTAATTAGAGAAAAATATCAAAAAAATACGAACTTGTAAAATTGACCAATAAAATCCCAATCCAAGTTTAAAACTAGGTGCCTTAAAATGTGCATATCTCTCTCATACAGTGTCTGATTTAGATCTACTTTTAAAGTAATATACATTCAGAAACCTTCGAAACAAGACCAATTTCATTAAAATCGGAGCTCGCATGCAAAACTTGGGTTTTGGGACCCTTTCGTATATTGTACATATTAACCGTTTTACCCCTGTATTTTATCCTTTAATTTTCTTCATTATTAAAATCCAAAAAAATTACATTAAGATGTAAATATTCCTTTCATATTTTTTCTAACTTTATTTTGATTTTTCTCTCTTTTAAAAATTACAAAAAATTACAAAAGATAAAATGTGGTATTTTATATCTATAAGGTACCACCCAAAAATATATTTTTGTACACATCACTTCCTTTGATTTTTGTCCCTTCACGAAAGTTGTAGATCTCGTCGAGACAAGCAACTTTCATGTTGACCACTTTTTGATTTAATCTCATTTGTTATTTCTTTTTATTTTTCTTTACATTTAATTTTTGAATTTTCTAGGAGCGACATGTGGCAGCTCCTGGAGCCGCCACATGTCACCCCAATTTTTTATTTTTGGATTTATTTTTTTATTATTTTCGAATTTTTATTATTTTTTATTATTATTTTAATTATTGTTATTTTTAGTAGCCTACTATATTATTATATTATATTTTTTACTTTTTCCCCTTTTACTTCTTCCTCCTTACTTGCCTTCTACTCCAAGCCATACTTACCCCATTTCCTCCACCATTCTCTCCACTTTCTCTATCTCTTCTCCAGCTTCCTCCTCCTCTTTATATCCACATCATCCTCCACCATTTTGCTTCATCCGCCAATTTTGTGAAAAGAATTCCAGCTCCAGAGAGGTCGAGGTGACATCGATAACCTTAGTCTGTAGAGCGACGACAAGTTCCATCCATCTTCGGCTATTGGTGAGATCCGCGAGTCTTGTTCGCATAGCATTCCTCCACAAGTGGATTGCCTAGCTTCTCGGCTTTTCGCCAAGCTGATCGAGGCCACAACCGTAAGCCGCACACTGCAGCTCCAAAAATCCGGCGATTCTCACAGGTAAGTATTTTCCATCATATCTTTTCATTTCATTTTTTTATCTAACATATTTTGTTCCTTGTTCTTCATCACATACCATCACCATCACAATCATTATTACTCATTCATCATCTCTCTTTTATTCCCTATTTACAAAAAAAATATAACAAAAAAATTACAAAAAGAAAAAAAGAAACAGGGAGGAAGCAGATATCGCCGCCGCCGCCACGCATCCGCGCAGGCGCGCCCGCTGCGCCGCCCAGCAGAGGGGTCACGCCTCCAGAGAAGCCGCCTGCAGCCAGCAGGTGCGACGGCACCGCCCTGCCTCGTCTTCCCCAGCCGCCACCGTCGACGACCCACGCACCGCCGTCAACTGCCTCAGGAGCGCACCTCTGTTGAGATAATTCCTATATTTAGAATATTCAATTTTGCTTTATCTTTTGTAATCATCTATTTATCCTTTCCACTTTTTTGTACTTTATCCAATGGATTTTTCTCTTATATAAGAGAACCCTTGGGTCCTTTTTATTTATCTGAGTTTATCCCTTTTACATGGTATCAGAGCCATGTTCTATCCCTAACCCTAACCCGATACTAATGGCTTAGGGTATCTCACGTGGACCCCCACGTCTCTCCCACCGCCTCCCTTCTCCTTTCTCTCTCCACCGCCCGCGACGCACTCTACCTCACCGCCTCCCGCGCGAGCACAGTACGATGCCTCCCGCGCGACCCCAGTGTACCCCATCGCCTGCGCCTTACGGGACCCAGCGCCGCGTGCCTCGCGTCTGCGCCCTGCGCACCTCGCCCCTCGCGCCTCGTGCCGCGCGTCTTGCGCACCCCGCGCCTGTGACTCCCTAAGCGCATCGCGCTCTGGTCGCTGCTACTCCCTGAGCGTCCTGCGCCTGCAGTGAAGTTCGGGCTCTGGAAGTTCAGGCCCTTGAAGTTGCGCCATTGTCAAGTTCAGGGAAGTTGCGCCACTGTAAAGTTCTGAAGAACGTGGCCTCTTTGTTTTTTCTCCGTGCAAATCCTTCTTGTTCTCTACAAGGTAACTACGGATCCTTAAGTCTCGCTTTTCAGCAAACAACAAGAAGTGAAAATGGTTGTATGAATTTACACTTACAATCAACCCTTCGTGTGAATATGTAGACTCTTTATATCAGTCTATCCTCCGGTCGAGATCCATTATATTGGCCACCTTACAATATGTCAGATAACAAGGGTGACATCTTCTCGTCCGGAGCCTTCAAGGGCCTGGCTCCCATCGTTAAGATGGATGGGACCAACTATGAGTTGTGGTCCATGCTGTTCCTCACCCTCATGTAGTGCAACAACAAAGAACACATCCTGACAGATCCAGAGCCAGCGGACAAGACCGGAGCAAATGCTTCTTGGAAGCAAGATGACGCATATGCACGTGTTTGGCTTTGTGGGACTCTTTCTACAGAAATAGCTACTGATATTCTAACTCAGCCAACTACGAAGTCAATGTGGGACACTTTGGCATCCACCTATGCTCAGGCGAAGAATGAGGCCAAGATTCTTCAACTCCAGTTTGATATCTACAACACCAAGCAGAATGGTCGTCCCTTGCATGTTTACTATTCTTCACTGCGCGGTATGTTTGAAAAACTTCATAGCTACATGCCCATTACGACGTCTACTGAGCAGCAGAAGACATATAGGAACTCCACGATGGTTGGAGTTTTTATGGACGGACTTGACAAAGAATATGATGTTGCACGTACTCATCTTCTTACTGGAGCAATCATTCCCCCTATAGAGGAGGCCTATAGCCGTCTCAGTCGGCTCGCCATCCCTTCGACACCCATGTCTTCACACTCCTCAGCGATGGCCGCTTCTCGTGGTTGAGGTGGTGCAACCCAGCTCAGAGGACGCACACCTCGAGGAAGAGGTGGGGGACTCCAACGTGGTCCCTGCACCTACTGCCGCAAGCCTGGACATACAGAGGATACATGCTATCAGAAGCATGGATATCCCATTTCCGGTCGAGCAGCAGAGCAGATTACGTCCTCAGAGACTTCATCTCCACAGGCTGATCCTTGACTGGATGATATCGTCTCTCATATTCGAGAGATCATAACTCCTAGTGATAACACCACCACAGATACCGCTGCAGTATCCAAAGCCTCTTCAAGCTCCTCAGATATCACATATGCTTTTACCGATAGTACAAATGCAGACATAACAGAATGGATTATGGACTCTGGTGCTTCTCACCACTTGTGTGGAGACAAAACACAGCTGAAGTCCTACAGGGCTATACCACCTGGCAGATGGGTCATTATTGCTAATGGCGACCACTTACCTGTTACAGGACAAGGGGAGGTGCAGTTGACACCTTCCATGCACCTGAAGAATGTTTTATATGCTCCTTTTCAGATGAATTTACTTTCTATTAGTCAGATCACTAAGGATCTGCATTGTCGTGCCATCTTTGACCCTTCATCTCTCGTGTTTCAGGACATATTCACGGGCAGGGTGATTGGATGTGGCCGTGAGCAGCGAGGACTCTACAGAGTGGTCCAACCCACTCATGATAGTGTTTCCATTATACCTACAGGACCTGTCTCTCCTTATCTATGGCACCTGAGGTTTGGACATCTTCCTCTGCAGAAGCTATGACATGTTCTCCCTCAAATTTCTACACGATCCTCGTTTCAATTTGAGGCGTGCCAACTTGGGAAGCATCACCGTTCCCCTTTTCCATCCCGTCAGAGTCGGAGCAGTTCTCAGTTATTTGAGCTCCTTCATTTAGACATTTGGGGTCCTAGTCGTGTTCCTGATCTCCAAGGACACCGCTTTTATCTCGTAGTTGTAGATGATTTTTCTAGACTTTCCTGGGTCTTCTTATTAAAAAATAAATCTGAGGATGGATCTGTTATCAGGCATTTTATTAATGAAATAAAGAATATTTTTTCTGCCAAAGTCAAGTTTCTTCGTACTGATAATGCCTTGGAATTTTGCACCTTACATCTTTCTGAGTTCCTTAGATCCCATGACATTGTTCACCAGACATCATGTGTCTACACTTCCCAGCAAAACGGTGTTGCCGAGCGCAAACATTGTCACCTACTTGATGTAACCAGAACATTGTTAATACAGAGCCGTGCTCCTCATGCTTACTGGGGTGATGTTGTCCTTACCGCTTGTTATTTGGTTAACTGTATGCTTTCATCCATGTTAGGAGAAAAGATTCCTTACTCGATTGCGTTTCCCGAGAAGGATCTCTTCTCTCTTACACCTCATGTGTTTGGATCTGTTGCCTTTGTTCATGATGTCTCTTCAGGACGTGACAAGCTCTCTCTCTCTTAGAGCTATCAAGTGCGTGTTTGTCGGTTACTCTCATACTCAAAAGGGGTATCGCTGCTTCGATCCACTAAACCAGAAATATTTTGTTAGTGCTGACGTTACTTTCTTTGAGTCGGTCATGTATTTTTCTCCAACAGGTGACAGACTTATTCCATCTGACTCTGATAATGAAACATGCCACCACCACCTTCAGTTAGTCCTTCATCTTCACCTACCCCTCACCATCAACCACCTCCACCACCACCTCCACCAGCTCCGCTAGTTCAATTCTTGCCTCGTATTTTTCCTCGCAAATCTCGCTCTATTCGTCTTGCTCACGAGCCTTGCCCATCATCCAGCACGCCTCAGGTATGTAATGAGCATATTGTTTCTACTGATGGCACTCCTGATTTGACTGAACAACAGGATTCTAGACATGAGGAGCATGTACCCTCTCAAGAGGGAGATATCCAGGCCCATGATTTGGCAGATGATCTTGACATACCAATTGCTTCGCGAAAGCAAAAAAGTACATGTGCTACTTACCCTCTTGCAGCTCAGAGTTCTTTGGAAAGGTTGCCAGAAGGTTTCAGGAGATTTACGTTAGCACTATCAGCAGTGCAAATACCACGGACATACCAGGAGGCTCTCAAAGATAGTCACCGGAGGATTTCCATGGAGGAGGAGATGGTTGCGCTACAATCACATGGTACGTGGAGTCTTGTCTTCTCCCATTGACACGTCAGTTGTGGGATGCAAATGGATGTTCACTGTGAAACACCGCGCGGATGGCAGTGTGGATCGCTATAAGGCGAGACTTGTGGCACGAGGGTTCACCCAGACATATGGGGTGGACTATCAGGATACTTTCTCCCCAGTTGCCAGACATTCTACTCTACATATTCTCCTTGCTGTTGCCGTGACACGAGATTGGCCTCTTTATCAGCTCGATGTGAAGAATGCATTCCTCTATGGTGATCTACAGGAGGAGGTCTATATGCAGCAGCCACTTGGGTTTGTTGTTGAGGGGGAGTGTCAGAAGGTTTGTAGGCTACACAAGGCCATCTATGGTCTCAAGCAGAGTCCAAGATCATGGTTCCAGAAGCTCTCAGATCTGATAGAGCAGCATGGGTTTGTGAGATTAACTGCAGATCACTCTTTGTTCATACAGAAGACCCATAGAGGTATTATAGTCAGACCCATAGAGGTATTATAGTCATTCTTACTTATGTTGATGACATTATTATCATAGGGGATGACGAGCAGGGTATTCAGGATGCCAAGAACTTCCTAGGTCAGCAGTTTGTGACCAAGGACCTTGGATATTTACGTTACTTTCTTGGAATAGAGTTTGCCAGGAATCAACGGGGTCTTGTAATGACCCAGAGAAAATATGTTATAGATCTTCTCTCATAGACAGGCATGGCAGATTGCAGACCTGCGACTACTCCGCTTGACCCAAGCATGAAGTTGTATGATAATGATACTGAGGAAGTCGACAAGAGAAGATACAGAGAACTGGTTGGCAAGCTACTATATGTAACTATTACCAGGCCCGACATAGCATTTGAAGTAAGCAAAGTGAGTCAATTTATGGAACAGCCTAGACAGACACATATGGGTGCAGTCCATATGATTCTAAGATACCTGAAGACTTCACCTGGTACTGGACTTCTTTTCAGCAGAGGCACACCTCTATCAGTGACAGCATGCGCAGATGCAGATTATGCTGGGTGTCCAAAAGATAGAAAGTCTACATCTGGATTTGTTGTGTTCATAGGAAACTCTCTTGTTTCATGGAAAAGTAAGAAGCAGACGGTGGTCGCTAGATCAAGTGTTGAATCAGAATACAGGGTCATGGCATAGGCTAACACAGATATGATGTGGGTCAGATCTATTCTTACTGACCTAATTATAGAAGTACCTCTTCCCATGCATCTCCAGTGTGACAATCAAGCTGCTCTCTTCATTGCAAATAACCCAGCCTTTCATGAAAGGACGAAGAACATAGAGGTGGATTGTCACTACACTCGTGACATGATACAAAAGGGGTATTATCACTACTACACATGTCAGCTCTGGAGACCAGACAGCAGATATACTTACAAAGGCTCTAGCAAGGGGACCTTATCAGAAATGTTGTTCCAAGCTGAGTCTTATTGATATCTACGCTCTAGCTTGAGGGGGAGTGTTGAGATAATTCCTATATTTAGAATATTCAATTTTACTTTATCTTTTGTAATCATCTATTTATCCTTTCCACTTTTTTTGTACTTTATCCAATGGGTTTTTCTCTTATATAAGAGAACCCTTGGGTCCTTTTTATTTATCTGAGTTTATCCCTTTTACAGCCTCCACCCGACCCCACAGGCTGTCGTCGTTCTGTAGCCACCTCGCACCGCCCTCAACACGGCGGGGACTCACGAGCGGCGTGCGCACCCCAACGCCCAGAGCACCCGCGCGCCAACTTCCCCTCTTCCCCACGTGCTGCGTCAGCCTATCAGGGCTGCCGCAAGCCGCCCCTCGCCACGCCCTCGACGCCGCCAACCCATCGCCGTGGCCCCGCATCACCGTCCCAGCCGTGATGCGCCGCTTTGTGCGTTGTGCCCCGACGCCGTCAACCGCCACCCAGCCGCAGGTCTCGCCCCGCCATAGATGCCCAGCGCCACGCACCCCTTCCTCCTCGTGCGCGCCCCAGCCGTCCGCACCGCCACCGACGACAACCCACGCGTCGCCCGCATGGTCCAACCGCCCAAGTCTCCTTTGTGTGCCCTAGCAAAGAAGGTCCCCTTTTATTTTTATATTGTGCAATTTGCATTTCCTCCCTTTGAAGTTTTTGTAATCACAAAAGTGCCCTTAGGCACAGTTTGAGTTTACTTATTTCATTTTAGTTATTTCAAAGATACCCCTGCATTTGAGTATTAATTTGGACATCAAAATAGCATCATTTATTTTAATGAAAAATAGCCTGATGATGAGCAACTAATTCTTAATCTTGTGACTATTTATCTACATTTTTGTGAGCATTATATTATTTATTAAAAATCAGAGATTTAAAATCAGTGATATTTTACCCATTTACGCTCTGAAATTCGCACAGGCCTATTTCTTGCTCCAAAAATTGTGAAAAAATAATGAATGATGTATTTAAGTGCACTTTAATTATAGTCTAAATTTCGTCCAATTAGGAGTTGTCTTGTGTATAAAATAAACTCCATAGTGATTTCTGTAAATGATTTTGAATCAAATCCACGAATTAGATTTGTGAGAAATTTCAACTCTCTTGGATTCTTTATTGAAATATCTATCTGAGATAATTCATTCTTTGGATAATTTAACTTCATAGATTTATTAGGAATTAAATACCCACATTCGCTCTGTTTTCAGTAAAAAAATTCATAAAAAAATCACAAAGTGTCAGAAAATTCCAAAAATATTAGTTAGCTTCATTTCATCATGCTTATCTTCCAGTAAAATTTTCATAATTTTTGCATATCATTTGCACGAAAAATTGCATAAAAACCCTAAAAAAGTTTGCATTTTTCATGTATGCATTTTAAATCCAAAAATTCCAAAAAAATCCATTTTGCATTCATTGTTGGATTAAGTTTATAGGAAAAATACAATTTGGTCAATTTGGATTAATTTCACATTAAAATTAAATTTGATTAAGTTGTTGATGTTCTTAATAACCTAATTCATCCGCCTTGTTGCATTTGTCATTTTTATCGCATAAAAAAATTACAAAAAAAATCCCACTTGGAAAACCGTGATTTAATTCATCTAATCTGATCCCGAGTTGTTCCTTTGCCTCCTTGAGTCGACCCTGGGACTTGCCCAGGCTAAACAAACATAAAACCGCATATTAATTCATTCAACAATTCATCGATTTGTGTGGTTAATTTTTGATCGACACGGATCTATCTCACTGCAATGCACTCGTCAATTAGACAACATAACAAGGGTAGGTATGTGATTCGTCAAGGATCTATAGCTCGATTTTTCTTGCATGACCTAAAGCATCTCCAGGAGCACTACTCGGCTCCAGATGGGTCTTCAAAGCACCAATCATGCACCAAAAAAGTCAGATGCACGAAAAGCTACAAAGAGGTGATCAAGCGCAAAAATGGTGGAGAGAGGTGAGTTTTATATGTTGAGGATCGATTGAATTCGAGGAGGGATTGCACGCAAGGAGGGATTGCATGCAAGGGAGGGAGATTAGGTGGAAGGTCATAGGTCGACAAGGGTGGCAGATGTGCAGGCTGCAGAGGAGTGAAGGGCTCAAGGGAGAGGGGCACATGGATATTGCTTGATAATTCGAAGAAGAAGGCCTCCTATGAATGTTTGATAAGGCACTTGAAGTGGGTAGTACAGTTGATCGAATTCAACTTTTTGTGAGCTCTGGATAGTCCACGTGGACAAAGCAGAAAAAAGAAACAAAAAATTATTTGTAAAATCAGAAGAAAGTAGTAAATGAATTAATTGATTTTTTAAAATATAAAAAATTTTGTAATTTAATGCAGTTTTTTAGCCTATTTTTATTTATTTTTACAAGGTCATTTGTATCATGTTAATATTTACATGTATATATAGGTAAATATACTTGTATTTTACATACTTTTATTTTAATTTATATTTTTATATTTTTAGATTATTTAAATACATATTTAGGTATTTTTATTGTAGTTTCTTGAGTTTATTTACATACTTAATTAATTATAAGCATAAATCTCATAGATATATAATAGTATACTTTACAAATATATTGAAATATATGATTATTTTTATTTAATTTTTGATGGTTTTATTTTATTTTAATTATGTACATGTGTTTCAAAATATATTTATAATTTAATTAAAAATATAAGACATATAAAAAATATAAGAATAAATAAATTGAATATTTTATACATGTATAGTTCACAATGAATGCTCAAAACCTAACTTTTGCATCTTAACTCCAAATTAAATGAAATACCTTTATTAAATAAATTATTTTATTGTATGAACAATAAAGTTGAGTTTGATCAATTTTGAGTCTGTATGAAGAAGATACAGGTTTCCAAGTTTTTTGTGATTTTTTTATTTTGTATGTCTTAGGCATATTGTGCGTTATTTTTTAGTGAAATCAATTTTGTATTTTTTTCTATTTTTATGTACAATATTCATGTTGAAGGTTTATTGATTTGAGATACACAAATAATAAAATAAAATGGATCCTAAAAGGCTATTATTGGGCACAATGAATTAGGGTTTTTATATGGTTTTATGTATAGTTTCTCTATCCTATCTCCCCCTACTTTATTCCTTGTCGACCAAATCATCATGATGACTAGGTCTCGTGATCTAGGGTCACTCAGTGTCTTTAACACTTCATTCTTTTTTCTTTAATCTTTTATTGTGAAATTAAATATAGTTTTATACAGTATTTTGTGTAATTTATTGAGTGTTATTTTCACAATTAATGATATATACATGCATTTAACTAGGGTTTTAAGGCCAAAATGATTAAATAAAAGTAACGAAATAAGGATTCATCATGTGGACGTTTAACCGGGGACATACTTGTGCTATTTGTTCAGACAGCTAACAATGCCGATATGCAGTGTTTGGGTGAGGTTGAAGATTCAGACCAACTTTTCTTCAGGTGCGAGAGCTCAGAAAAGGCAAGGGAGTTATTTGGGAACCAGACGATTTTGTGTAGATAGTGTATTTGATTTCTGAGAGTCCATTGGAGTAGACTGAAATGGCATGAAGATGGAGAGATCGGGCGTTTTGGCTATGATTTGGATGATCTGTTTTGCCAGGAATGGTGCGATATTCCATCAGGAAAGTTGTTACGGAGAGAACATTGTTGCACATGTTCAAGCGTTGACGAAGCGTTGGAAATTGTAATTGTATTTACGTAATGACCTTTTTTACATGTGTGTATTTTATTGGTGATTAATGACGAAACTTTTTGACACTCATCTATATGATGGGGCTTTTTTCTTTTAAAAAATACTAAAGGTCGCTTGAACAGTCAACAAAGGTGTAAAACTCAATATCTCCCATTTTATAATACCTGTATATATTTCAGAGAATTCTACACAGCCACCTCACAGCCGCCTTCAACTTTTCCTCTCCTACCCCCGGCGTCTATTTATACTTCTTCCTCCCCTCACCAAACACCACTTCCAGAGAGAGAGAGAGAGAGAGAGAGAGAGAGATTGCGAGCTCCTCAGACAGGATATGGAAGTCATACCCGCATGGCTTCGACCTGCATCAAACCTTCCAAACACAGGTAACAATCAAACTTCGAACGATTCGCAAGGTGAGGAGGAAGAGAAGTTTAAGAGCGTTGCACCTATAAGCACCATGAGCTCTTGCCAGGAAGGTGAAAGGAAGGTCAAGAGGCATAAGTATGCCTTCCAGACGAGGAGTCACGTGGATGTTTTGGATGATGGCTACAGGTGGAGAAAGTATGGTCAGAAGGCTGTCAAGAACAGCAAGTTCCCTAGGTTTGTTCTTAACCTCATATATTCTTCTTCCATCTTTTTTTTCTTTCAACAGCTTGGTCGGACAGGTTTTTACTTGGATACTTATTTGTTGCAATTAAGCTTCATCTCTATCTGTTGATTTCCTTATTAATTCATACGTGCATACCCATTCATCAGAGGTGATTGGATGAGGCTGATGCCGTGGATATATAGAGCAGATTAACAGCCAGTTTAATAATCCGATTTTGATGGGTTTAATTAACGAGGAAAACATACAGAAATAATGAAGCTTTTCTAGTGGCTGGGGATTTCAGCAAATTTTCTTTCGCCCTTCAATATTATCTATTATGATAAAAATTTAGATGTGGTGGATTCTACAGTTCTGTATATTCTCAATAAAACGCAATAGAAAATAAATGTGGTTTCCTTTCTCTCATAATCGAGTTAATATCTCACCTGTCTTCTACTGCTGTTTTCTTATTTTATAGGATGAGGAATCAAAAATTATTCCTCTTACGTATAATTCCAAAAAAAGTAAGGCACGGTTACAGCTTTACAGCTGTACATTTATTTATAGAAGATTTGGAGTATAATCAAGGACAGTACGTAAGATATATAGCCATCGAATTTTTTTAGAGCAATCAGGCAATTAATGGCAGAGAGAACACTATCCTTCAATATATAAGAAATGTTCCTTCGTAGTTCCTGGAATACTTGGTGAGAAACGTTCAGATTTAGATCATGCAATAAATTTGAAATGAAAGTAGGATCAGAGACAAAATGGTTCACAGTATCTTCCATCAGGAAACAAAGCTGGCACTGTGAACAAATATTTATGCCTCTTTTCTTCGGATTCATCTGTGTTAGAATAATGTCAATAAGGAATAGCCAAGCAAAGTGATCACTGTGGAGGCTTCCACTTTGAAGTGCAGTGATAGTTCTAACGATGGTTTATGTGTTTTATGGTTATTGTGATTCCAGAAGCTACTACAGGTGCACAGAACAAGGGTGCAACGTGAAGAAGCAAGTCCAGCGCCTGTCCAAGGACGAAGGGATCGTGGTCACCACCTACGAGGGCGTCCATTCTCATCCCATCCAGAAACCTAACGACAGCTTTGAGCACATCCTCATGCAGATGCAGATGCAGATTTTCGCCCACTTGCACTAGCGAACACAAGTTAACAAACACCCGATTCTTGAGTGTTCCCATATTATATATACTCGCACGATTTGCATACTGATTATTGGCACCTGCAAATAATATTATAAAATTTCTTTGTTCTTCTGGAGGTTTCCCTAGAGCACGTTCACCAGTTTTCCTTTGTTTTTCATGAAGCTTGCCTTATAAGAGTGTACTCAGTTCTTGTGGGTAAGAAAGGGTGTATATTAGTAATACAATATGTGGTTATGTTCCTTCAAATGTGGATGTTGAAATGCACCTAAACTTTTATGGTAGCGCTCTCTCTATCTATCTATCTATCTCTCTCTCTGTATATATACATATATAGGAGGGATATATGGATGAATATACAAGGTGATATTTTTCAAAAAAATTAAAAAAATTGCGAAAAATGGGGTAGGGGCAGCCATGTTGGCTGCCCCCATGGGTATATATGAAAAAAATGGGGCTGCTCCTTGAGGGCAGCCAACATAGCCGCCCTGCCCCCTATTGCATTTTTTATTTTTTTTAAAAATATCATCATGTATATTCATCCCTATATCCCTCCTATATGCCATCCGAATTTCATCAAAAACATAGACTCCTACAGCCTCCATCCAAACAGTCATTTTTTAACGGTTGCAGGATTTTTAAATCGGCACTATCTTGATGGAGGTCGTAGGAGTCTCTGTTTATGACGAAATTCGAATGTCATATGGGGGGTTATAGGAATGAATATACATAGTGATATTTAAAAAAAACACCGAAAATAGCGCGGGGCAGCCCCATTAATCTATATATATGTGGAAAATTAGGGCTGCCCTACCCCCGCCTCATTTTCCTGCAATTTTTTTATTTTTTGTAAAATTTTACCATGTATATTTATTTATATATCCCTCCAATATACCATTCAAATTTCATAAAAAACAGAGACTCCTATGCCCTCCATCTAGAGCATGTAATTTTAACGGTATAAGTATTTCTGCAATCGACCTGTTCTAGTGGAAGGCATATAAGTCTCTGTTTCTGACGAAATTCGAATGACGTCTTGGACGGATATATAGATGAATATACATAGTGATATTTTGCAAAAAATAAAAAAATATGAGAAAATGACGCGGAGGCAGCCCCATCAAACAATATGTGTGTGCGTGTGCGTGTGCGTGTGTGCGTGTGTGCGTGCGTATGCATGTGCGTGTATGCATGTATGCGTGTGTGTGTGAGAGAGAAAAAGGAGCCTACATCTAGGGGTGTAGGTAACTACCTGCACCCTGCTCTTTTTTCAATATTTTTTGATTTTTTTTGAAATGAAACTTTTGAGAAATTAGATCACCATATATCACCATGTTGTCATTTCAAATTCAACTTAATTTGATACTTGTATCATCTCCATCAAGACTGCCAAATTTTAATGGTTTCAAAATTGCTAAAATTAACCCCTTTCTAGATGAACATGTCAGGAATGGTTGCTTTGCATGAAATTTGAAACACACATTCCTATCAATATATTAAACAAATCCCCCTAAGGTTTCCTTCAAAAAACCCTAAAATAATGAAAAAGAAAGTCGGTGCAGGTAGTTACCCACACCCTTACACCCTCAGGTGTAGGCTCCCAGCTCCATATATATATATATATATATATATATGGAGAGAGAGAGAGAGAGTGAGGGAGAGAGAGACGAGTGATCATGTGAAAGCAAAAAACTGTGAGAGCATGAGATCGGCGATTCTAGAACACTAGATTCAGAATCTAGTGGTCCAGAATCACTGCTCTCATGCTCTCATAGTTTTTTGCTCTCACAAGATCACTCCTCTGTGCGTGTATATGATGTGTGTGTGTATGTATATATATATGGGGGAGTATGCTCCCACTCTTTTTCCTCATATTTTTTTATTTTCCTGAAATGAAACCTAGTGGAATTTAGATTACAATATATCACCATAGTGTCATTCAAAATTCGATATAATTTGATATTTTTCCCCTCATCAAGTACTCTTTACATTTTAACGGTTTAGAAATGCTGAAATTGACCCCCTCTAGATGAAAGTGTTAGGAACGTTTGTTTTATATGAAATTTGAAACACATATTTCACTTATTATTCTAAGTAAATCCCTCTGGGTTTTAATTCAAACAAATAAAAAAATGTGGGGAAAAAGTGGGACCATGCTCTTATATGTTCCTAGGGAGCATACTCATTTAACCCTATGTGTGTGCTGGGCGAGGGGGGGGGGAGGGGGGAACCTGCACCCATGTGTAGGTAAGTTTCCTACACCTGTCTCTTTTCTCCTCTGTTTTTGATTTTTTTTTGAATTGAATCCTTGGAGGATTTAGATCACAATATATGACCGTCACGCCATTCAAATTTCAACTTATTTTGAGACTTCTAACTTATCCATCAAGACAATCAAATTTTAACAGTCTCAAATTTGCTGAAATTGACCTCCTTAGATGGACATATTAGGAAATTTGTTTTACATAACTTTTGAAACACATATTCTGCTTAGTATTTTAAATAGATCTCCTAAGGATCCATTTCAATAAAATGAAAATTTTGAGAGAGAAAGAGGTAGGTGTAGGAAAGTTACCTACACATGGGTGTAGGCTCCCCGATCCGTGTGTGGGTGGGGGCAACTCGTTAGCTGCCCCATGAGGGCAACTCCATCAAACCCTAAATAAAACACCAATAAATATTCATATAATATGTTTTATAAATAGAATTTTATTTTTTTTAATTAAATATTTTAATAAATAAGGTAGTATTATCATGATTTATTAATTTATATAATAAAAACTAGAGAATTTTTATGGATTTTAATAATTTATTTTACATAGATTAATAAATACATATATATATATACAATGTAGTTCAATTTGGACTATTTTTAGAAAGTTTTGATTTATTTAAAGTGTTAAATTTGGATTTTATTTTATATATAAATAAAACATCAATAAAATAATTAAAAATTGCTAAATCAGTTATTGCAAACAGACTCTATTTTCAATGAAACAACCTTCTTTAAATGTACTAAGCCTTATCCCACTATAAGTATGGTCGGCTACATGGATTCTTGCTGAAATCCATGTTGAAAGATTCGACTATTTTTTATGGTAGCCATCAACTACCTAACATACCTCCTACAATAGTGGGATTTAAATCCTGGTCTTTTGTGTGGTAGACACACTGCACTACCACTAGACAATTATGTGGGTATACTGAAACCATCTTCATTAGTTATAGAATTTAATGTCTTGAACTTTGAAGGTTAATGGAGTGAATTTGGAATTCATTTGATAAAGTTATCATGTTCGAAAGTTGGGAAATTGACAATTTGAAGTTTTGATTACCTGGCATATATACATGTTATCTATATAATGGTGAAGAGTTTGGTGAAAATATGTATATATGAGTCATATAAAATTATGTGAAGATTGTGTATATATATATATATAATAAATGCACTTATAGTATTTTATAAATATAGTTATTTATTCTTAGATTTTATGCCTTATCTCCTCCTACTTTATTGTTTATCGACCAAGTCATGCTGACTTGGTTTCGGAGGTTAGGTTATATAAATATATCTTACCACTATATTTATAAATTGTAAGTCATATTGTACAATATATACATATTTATAGTCTGCCTTGTTTTCTTTTCTTTTTATTATTATTTATTATTAATATTATTATTTATGTATTTTTAATGCATAAAAATGATTTTTTATTCATGAATGTTATTTTTTTATAAAAATGAATATTAATGCACATGTATTTGTTAAAGGGTTTTAAGACAAAATGCAACAGAAATGTTAATGAGTCACATATTCATCATATATCATCTAATAAATTAGGCTTCAATATGTTTGCATCTGGTTCCATAATGCATGAAGGTGGATCTGGTTGTGATGTGCTTGCCACCAACCATTATGTGTCTTGAGTATGATTGCCAAAGATCCTCGTTACATCGGATAAAGCTGCATCTGAATCAACATCCTCTACAATCGACCGTTCTATGAAAGAAGTAACCAATAAGTCAAGAGAGACTTATGATCAAGGGAGTAGGGGGATGCATCTATCAAGGAGCTCGGCAATACTTGGCACACTGCTTCGTGAACACTATCCTCTCCAGATGAGAGGGTCTCATTAAGAACTGGTGGGGTTTGTTTCCATGACCTAAATATGCCTATCGCTTTGCATTCTGCCTCAGAAGAAGAGTAGTATGTGCTAAATTCTGAGTCAAGCCTCTGCCACTTTGTTTGTTTCATCTCTAGTTCAACTTCTTCGTATGGAGAGCAAAACTTCATCAACCTAGTTTGGTAACCAAATGAAGCACCAATAATTCTAAGGAAAGACCATTCTAGAATAATCAGGGACTCTTAGGGATTTCCATATTAAAGACTTTGAAGTCCACTATATATTCTTGTCTCGCAATCGAAATGACAACATTCTTAACCTCTCTGTTAGATATTTTTGTGGATTTTTCTACGAACTGAAGTAAGGCTCTTAACTTTCTGAGAGGCCCTAGGTCCAGTCTATCATACAATGCTAGAGGTAAGAGGTTACTAGATGAACCGTTATTAATGAGAATGTGTGCAAATGCAATGCCATCGATATGACTCAACACGTAGTGTGCACCCATGTCTCTCTCTATTCTTGGTAACTACTTGTTCTTGATACAATTTGTGGTGGCGATTGTGAAGAAATGTTTATTCACTTGGTTGTTCGATTTATTCTTGCTTACCCTAGTAGGTGTGCATCTCACCTTAAGGTATTTCTGAAAGGCATGATTATTCGTCACATACATATCAAATGGCACCTTAACCATGATGTTCTGATGGCAAAACTATGCCATTTATGGATCATCCTTTTGAGTCTTTTTTATGACTCGATTTCCTGCCATAAGAGTATGGGTGAAAGGGATTGAAGCTTTAGAAGAAGAAGACAATGAGGAATTAAAATCATAAACATAAACATGCTTTCCTTTATTCTTAGAAACAGAGTTCTTCGTAAATGAATCTTTTACAAATAACTTGGAATATGAAATTCTGCTATCTACTACAAGTTTGGGGGAGTCTATTGTTGGTACATCCTCCTCAACTGAAGATGCAAGGTCCTCCATAGACTCTGAATCGACATGTCCTAGTTGTTGTGCTCTAGTGCTTTTGATCCTCTGTCTTCCATCTGGTGATCTCCTTTTCTATTGGTGAAGGGATGGTTGTTGTACCTGACGATTCTCTTCTTCATCATCCTCTAAGATCTCCTTAGGCGGAGCCTCGGTGATGTCCTCCTCCATATCTCATGTCCTATTAGGTATGTCCATGGTTCTTCTGCTCCTAAGTAATATATGGTTAACATTATCAAACAAAAGGATGTCATGCTCAAATCTAAGTGAATATGAGTAGTATACCTGATCATTGAATTGTTGTCAATGACTTCTATTCACAATATTGGGATTCGCTTGAACCTAGGCAGAAATGGAGGTAGAAGGTGCAGATCCCTCATCTTTCCATTGGGAAAATCAGTTAAGATCAACCCTCATATCTTGAATCTCGTTCATGTACAAATGTATCTCATCTAGTATATGTTGCTAAAAATATGTAGGAATTGATGAAGAAGAAGTTTGATGACCTAGGTTCTACCTAGGTTGACCATACGGAAAAGATGGTCATAAATACTAGCCTTACTGCCCCTAGTATTGTTGTTGTGGGGTACTTTGAAAAGGTGGGCCCTGTTAGTTTAACTAGTAATGTTGTTAATGCATCGTCTACTGTTGTCGTTATGGCTGGGAATAATAAGGTACATGGCATGACTGTGCTAGCTGTGATGGAAGAGGTGTAGGGGTGAAGCTAGTGTTGTGGAATGTAGGGGAATGTTGGTACTGATGAATGTCCCCCATTCATGCATGTCTAGTGGTAGGGTTATGTGTGTACCACACCATTCTCCTCCCACATCTGAGGAGTCTCCTTTATCACTTACTCTATTGATGCTCTTATTGGTAATGCGGGGGATAGGAGTGGTCCTCTGCCATGTTGACTGAGCATCTGGCATATGCTGCTCATGTATATGGTGTACTTGGTAAACAGGAGCAGAACATGCAGATACGATAAGTGTTTTCATCTTAGATGTCCTCTCAGTAAGTTCCTACATTTGCTCGGAAGCTTAGACAAGCTCTCCAATTCATTCATTTATTTTTTTTGATCCGCTCAACAAGTGTTAACTTATCAGCAATAATCCCCCCATGCTAGGAATCAAGTCCCCTACGACAACTACAACATTCTTACCCCTCTCCTTAGATGTGAATCCAAGTGGGGTATCTGAATATGCCTTGTTGGTGGTTTGTGAGTAGCTTGTATCAGTCATATGCTCGAATACCTTGTATATGATATGCATTCCCTTATATGTGTAGCTGCATCCACATGCATACTCACTAAACCATGCATCTCAGGGTTAAGGCTATTGAATACGATATAAACCAAAATGATATTCTTCATACCAAGACAAGGAAACTTCTGAAGTAATTCCTTAAACATCTCTAATGTATCACAAAAAGACTTATTGTGTAATTAGGTGAAGCTCGTGATGCATGTTTGCATCTGATTGGTTCTATTCAAATGGTAGAACTTCTTTAAGAAAATATCCTTGAACTAATCATAGGTAGTTAGAACTACCTCTAGGTTCTTTATCCTGTAATCCACTTTATCTCCCAAGGCAAAAAGAAAGGCCTTTGAGCATGATGTAATCTTGGCTATCCCTAGGATGTCTAAGGTTATCACAAACTAACTCAAAGTCCCTTAGGAATGCATAAGCTTCCTCGTTGGCATTCCTGTTATACTTTAGCAACAACGTAAGTAAACGAGGCTTCAGCTCATACTTCACATTTGGTGTAGGTGGACTCAACCAAATTAGATTCTGATATTGTCCATGGTTGTATGATGTGTCCACCGGTGCGTAAACCCTCATATTAAGCCGATATAGCTGGGCTCTAACAAGAGCATTTTGTTGTTTTGCTTTAACCAGTCTAGCTAGTGTTGCTTGCAAGGGGTCATCACGTTTCTCCTCCTCAAGATGTTTCTTAGGAGGCATCATGTAAACTGAATCTTCTGAGTTACCTTCATCAGAAAATGGGTTTAGATTAGAACAAGATGTTGAAATCAAATCGATCTCACCGAGGCGAAGGTCATCCTCGATGAGAAGGGAAGAGATAAAGGGATTGGTCGGCGTGTAACCATTCCCTTTAGAAGTGAACCTGGACTCAAGAAGTGGGTCATCATGCGTCCAGGGGGGTCCATGAAGTGGGGTATCATGGACCTCGATAGGCATAGTATTTGGGTGGTTCAATGACAAGTTTGTGAAGTCCGAAAAATATCTGTCCAAATATTCATCTTTGATTTCAGGAGGATACAAAATAGAGCATGAATTTGAATCAACGAGATGAGTTCTTATGTGAAGGCACTTGAAATGTGTGTAAATGGACTCATACAAAACAAACACAACACAAACCCTTAAATTCACCAACTTCACACGTGGATGCCATAAGAGTTCAGCCGATTTATCTTGTCAATTTTAATTGGTTATAATAAAAAATTGAAGTCTGTTATTATAGCGAGTCATCTGATGCCCAACAGTGCTTCTACTACCTCTCAAGTAGAAGGATGATCTGCTTGGGCTACCATATTTAATATCACACCCTTAAAGATGCTAGCATATTTACACAACCAAAACATCTCTATAGTTAGAGGCAAGCACTTGCAGCTCTCAAATCTGTCAGAGCAAAAAATGGAGACTTAAGGTGCAAGTCCAGGGTTTTTGGCTCTATCTCTTGGGATACATCCTCACCACTTTGTCTGGAATTTAGTACCTATAAGTAATAAGGGGACTACTCTCCCATAAGACAAGGTACATTTTATTCCAAGTTAAATTAGGTTGACTTGCTTAACATCCCTAATTTTAATGTTGGTTATCACTTGATCAATTAATGTGAACACTTCAAATCAATCGTCTAACGTTAGTCCCTTTTCCTTTTCAATCTTAGTTATAGATTCAAGAGGAAAGAGTTAAAAAATGAAATACAATCAAAAAACTATGATGAATGCTCAAGTAGAAGTTATACTTACAGATATCCCATCACTCTCCATGTATTACTCAAGACTAAGTTTATAAACTTATACTACATGCATGCAAGTTGAAAAAACACACCTAAAACATGAGTCCTATTAACGGGAAAGGGTTTGATTTAATTTTATGCTAATCAGAACGGTGTGTATGCTAGTCAATCTTATGGTATTTTGTGGCATGAGTTACGCAGGAACAAATAAATTTGACCTAAGATAGTTCTAAGGGTAGTGTGCATGTCCTTAACTTCGTTACTCTAATCGAGCCCCACTCTTTTTTCAAGAGTGAAACACGCCTCAACACACCATATTTAAAAGTCATAAAGTCCTTTTACAATGTGCGATAACTAGAGTGTGAGATGCTTAAAATAATATATACTTAATTATGATATATAATTACACGAATAATAAACCAAGGTTACACTACACTAGCTATCAATCTCTCTACTCAATCAGTTGAATGCAGACTCTCAATGAGCTGCTCCAAGCTCCTCGCCTCCACATAACCTTTGTCTTCCTTGGATCAGTGGGCCCTGCAACACCAAACTAAATGATTAGATATACAAGAGATATAAAAACCAGTGAAGAAAAGAATACATGAGTAAACACGAAAATCAACAAGAAGCAACAAAGTCAACAAAACAATATAATAATCTAAATGACATTAAAAATCACTTAATTAAGTACTTAAACCTAATCAAGTAACATAATGAATGGTGTCATCTGGTTGACCGCTAATTAGCTAAGCTAATGTCGTATTGTTGTAATACGAGCCAATAACCACTCGATCAAAACCTCGATACTAATATCTCGGTGAAGAGATCAGGGTGTAATTTAAATTCTGGGTAAGTTCAAGGTCGAACTCAAGGACATAAACAATTATGTATAAAATAAGTAGCGACTAAATACTAATTTATGTGAATTAAAGTGTTATCTAAGTCAAGAGAAACAATGATGATGAATGCATTATGGTTTTAAATGCAAGTTAGATACCAATATCTTCTGATTCTACAACATGATTATGCAATACAAACAATGCACTTGATCACAATAAAAACTCCTGAATGAAGTATTAATAATAAGAAATCCAATTACATGAAAATTATGATCCAAAACAATGATTGTTGCATTTAAAAGTTTAAAATGATCATGCTCTTTAATCATTCAAGGTTTATTTTGTTTAATAAGAGTAATGATGATATGAACTCAAATTATCCTCAATATATCAGGGCTTAATTAAGCAACAAGATGAAGCTAGGATGAAAAAATGTGAATAAATATTATAAGCACTGTCATTCTCTGAATTTTAAATGGAAGTGTACTAGTCAAATTAGAAAATTGAATGTTATATCAAGAGCATCACTTGAGCTTTCAAACAAGATCAATATCACATTAATTGGATTTAGGATGGAAGTAACCAGGGGCACAAATGCAAGAAACTATCAACTAAAAATACATAAAACATCTCAAACATGTCTGAAAGGAAAATGTAAATACAAAGAGCTGCAGGGCTTGTCTGCAAATATCGGGTGTTGTTTGCGGTATAATTGTGAATAAAAAAATGATGGGGGCTGAACTACAAATATCTAGGTTGCACGCATGAGGGCTAGCCTCGGGTAGCGTTGAGGCTCGGGCCACATAGATGGCAGGTGCACTTCGGGACTCGGGTCAGGTCCACCAAGCCTAAAGGTGTGGAACGAAGCTTCAGATCTGTTGTGGACCGTTCAATCAGAATGATATAAAGGTATCTATCTTTAGTAGCATATTGAACTCCTCCACATGCAAGGGGAGGCGGGCCTCCGGTGATACTCCTTCTGGTCCTATGTCGTCATAGAGGTTTGGGACACCTTCCCCAAGTTCTAGCGAAGGCAATGGAGTTTTGTATGGGCTGATGTTGTAGCTTGAGTGATGGATCGACGGAGCTTCATTGGAGGGACTTATCATCTAAGTGTCTCATTATCTACAGGAGTTATAGGCATAACTAAAGCTTTGGGGATGCGACTGGATTGACATGGAGCAGAATGGAGGGTTATCGAGTGGAGAAGGAGGAACCCTCAATGATTTCCTCTTCTTTGCAAGAAGAGGACGAGGTTGATTTTGGGGAGAGATATGGATGCAGAAGAAGGGCGAACAAAGTGTATGCAAAGTAGGAGAATATTTGGCAAAGGTATGGAGCTCTTTAGGTAGGCTTGAGAGAGAGAGAGTGTGTGTGTATTGTGCATGTGTATGTGTGTAATTAATTAGAAGAAATCAAAAAGGGGGACCACAAGGATATTATCTAGAACAAAGAAAATGAACGAAGAAAGAAATGAAGGCGATTGGGAGTCTGGAATTGAAGCCTAGGGCTTCAGGGTCCTCGCTTCGTGCACACGGTAACTATGTAAAGCTCGATCAACCAGATGGTGTTGCGACATGGTATGGATAGCTATGGATCTCTCTGGAGACCGTACTTGGTCTCTGCCTCTTGAATTGCCTCTCACTGTCACTAGAAGGGAGGATATGCTTGGAGGAAACCTCTCATACATGTAGATATTGCGAAAAGAGGCCAACCTTGGTGGTTTTGTTCAAGTTACAAAGTGGTTAGCGGATGTGGTTTCAACCAACTAGAAGCTAGCACATGTGAAGAGGAGGTTAGAGATGATAATTTGGCCTTAATGAGGGGAAACGAACTTGCGATGGTACCAGAACGAGGACACGACAACACATGGAGAGATGGAAGAAATATGGTGAAGTCAAGCTAGTGAAAGTTTGCATCGCTTGGGGAGTAACCAGCTAGAGGTTGAGGATAACAATGGTTGTTGGATCAAGAGATCCAAAGGACTTGATTTGAGCGTGGGAGGCTAGAATAGTGCCGCTTGATTGTTTGATCAAGCGGTCTAGATTAAGGGGTATGAGAACGACTAGGAACCGTCTAATCAAGAAATGAGACGGATGAGAGAAGAGGCTGGGGCTGGAGAAGAGTCGGGTTTCGTGGCTGAAGAAGGAGAGGCCATGTGGACCAATAAAAAAAGAGAAATGAAGAAAATAATGAATAATAAAAATAAAACAATAAATGAAGTCAAATGAAAGGGTGTTCTACATGAAACTTGTATATTTCTTAAATATTTCATGTAGAAACCAAGATAAAAATATACCATGTATACATACTTATATTTTTGTAAGTATTTTTATGTATACAAAAAAACTTTTTTAATTGTTTTTTATTTTTATTATATTTTTGAATTAAAAATATTGTGTAATATATTATGTACAATATTAATCTAATTTGTATGGGATTTTTAATAAAGGGAAAAAAATATAAAATAAGGAAACCCATAAACACATATATACAATAATTAATTATTAATTATTTACAATGTATTAGACTGGTTGATTAATTATTAAGCTAATCGAGTAGTTTGAGATAGAGGCCTAAATAATGAGAATAATGATGTTTAATTTGAGATTCATCAAGAGGCTACATCAATATCAAAGGTGGACTCCTCCAAGGCCAAAAAACTTTCAGAACATCGGATGGATGCCACCAAGGTTTTTGAAACCGAACTGGAAACCTTGCTGAAATGGTCGGATCGGGTCGAACCATGTAACCAAACCAGTTCAACTAGATGATGACGTCATCATTATTTAAAATCAGATTAAACACGACCGGTGAAAAAAAGTGACTGAACCGGCTAATCAAACCGAAATGAAATAATATATATAATATACACATAATATACTTAAATATATATAATACGTAGATAATGTATATATTTTACACTATACATAAAATATTTTTCTTACGCACCATCAAATATCATAAATGTCACATATGTACATATTATTTGGATTAGATGCTCTGTAACATGATAATAGTTTAATTATATTTAAAATCCAATACATGTAAAAAGTTGTGTTAGTGTAGTTGGTTAGAAGTGTGAAATAGATAACCAAAGGTCATGGGTTCAACTCCCACTACTAATAAAATTTTTTGAATAACATAAAAATTAAATGTGGTTCAACTTCGGTTGAACCTGATTAAACTGGGTCAAAAAATTAGGTTGAACCGGACTGGTTAATTAAAATTTGAATAATCGAACCGAACCGGCATAAACCGGTTAACCGGTCGGTCTAGGTGCGGTTTACCGGTCGGATCGGTCGAACCGACCGGTCCGGTCTGCTTTCAAAAACACTGGATGCCACCACCATGGAGAAGTTACCAAGTCTGGAAAAGTCTACCACCAAGAACCCTATGCAATTTATTATCTTTTTCTTAAGTGGATCGTTCATTGGTGATGAACCCTCGACTCTTATCTTTTGGGGGAGTCTTTAAGCTAAGATTAAGGGGGGAACTCTAACTTAGGGGGAGCTCAGATTAAAAAAAATATTTTTTAAACAAAAAAGGGAGAGATATTTTAGTTATCTTTCTAACAACTAATTGGTATCTATAAACATTTGGTATTAATTAGATCTTTTGATTATGTAAAAAGGGGGAGAAAATATTATTTACAAAAATTGTTGGCACGCACACGATGTTCTTTTTTTTGTAAACACATCGACTATTTTATCATAATTAAGAACGTGGAGATGTTAGTTCATGCATAAGTGGAGAGATTGTCAATACATGAACATGCATATTTTGATAATAACAAAACCTATGTGTAAAGCTTGAATCTAGGATAAAATAGGAAAGCTACTGGATCAAGAGCAAGCTCAATTCTGAGGAGCTCAAGCTTAAGTGAAGAAGAAGTTAAAAAGCTCAAAGTAGATCAAAGCTAAGACACTTCAACTCAAGCTCAAGGAAGGATCTCAAACTTAAAAATAAGACAAGCTCTTTTCTTTTATTGAGTTCTTCATTCTACAATTGTCTTGGAATGTAAAGACACCAAGAATCATGCATTTTGCATTTCAACCCTTTGACGTTTACTTTGACTTTCAGGTCGAAGGGTCAAGTTAATCGATTATACCATTCTAACATGTTCGGACATACCTGATCGTAGTGGCGGATCCAGATTTTTATATTAGGTAGGGTATTATTATATTTACGTTTAAGATGTTTGCTAATTTTAAAAAATAAAAATAAAAATGTATGTTGTATTTATAAAAAATACATGTGAATCAAAGTAAAAAATTGTAAAATTATTGCATCTATAATTTTCTTTGTTTTCCAAATAAAATATACCATAAGTTATGACAACTGAAATGCAACCATATAAAATTATGACAATTAAAGGTTGTTTTCATTATTATCTCTATAGTTTAGATGTATTTTACAAAGTTATTAAAATCAATAAACTGATATTATTATCCCTACTCTTTACATTCATATGTATAAAAAGATTTACACATTTGGAAGTTATAAATAAAAAATCAAAATATACCTGAGAATTGTTTTGAAATAATGAAAAAAATCTTCCTTGTAAAATATATAACAATGATTATTATTCATTTCAAAAGTATGTTTGATTTTTACAATTAATAAAAATTTAATAGAAAAGTAACTATGTATCACCATTCTATGAACCTTTAGAAATAAATTTAAATTTATTACGAAATATAAGAAAAATGATACTTTTTCTATGAATAATATTCATTTTTATAAATTTACCATCGAAATAGAAATCCACGAAGATTTAAAATATGTCATAGATAAATTTGTTCTAGTTATTTCATGATTGAAAGGAATTGAGAAATTAATTTAAAAATTATGACTATCATTCTCCATTAATGAAGAGAAGAAATTCAAATAGGGATAAGGGAGTTTTTCTTTGGATAATGTTTTATTTGGATATGGGATGAGGTCCTCTCATCCCAAGATAAACTCGGGATAATTTATCATGAAAAAGTGATCACATCATGACTAAATTATATATTATGTCACTATCTTGATATTTGTTCTTGTCTTATTTTTCAAACCAGTTGAACAAAAATGAAGGTTAAATATAATGTATTTCTACCCTCCCCATTTTTCCGGCTAACGCCTACATAAAATCTACATCCTTTTAGGAAATTATTCAAAACTCAACAGTCATGCATTAACTTTAGGGGTATGGTAGAAGATATAAATATTTAATATTTGAATTTTGGAGGGGAATGTGTTTTAATTCAATGTTTTTTAAATAAGGGGGCATCATTAGATAAACCAAATAACTTGTTGGATTTTGGCCAAGTGCTTCAATGGGTATTGCAAAATAGAGGGGGCACGTGCCTGATCTCAAAGATAGGTGGGTCCGCCCCTGCCTGATCGATCAACCTTGTTTCTTGATCAATCAATTTTTGAATTGTAACGGTTATATTTTGATCGATCAATTTTCATCTCTAACCGACCATATTTTATTTCCAATCGATAGTCTAAATCCACGTGATCAATCATTCTTTGTATCTTGACCGATCACATTTCGTTCATAAAGATTTTTGAAGACAATTTCATTCCTAATATTATCACAATAGATATTTTTTCAAAGTCAATTATTATGGGGAATCTAGACCTATAAATAGGACCCCATACCTCATACTACAATACACAACAAGAGCAATAAGTTCTCTTCTCTCTACTTTCTACTTTATATTGTGAGAGAAAGGTCAAAGAGTTATTTTCTGTTATGTTCCTCATGTCTACAGCTCTAGTGTTCTACAATCAGTCCTTACGAGCAAGCTCCTCGCTCAGTAAGACCATTTTAGTTTGTATCTCATATTCTTTATTGCATATTTACTTTATATTGAATTTGTTAGGTTTATTTACTTGTATACGGTTGAGTTATAGACGTAATCAACCCAGTTGTAAAATGGTCGGGTTGCCCGCGTAAGCAACTTAAGTTAGTGGAAGACTCATGTGAGTCAGTTTGAAAGCTTGAGTCAGGAGACTCTGGTCGTGGTTTTTTTTACCAAGGAGGGTTTCCACATTAAATACCTATGCACATGTGGTTGATTTCTTATCTTGTGATTCAAAATGCTATGTAACAATGTAGTTGTTTGATTTTATTATTTGTAGTGATCTCGGTTATACTATCCAATTCATCCGCACCCATAAACCGGTATGGGAAAACCAACAACTTGCACATTCGTGAATGGATGTCAGGTGACCACTGAGTTATAGATGTGGACCGATCCAACGTGTGTGAATTCTAAATACATGGATTGGTACCTAAGAATAACCATGAGATTTGTGGGTAGGTTGGGTGCTATTTTTGGCGAACCATGTAATATGCTTTATTTGTATTACGATAAGCCTGTACATTGTCAAAATTAGTTATTCATGATATTTTCCTATCCTACAGTTGTCTAGATGGGATCTCATACTTCAAAAAGGAGACATCGATCCCCCATACTATGAGGGTATGGAGATTGTTGTATAAGCCAAGACGAAAATGGACCAGTGGTTAGCATTCCAATTACCTTATGTAGTGACCATACATGAGGAGCATGCAGACCACACTCAAACACAGTGGAGAGGAAGAGGTTGTGCTCATGCTCATGGACTGAATCGTGGATGGGGCCATGTACGCTATTATCAAGATACTACAACTGATGTTGAACTGGAAGCAGATGTTACATGCATGGATCGTGTTCCACCATTAGATTTGGAGGGTCATAAGCTACCAAAATTCGTGATGGAGACCTAATTCATTACATTTACTATCAAGCCATCGATTGAGGAAATGAAAACATTGCAATCCTTTAGGAGGAACATGATGGGAGAAGACAGAAGTGGGAGTCAACCCTCATCTCGTACACTTACTATCCCCCCCTCCCTGTCAGTTTTTAAGGAGGAGGAAGGCATAACACATTCTAGGAATTCGCTATCAAACACAATGGGAAATGAATGGCATGCATAACACATCTTAGGAATGCAGCACTTCTGCGGTGCTGCGGTACTAGAATAAAAAAGTTTATGTTGACCTGGTAAGAGAATTATGTTAATCTGTTATAAGGAATTTGTCTCCTTGATAAATGGGATATAAGTCTCAAATTGGATTGAATTTTAAATAAGAACATGCTGATATTAGATTATCTAATTCTCTCCCTAATTGTATTATAAAAATAACATAAAAATACGGGTAAGCTAACCTAGATACTTCCACGAAGAAACCTCATTTTTGAGCATTTTCAATGAGTGTAAGTCTCATTAGCAAACTAATAAGCATGCAATCTCCACCATCTATTTTTAGTTATTCATAATTAACTATACAAAAATCATCTCATGATTTTACTAATTGGGGGTTTGCCCTCATACGTAATGGAAACACAAGGTATACACAAAAACATAAGGCTCATCATATGAGTGACATATTAGTCACAAAAGTTTTTCGTTCGCAATGCAAAATTAAATGAATTGATTCCTGCACCATTTCATGAACCAAGAAAGGAAATGATACCTTTGATATATGTAACCTCTAATCGAAGAGACCACTTGATTTGATTTAGAGCTGATGAGTATTGCACTCACGAGCATCAAGATGAGTTGTGTCTCCCGTATTCCTGAGAGATGATTCTCTCATAATTAATATACATCGAATATGATCTAAATGTTCAACACACTCCAAGATTCGTCTCACGAAATCCTCTTCTTCTTCTCGAGCACAAGGCACATAGGAGAACAAGGACCCTCATCAATTGGGAATACCAATAAAAAGAGGGATATATATGGGTGGATGATCAAAATAGATAGAGTATGGAGTATGGGGGACGAACAAAGAGAAGTGTAGTAGAGAGACTCTTCCTTTCTCTTTTCTTCACTTGAATCAAGACCTGTAAGACACTTGAATTGGATGAATTGTATAGAAGACTGCAATTCATTTGATAGTCTCAACACAGATGTCCACTATGGATACAGTGTGGATTTTTCTTCACTAGGAATCAATCCATAATTCAATCCCTATTTTAAATTTATCTTTGATCCGTAAGAAATTATCTTTCTTGATGATTACCATTAATTGTTCAGAGATTGCTAGCAAACCATCTTCTAATCAATTAACCCATGCCATTAATTATTCTAGTTTGTATTTAATAAATAAAAATGAGAATCCAATTAACATCGTCATGAATTTAATATGCGAATCATATTCACATAAATACTAAGAATAAATGTGAATTATATTCACAATTATACTACTTATCATGAATCTATATTTGCATTGATTAAATGAAAAGCATGTGAATCACATTCACATAGTGCCATAAATCAATCAATAAGAATAAGATTTTTCGTGATCTTTGTTTCTCGGATTATTGATTTCTTACATGTACGACTCATAATAAAATTAATACTTTTTGTACTGCATTTGCGAGTTCTTGGAAATAATATATGGGAGATTGTATAGACCACACACTATGACTTGACATATATTAAATGTTATTTTACGATTCTAACCATCTGAGCATTCTGATCAAGTCAGATAAAGAACCAATTCTTCAATTTACTCTAAATAACTTCAGATCGATTTTCAACTCATTGGATCTAGAATTTGTTTATTGCATAGTGGCTCATCATGGGCTCACATAACTAACATTTATAAATATTATTTTTGATGTTCCAATGTTTACAACTAAATAATATAAATCATGTCATTTTATTAATATTATGAACACACACACACACAAACATGCACACACGCACACATACACATATATGGAGAATGTTTTAATGCTTCTTTAATATGTTTTACGTTTTATGTATATCTATTCCAATTATTTATTAGGTTTTAAAACTCCGTATTTAATTTTTCAACTCTATTTTTTATATTTTACAACTTATTTATTTATTTACAATTCCATATTTATTTGTTAGATTTCCTTGTTAACATTTATACAACTCCTTTAGTAATTTTTATAGCTCCATATTGTTCTAAATGATAGGTTTGATTTTGTGACAACTCCTTATTGACATGTCTATAACTCTTATTATTTTTCTATACCTCAATGTTGCATTTCTTATAAATCTTGCACGAGATGATGACCAAATTGATTTTGTTGCAACTTCTTATTGATATTTTTTACAACTCATTTGTTATTTTTTACAATTTCATGCTATACTTTTTACAATTTATACACAAGATGATGAACTTTCTATCTTTTCAAATTAATGCAAAAATGATGAACTTTCTGCTTCTTAAATTGATAAGGGATTGTGACATGGTTGATTGAGTTAGTAATCACTTTTTTTTAAATTGAATGAATAAATATAATTCTTTGTTTGGGATTTAATTTAATAAAAAATTAATAAAAGATTGTTTGGATTTCACAATCACATATAACATTAAATCCAAAATTAATTGAGATCATTGATTTGAAATCTAATGATTGAGATCCAAGGTTCATTAATTTGCTAATGAGCTCTAAGCTTCCTTGGAAAATTTTACACGAAGGCAAGGTGAGCCCGCTTTAAAGATGATCGTCATGTTGCGCATGAGCCTCCTTTAAAGATGATCGTCAAGTTGCAAAAGGTACCCAAGATTCTTAGATGTAGGATGGAAAATGGTTGAATCCATGCTACTATATTAAGGTCGAGGATCGATGGAAGGTGAATGCTAGAGGTCCAGACTTCTCCAACCTCTCAAAACTTGACTGAATCCGCAACACGGAGCACTCAAAAAGAATTAAGAAGGAGGCGAGAGTCAAAGAGAAAACAGAACTGCTCGGGTAAACTTTCAAATAATTTTCCTAAATCAATGCAAGATGACTTCCTAGAATACATAATGCCAAGAAGGAGTTTCAAGCCTAACTAAAACTAGACATATTCACATATCCATGACCGAGTAGGCGCTCAATATACACCATTTTACTCGCTATCCAGCCTCTTTCGCTTTCTTCCAACTGTCAATCTCGTTTTTAGGTCTTGTACTCTCTTTTTCTAAGCCGAGTATAGCAGCTGCATAGTGTTCTCAAGCTGAGCTGCCGAAGGCAAAAGGGCCCCAACCGCTCCCAAGCAACCGTAGCCCTCGCCGACCCACCAGCCAGACAGCAACACTGCCTCGACGGTAGATACATCCAAGAACGCAGAACAAAACCCTAACCTAAAACACAGATCGTCGTGCCCAATGGATCTCCCGCAAACGGACTTCGAGCGCATCTTCTTCTTCGAGCACGCCCGCAAGACCGCCGAGGCCAGCTACGCCCAGGACCCCCTTGACGCCGATGTAAGCATCACTTCCCCAACCCGTCCTCCTTGTTCTCCACATCCTCGTAATCCACGCATCCCTTAGATCGCGCCTATTGAATCGGATGCTGCTTGATTTGTCAAGGAATCGGCTTCCTGGTTTTTGCTGGCGTTGTCAAATGGATATGAATGGCCCGTATTTGAGCGTGGGCTTTTGGGAATGGATTTGCAGGAAGACAAATTTGGTTATTTTTTACTTGTTAAATTTAACGGGAAGGGATAGATCAAAACCCAAGGTAATGAAAAACGGAACTTCCCAAGTGAGGTCTTTTTTTCTTAGCAAAATGGGAAAATTTCAATTTTCGTCTTTTGCCCGTAATTGAGTGTGGCTGCATGGATTCACACGAGGCAGGAGTGGATGCTTGGTTTTGGTCAGAAATCCCAAATGTCACTTGTAAATGCTGGAATTTTTGGATTTGCTCAGAAATATATTGCCCTTCGAAGACGTTCTACTGTTCTTCCCAAGAGCCGAGCCGATTTTGAAACTCGCTTGATAGTTTCAACGCTAATGGGGCTCTTATCTATGACCCAAACTATATGAATCACAACAACAACGAAGCCTTTTTCCACAATTAAGTAGGGTCGGCTATATATATTTTTTGCCTCCATTCAGATCTATTTTGGATCATTCTTGGGATTAAATCCAAATAACTAAGATCCATTCGAATAGTCTCATTCCAACACTGCTTGGACCTACCTTGCCATCTCTTAACCAACTCAACATCCCAAATCTTGCATCTTTGTGCATCAACCGACCTCCTTAGCAAATCGCCAAACCATGTTAAGCGGTTTTCTCTCATCTTATCCTTTATCGGAGCTACACCAACTTTCTTTATGATCGCACCATTCCGAATCCGATCTTTTCGTGTACACATTCACCTTAGCATTTTTATTTATGCTACTGTCACTCTCTGCACATGTCTATGTCTTACATGCCAACATTCTGATACATAAAGCATAGCAGATCTCACGATTGCTTTGTAATACTTTCCTTTGACTTTCAAAGGGATTTTCTTATCACAAAGAACAATAGAGACTCTTCTCCACTTTAGCCAACCCTTATTTATTCTATGAGTAACATCTCCGTCAATTTTCCCATCTTGTTGCAAAATAGATCCCAAGTATCTAAAATAATCTTTCTTTTGAATGTTATCATCTTAAATCTCACCTCGAGTCCTTTATCGTTGTTTCCATCACACGTGCACTCCATATATTCAATTTTAACCCTATTTATATGGAATCCTTTAGTCTCTAAGGCATGTTTCCAAACCTTCAACTTCTCATTTACTCCATCTCTTGTCTCTTCAATCAACACAATATCATCGACGAAGAGCATATACTAAGGTAACTCATCCTGAATGTGATCAGTCAACTCATCCATAATCAAAGTAAACATGAATGGACTCAAAGTTGAACCTTGATGCATACCAATGTTGATGTTAAAATATTGTTAATTTTCTCAGTCTGGATCCTCATACAAGAAGAAACTACATCATACATATCCTTTATAAGGTTAATGTATAGAACATGTACTTGTTTCTTCTCCAAAACTCCCTACAATGTCTCCCTTGGGATAGAGTCATAAGCCTTCTCCAAATCAATAAAAATCATGTAGAGGTTCTTCTTTTTAGCTATATAAATTCCATTATTCTCCTCAATAAGTGGATAGCTTCAATAATTGAGCACCCTGGCATGAATCCAAAATGGTTTTCAGTTACTTTGAAAACTTTCCTCGACCTTCTTTTGATAACACGTTCCCAACTTTTCATAGTATGACTCCTCAGTTTGATACCTCTATAATTCAAACAATTTTGAATGTCTCCTTTATTCTTATAAAGAGGTACCACAATGCTTCTCCTCCATTCTTTAGGCATTTTCTTGCTTTGCCAAATAACACTGAATAAATTTGTGAGCCAAGTCAAATCCTGTTCACCTAGAACTCTCTAACTTCTATAGGAATGTTTGGTTCCCGTGGGATAAAAGCTATCTTCCATGGTCGATTTTGGTCATGGTCGGCATCTTTCTCGGCCTTGGCCAGGAGCAGTACCTTCACTTAATTAAAAGCTAGTGATCGAGATGCATGATTTTGACCTCATCTTGGGGGTTGTTCGGGCATCATGCTGCCAAAAATATGGCCTCAAAACGAGAATCAACGTAGAGGCTGAGTAGGCTCAACACAGTGAAGTGTCGGTCCTCTTCTTTCATTCACTCGAGCGAGGACGCTCTTACAATAGCAAGATAGCTTCGACACTGTGGCTGCGGACTGTTGTACATACACCGGTCGAGTTAAGGCAGAAATGACAGGGGCTGGCTGGTTCTTAGGCTTGGAAAGCGGTCTCGACAAATGGGAGTAGCGGGAACAGATGACTGCGAGAGCTCTTAGGCGAATCAAGCCTCTAGGTGTGAAGGGCGAGAGGGGACAATGCTTCCCACCTATCATCTAGGAAAAAACGCATCATCCCTTACTGTGAAGACGAAGTAGAGTTGCCCACGATTCCTGCTTCCAGGATGAAGACACATCTATCTGCTACTTCTTCTTTTGCACCTATGAGCATGTAGCCATTCACTGCAGAAAGTAGTCAAGTTTTATTATACCTGCTTGAATAATTGACGCTGCTTATCTCATAGCAGGAAGAAATGCATTTTTTATCAACGTCCAATCTGTTGGTCATGTTCAACCCTTGGTAGCTTGGTAGTCAACTCTGTCCTCGCTTGGGTTTTTGCAATTCTCCCTTTAACACCATAAACAACAAGTCCATCCGAATATTTCAATGAAGAAATAAGAGGAGAGCGAAGCGTTATTAGGTCCTACCTTCTCTTGAGGAATTGGAATAAAATAAAAATATTCACTTGTTTTTTTCTCATTAAATGAGACTCCCTTATATACAAGGGAAGTCTAGGGTTTACTGAAACTATTACAAACATACCCTTACATCAGATAATAATAAACATACACCTAAATATCTCAATACTCCCACTCAAGCTGGAGCATAGATGCCCATCATGCTCAGCTTGGACACTCATCTAATGAATAAAGATCGAGTGAGTGGTTTGGTGAAAACGTTAGCAGTTTGTTCCTCAGAAGCAACTGATTCTGTCTTCATGTTTCCTTTATGAATCATATCCCTTGTATACCGGCAATCTACCTCCACATGTTTGGTGTGCTCATGGAAGGTAGGGTTGTTTGCAATGAATATTGCAGTAGCATTATCAAAATGCATTATCATAGGTCTTGGATCTGGTAAGTGTAACTCCTCGAGAACTGACTTGATCCACTTTAGTTTCGTGGTTGCTTGGGCCATTACTCTATATTAAAATTCTGTACTGAATCTGACAACTATTGCTTGCTTCTTGCTCCTCCATGTGACTAAGTTATCACCAAGATAGGTGCAACAACCGCTAGTAGACTTTCTGTCATCAGGTCTCCTTGCATAGTCAGCATCAGAGTAGGCCATAATGTCAAATGTCTTTCGACAAGTAAATAATATTCCTTTCCCTGGAGCGGATTTTAAGTATTTCAATTTCATCATGAGTGCTTCCCAACGTACTGTCATGGTCCGGCCATGAACTGGCTTTCCTGGTTAACGACAAAGGAGATATCATGCCTAGTAATGGTAACATACATAAGCTTTCCTACTATACACCTATATTGTTTTGCATTAGCATACACATGTGAGTGTTCATACATTCGTGCACTGGGATCCATAGGAATCGAAGCTGGATTAGCTCCTAACGTTCCTGTCTCTTATAAAAGATTCATAACTGTTGAAATCTAGAATGCGGAAACAAATCGATGAACATAGCAATAAATAAAAGAAAGATTAACATGGAACCTTACTCCCTAAGGAGCGGGATGAAGCCATAGGAGAAGGCCTCAAAGGGCTGATTCTTTTATTGAAGTTTCTTATTGAGTACAGGGGGTGTGGGGTTCCTTATATAACCCCACATACATACCAAAGTCCCTGAGATAGTAGATGTAGGACTAAACATGAGTGTGCGATAATTGGATCCTAGAGAGATCTGATTACCACTCTATTATATTCTCCAACACTCCCCTTCAAGGTGGAGCTGAGAAAGCTACAACTTGCAACTAAAAGAAAAGTATACATACATTTTTACACGAAACATCAAAGAAGAACATATGTCCGTCGCTGGTAGAAGATCTCGCTCGAGGACGAGTCTGCGACTTTTAGGTCACCAGAATGTATTCTCTGCCATGCCTATAGAGTCGTTGCAATATCAGGTCATCGGAACGTGTCTCTGTCATGCCTGCAGGTCATCATAATGTATCTCTGTCGTGCATGGAGAAGAATCACAATATAAGAATAAGTCCAGTACGGAGTAGTAGTCGAGGATAGACACCTGACGAAGTAGTCGATGCTCAGTAAAGATAACAGTTTGGAGTGCTGGTCTGTCAGTCGTGGATGTGTAGTAGAAGTTTTGAGGAATCCATCTCTGTATCCCCCTTTCTCCCATACTAAATAGAATAAAGAGCATGGAACATCAAGTTAGGAGAAACCAAAAATATACATTTTTTTGTGCTTCTCTTACACACGACTTCTTTTTGTACGCAACTTTTTTTTTCAAAAAAAATCTTTTTATAGTCATCCTCACTTTTTTGGTTAACTTTTTTTTTCCGACCAACATTTTTTCTATGGTCAAATCAAGCCATTTTTTTAACTATCAGTAGTGGCCTAAATAAGGCCCATCAATATCAAAGAAATAAATAAGACCCTTTTTGTGACCCGCGGTTATGCAAATTGCAGTTACCGATATTTTTTTGGCCAATACCTCTCCTCTTGTATTTCCCCCTTTTTTCAATATCAAGCTCTACCTTCCGCCGCCTTCTTATGAAGAGACATGGTTCTAGAGGAACCTACCAATGCATGTACCACCACTGCTTATGAAGAGATAGGGTTCCCAAGGATGGAGGTTGACGAGGTTGTGGAGCCCTTGCTATCGAATGCATCTAGCGCATAATGGAGGGCCGCCTGCACACAAGAGCAATGTGGAGGTGTGGATGTTGCTCGAAGATGCGCCACTGCCGATCTCAGTCTTCTCCTTCGTAGGTCTCCATGAGGTGCTGCTTCGTGTCGATCACATCAGGGGGTTCGACTTCTGTTCTTGCCTCTATAGCATTGTGAGGAGGCATGGCTATTGGAAGGTTGCCACCTCCAGTTGGGCCTACAAAGGGTCAGAGATGTGTGTGCAGAGGGTCGCCATCTCCAGTTCTTGTCGCTGTAGCATTACGAGTTCCGTTCTTGCCGCTCTAGGAGGTGCGATTGTGGGTATGCGTCATCTTGTGTGCTGACGATGTACGTGCACTGAGATAGAGGGCCTTGCATGGTACCTTTGTGCTTAGAGAAACCCTAGATGTCTGTTGCCAGTTGTCGCGGATTTTATGGTTCGCAGTGTTCATAAAAAAAACTTGTCATCATACTGGATTAGGGTTCTAACAGGAACGCTTGACATTTTTCTTGAACCCAACGTAACGTGAATCAAGAAGTTTGATCATATCATGGACTTCGAGGAACATAAAATAATCAAACCAAAAATTCGAACCCTAAAAAAATATATTCTCTCAAAATCGATTTGCTCTGATACCATGTTGAAATCTAGAATGCTGAAGCGAATCGATGAACATAGCAATAAAATAAAGAAAGATAAACATTGAACGTTTGGGATTTTACGTGGAACCCCACTCCCTAAGGAGCAGGATGAAACCACGGGAGAAGGCCTTAAAGGGCTGATTCTTCTATTGAAGTTTCTCATTAAGTACATGTGTTATGGGGCTCCATATATAGCCCACATACAGACCAAAGTCCCAGAGATAGTAGATGTGGGACTAAACATGAGTGGGTGGTAATTGGACCATGGAGAGATCCAATTAGTACTATATTGCATTCTCCAACAACAACATATTTCTTTTGTGAGAGGGTTAGACCACATGTATTTCTCGCGACTTCGATTCTTAAGAAATAACAAAGCTCTCCTAAGTTTTGGGTGACAAGGTGTTTCGTAAGATACCTTTTAGTATATGTTTTGCCACTAATGTCATCCCCTGTTAAGATTATGTCATCAACATATACCAACATAACAACACTTCATTTCTCCATTTTCCTGACAAATGAGGAATGATCTGTCGTAGAGCGAATGAACCCAACCTTGGACACAATGCCGGGTAATTTTTGAAACTAGGCTCTGAGGGTTTGTTTGAGATCATATATTATTTTGTAGAGTCTGCACATCTTGTGATACTCCCCTTGGTATCAAAACCAGGAGGTTGTTGCATATACACCTTTTCATTTAGATCTCCATATAGAAGCACATTTTTTTACATCTAGTTGGTAGAGTGGCCAGGAGAGCTGGACCACAATAGAAATAAGAATCCGCATCATAGGGAAGTAAGCCACTGGTGAAAAAGTGTCAAGGTAATATAATCCATAGGTTTGGATGTACTCTTTTGCGATTAATCGTATCTTGTAACATTCCACGGACCCATCTATAAGATGTTTGGTGGAAAAATCCACATGCTGCCAACCACAGTTGCATCCTTCAGGGGATCAACTAGTTGCCACATACCCCTGGATTGAAGAGTCTCCATTTCTTCCTTCACAACAGCGTTCCATTCGTGAACTAATAGTGCATGATGATACGTTGAAGGAACAATGACAGCCGTGTAGAGATAGTTCTTAGTATTATTATCTCTTGATGTATCTTGTCGTTATTTCTTTATCTTTTATAGACCTCTTTGTAATTTACCCTTAAGGTCTCTCCCTATATAAGAGAGCCTAGGGTTTTTTGAATAATCATCAAAATCTCTTTTCCCAACATGGTATCAGAGCCGCCCTAGGGCTCTCCCTACCCGCCGTCTTTCCTCACCCGCCGCCCTCTCCTTCTCGGCGCCGATCGCCGCCGCCTGCCCTCCCCTCCGCTCCGGCTCCTCTCCGCCGCCCCTTCACTCCGCAGCGGCTCCTCCATGCCGCCAATGTCTCTCCAGCCCGCCGCCGTAGGTCCCAGGCGGTACCCGGGCCGCCGCCGAATTTTTCAGGCGGCATATCAGCCCGCCGCCGACACTTACTAGGCGGACTCCTCGCCGCCGATCGACGCCGCGGTGTCCCTACAGCGCCACCACTTCGTAGGCGCGTCCCCGTTGCAGTTGCGAGGGTTATAGGCCTTATCTAAGGCGTGCCCTAGTCTACCTCGTCTCTTCCGTCGATATATGGATTTGAGTGCGTAACGTCTACATATGCACTCAAATCTGATGCAGTTGGTGTAGACATTCATTATCTTGTCTACAAACCCTAGTTCTTCTCCAGCGGCAGTATGTCAGAATCGAACGTCGATATGCCCTCCACTGGCGCATTCAAAGGTCCTGCGCCAATAGTGAAGATGGACGGGTCTAATTATGAGCTCTGGGCTATGCAGTTCATGAGCCTCATTAAGTCGAATGGTAAGAAGCACATTCTTACCAAGGATGAGCCCGTGGAGAAGATAGGGATATATGCCTCATGGGAGGCTGATGACTCCTACGCAAAGGTCTGGTTGTTTGGTACATTGACGATGGAGATTGCGAACGACGTCCTCCATCAGCCCACTGCTAAGGCAATGTGGGATATTCTTGCCGCTACATATTCGCAGGTGCGAAATGAGACAAAGATGTTGCAGCTTCAGCATGACATTTTCACAATGAAGCAGAGCGGCAGACCTCTCCATTCCCTATACACATCCCTAAGAGGGATGTTTAAGAAGTTATACAGTACCATTCCACTCACTGCTACTCCTGAGCAGCAGAAGGCGTTTCGGAATGCCACCATGGTGGGTGTTCTACTTGCGGCTCTTGATCCTGAATATGATGCCGCCCGGTCTCAGATTCTAGCTGATGCAGTTATTCCTCCAGTGGAGGATGTTTACAGAAGGATCAGTCGGATTCCAGTTTCCTCCAGCTCTTCTACTCCACCCCCATCAGCGATAACAGTCTCGCGTGGGAGAGGTGGCCCGCCTTTTGGTCGTGGTCGTGGACGTGGCCGTGGACCCCAGGGAAGGGGTGGTCGCTTCAGTCAGACATGCTCCTATTGTCACCGCACAGGACACTCGGAGGAGACATGCTATTCTAAGCATGGTTTCCCAGCATCGGCACGTGTTGCAGAGCACTCTCAGTCTCCATTACCGTCTGCTGCAGATAGTCGATTTGACGAACTTGTGGCCCGTTTCCGAGATATTATGCCACATTCATCTGGTGATTCGTCTTGTGGTTCTTCAGATATAGCTGCTACAGCCTCTGCCAGTTCATCCGCCGCTGCTAGTACCTCAGGTAGATCTACTGCTTTCATACCATCTCACGATATATCTGACTGGGTTATAGATTCTGGAGCCATACATCATCTCTGTCGAGACAGAGATAGACTACAGGCCTACAGGGACATTCCTCCAGGCCATTCAGTGCAGATAGCAGATGGTACCCATTTGCCCCTTGTTGGTCAGAGGGAGGTTTTCCTATCCTCCACTATGCAACTACAGAACATCCTACATGCTCCTGAGGTCTCAATGAACTTGTTATTTATTAGTCAGATTACGAAGGATTTGCATTGTCGTGCTATATTTGACCCGTCTTCTCTCATTTTTCAGGACATACTCACGGGCAAGGTGATTGGCTGTGGCTCTGAGCAGAATGGTTTATATCGACTGGTTCGGGATTCCTATGTTGGCGTCTCATCCCATTCTGCCAGACCTGTCTCCCCGTACATCTGGCATCTCCGGTTTGGTCATCTTCCGCTCCAGAAAATGCGTCATCTTCTACCCCAGATCTCTCCTAGTTCATCTTTTCGCTGCGAAGCATGTCAGTTGGGAAAGCATCATAGGTCAAGCTTTCCAAGTCGTCAGAGTCGAAGGAGTAGCTCCCCATTCGAGTTGTTACATATAGATATATGGGGTCCGAGTCGTGTTCCCGATCATCAGGGGCACATATTTTATCTTGTGGTAGTGGATGATTTTTCTCGTGTGTCATGGGTCTTTCTTTTGAAGAATAAATCTGAAGCAGGAGATGTGATCAAAAATTTAATTAATGAAATGCACAATGTTTTCTCTTCATCAGTCAAATATGTTCGGACGGATAATGCCCTAGAATTTTGTACACGCTCACTTTATCAATTTCTTTCATCAAAGGGTATTATTCATCAAACCACTTGTGCATATACATCACAACAAAATGGTGTGGCGGAAAGGAAGCATCGCCATCTCTTGGATATTACTCGAACCCTGTTGATTCAGAGTTGTGCTCCCATTTCTTTCTGGGGGGACGCTGTTCTTACTGCATGTTATCTGGTCAATCGAATGCCATCCTCAGTTCTTCGTGAGAAGATACCTATCTCTCTTATTTTTCCAGACAAGGAATTATTCTCACTGACTCCACGTGTCTTTGGTACTGTGGCTTTTGTTCATCGTCTATCTCCCGGACTTGACAAACTCTCTCCTAGAGCAGTCAAATGCGTCTTTGTTGGTTATTCCAAGACCCAGAAGGGCTATCGGTGTTATGATCCTACGACTAAGAGGTACTTTGTGAGTACTGATGTTACGTTCTTTGAGTCTGTCATGTATTTCTCTCCTGCAGGTGACAGACTGGTATTATCCACTACCACTGATGATGTCTATGTTCCTCCACCACCTACATGGAGTTCACCTGAGTCTTCCCCTGTGCCTGATCCCATGCCAGCACCCACACCACCACCTCCTCCATCCATTCCACGGCCTATCGTGTCACCATTACCTAAATTCTATACGCGTCGGTCCGGTCCTACTCAGACTACAAATCAGCCGCTCATCACGCCTCAGGTATGTTCAGATGGCACTACTACTGACGGGTCAGGTTTAGTACATGTGCATGATTCTTCAGTACAGGACGACACTAGCCCATCCAGTACAGCAGATGATGATCTTGATGTTCCGATTGCTATTCGGAAGCAGAGGCGGCAATGTGCCTCTTATCCATTTGCTTTATAGGTTTCCTTTCACCGTCTCACTGGTGATTTTCAGAGATTTGCCACGGCCTTGTCTTCCGTAGATATACCACGAACCTACCAGGAAGCTTTGAAGAATGACTGCTGGAGATTAGCTATGGAAGAAGAGATGAGGGCCTTGCAGTCCCGTGGCACATGGTCTTTGATTTCTGCACCTCCTGATGCATCCGTTGTGAGCTGTAAGTGGGTCTTTACAGTTAAATATCATGTAGATGGCACGTTGGATAGGTACAAAGCACGCTTGGTCGCCCGTGGGTTCACACAAACCTATGGCGTGGATTACATGGATACGTTCTCTCCAGTGGCGAGACACTCTACGCTTCGTATTCTCTTATCTGTTGCTGTGGTCCGTGATTGGAGTATATCTCAACTAGATGTCAAGAATGCCTTCCTGTACGGGGACTTACAGGAGGAAGTCTACATGCAGTAACCACTTGGGTTTACTGCTGAGGGGGAGAAGCACATGGTTTGTAGACTTCACAAGGCGATATATGGCCTCAAACAGAGTCCGAGAGCATGGTTCCAGAAGCTGTCCAACCTAATTGAGGAACAGGGATTCAAGAGGTCAAATGCCGATCACTCCTTGTTTGTCCAGAAGTCATCGACAGGTACGGTTGTCATTGTGGTCTATGTGGATGATATTCTTGTTACAGGAGATGATGCTCAGGGCATAGAGAAGGCGAAGGCATTCCTAGGCCGTCAGTTTGTTACAAAGGATCTTGGGACCCTAAGATATTTTCTGGGGTTGGAATTTGCAAGGAATGCACAGGGCTTGGTGATGACCCAACGGAAGTACATTACCGACTTCCTGATTGAGACTGGTATGGATGGATGCAAACCATCAAGTATTCCCATGGACCCTAGTGTGAAGTTGTATGATAGTGATACTGATGAAGTAGATAAGAGGAGATATAGAGAAATGGTGGGAAAACTCCTCTACATTACCATAACTCGCCCAAACATTCAATTTGCAGTTAGTAGGGTGAGTCAATTTATGGAACAACCAAGACAGGTTCACATGGATACTATACACATGATACTGAGGTATCTGAAGTCTTCTCCAGGTTCAGGGCTGCTATTCAGAAAGGGCACAGACTTATCCATCTCAGCGTGTGCAGACGCAGATTATGCAGGATGCCCTAAGGATCGAAAATCAACCTCAGGGTTTGCAGTGTTTGTTGGAGGCTCACTGGTTTCTTGGAAAAGCAAGAAACAAACTGTTGTGGCAAGGTCCAGTGCCGAATCCGAATATAGGGCCATGGCTCAAGCCAGCACAGAAATGATGTGGGTTCGGTCCGTACTAGAAGATCTACATGTAGCTGTGCCCCTACCTATGAGGCTTCAATGTGACAATCAGGCAGCATTATTCATTGCCAACAATCCAGCTTTCCATGAAAGGACCAAGCATATTGAAGTTGACTGCCATTAGAGACTTGATCCAGAGAGGATTGATATCTACTGCACATGTGAGCTCAGGAGATCAGACTGCAGATGTGTTCACCAAGCCACTGCTCAGAGGACCTTTTCAGAGATGTTCATCCAAGCTGAGCATGATAAACATCTATGCTCCACCTTGAGGGGGAGTGTAGAGATAGTTCTTAGTATTATTATCTCTTGATGTATCTTGTCGTTATTTCTTTATCTTTTATAGACCTCTTTGTAATTTACCCTTAAGGTCTCTCCCTATATAAGAGAGCCTAGGGTTTTCTGAATAATCATCAAAATCTCTTTTCCCAACAAGCTGGAAGACCAACTATAAAGTTCTTATACTGCGCAACATACAACTTCCCTGTGGATACGTAGTCGGATATAGGATGTTGTGTACACGCATGTTCCCTTTTCAAATCATATGGGAAGATCAGAATGATTTAAAAAGTCTGGAATCTCCTCCTCAACAACCGGCTCCCCAGTATATGTGTCGTCTTCAAACATTATTTCATTAGTGTTCTTATCATGACATACCTTGGGATTAGAAGCTAGTGTGATCGAAGGGGGTACCATTCGACGAGTATACACTAATTGAAAACGTTAACAGTCATCGACTGGAGTGTCCCGAGCCGATGACCTGTTTTGAAGAGACGACATAGGAGACTAGCAATCTCAATGTCATCAAGAGACACAACCCGAGAATTTGAGATGGGGGTAGCATTTGAAGCAGTAAAGTACGAGCGGCATCAAGAATATGATAGTGTTTCCTTTCGGCAACATCATTTTACTGGGATGTATATGTGCACGATGTTTGGTGAGACGACATAGTCAGTCTGGCAATCTCAACGTTATCAAGAGACACAACCTGAGAACCTGAGAGGGGGTTGGCAATTTGAAGCAGTAAAGTGCGAGCGACATCAAGAATATGGCGATGCTTCCTTTCGGCAACACCATTTTACTAAGGTGTATATGGGCACACTGTTTGTTGGACGATCCCATGCTCAGTCAAAAAAGAATGAAGATATTGATTGCAAAAATCAAGAGCATTATTGGTTCGAATAGTCTTGACATGAAAACCAAACACATTTTTCATTTCCATAAAGAAATTTTTCATAATAATATTGACTTCAGATTTAGACTTCAAAAGAAATACCCAAGAAATACGGGTAAAACTATCCATAACCACCAGATAGAATCTATGTCCAGAATGATCTGGGACTCGATTCGACCCCCCACACATCAAAATGAACTAAATGAAAAACAGACTTGCTGACACGAGAAAGATGACTTGGGAAGGAGATTTTATGGTGATTCCCAAGTTGACAATCTTTTTTTTTGACGCTAAAAAAGGGGGATACACTCGATGGTGTTCACCCCAATGTATTAAAAAGGATGCGTAAAGAGTACTTACAGAAGAGAAGAAAAGTTCAAACAAAAAGCAACACCCGTGGGGGCAACCGAGAAGAAGTACCCCCCGCAAGAAACAAATCCTGGTCTACCCAGAAGACCAATCAACCACAAGACGCGTTGCAAGAATAGAAATATTTTCCCTGTAGAAACGCTGGCTTGCGAATAGGGCTTCATTCCTCCCCAACCAGATGCTCCACAAGCGTGCAATCGGATCCAGCAGTTCCCTCCGTGGCCTGCCCCTAGAAGTCGCCAAGCTCTCACAGAAGGAAGCAAAGGTTGCGATATTGATCCATCCCAGGTCATTCCAAAGAGCACGAACACGCCCACATTCGAAGAAGAGGTGCTCAATGGTTTCCTGCTCCGTGTCGCACAGCCCGCAATTGGGCCTAACATTGGGAAATAAAGTTGCACAACGATCACGAGTTCTCCCTCTGCGAAGAAGCCACAGGAATATGCCAATGCGCTCAGGTAGCTTGAGCCCCCAAAAGAATCTACAATCGCGCACAAGACTAGCGTCATCCCCCAGAGTGCTAGGAACAAGAGCCAAATATGCCTTCCTTGTAGAGAAGGGGCCATCCTTCCAAGCCCAATGGTCCCGGTCCTCAGTGGGCTTGCTAACATACGCAAGCGTATCCATCAAGGAGATGAAGTCGTCCAATCGTTGATCCGATAGATTGGCAGTAATCCTAGGGCACCAGCAGCCCTCGTCCCAGCAAGAGGCCACGGAAGTGTCTTTGTCGTCCACCAAAGCGTACAAACGAGGGAACAAATCCTTGAAAGCACCCCTCCCCGACCAATCATCGGTCCAAAAACGAAACGAGTTCCCCTTGCCCAACATAGGTTTAAAAAGGGGGCGGTTACGATTAAAAACATTTAACACCCCATGCCAAAAAGTAGAAATTTGAACGGGGGAGCTCCCCCGAGTAACGGTCATCACCTCCACCCCCAACGTCTCCCTTAGGATATTCAACATGAAGTTATCCTCACTACCCCGAACCCGTGCAGCCCATTTTAACAAAAGGGCTTCATTAACCGCGTCCACCCGCCTCACTCCCAAGCCCCCCACCCGCTTGGGCCTCGTAACATCACCCCACCCCACTAAATGCACCCCCTTCTCCCCTCCCCCTTCCTTCCCCATAAGAAACCCCGCATACATTTCTCCAACCGCACCCGAATCCCCTTAGGCATACCACGTACCGATAGGAAGTAAATTGGGATTGAGGATAACACCGCTTTGAGAAGAACCAGCCGCCCGCCCCTGGATAAAAGAGCCGCGCGCCACCCGGTCAGGCGAGCCTCCATCTTCTCCACCACCACCTTCCAATCTTGAATCCGAGCGTGGCCCACAGCCAAAGGCAGGCCAAGATAATCAAGTGGGAGCCCCCCAGGGGAGGAGCCCAGCAGCCGGCCGCACTCCAAGATCTCCGCCTGCGGCATAGCGAATGGAACCACCTTAGACTTAGTCCCATTGATCAATAGGCCCGAGACCTCGCTGAAAAGCTGAATTGTAGTAGCCATACCGGAGACCTCGGAAGGACCACCCTCGATAAAGCAAATAGTGTCATCAGCGAACTGGATAAGGGGAACATGAAAGTCCCCAATAGAGCACCCACGGGAGAGACCCGCCGCAGCACGTCATCAATCATACGAGGCAAGACATCAACAACCAACACAAATAGGAGGGGAGCGAGGGGACACCCCTGCCGCACCCCCCTCCTCGGCTGAAAGAATCCCCCGACCGGGCAACCATTGAGAAGAACGGAAAGGGAGACCGTGGTTACACAACGCCGCACCCAAGAGATCCAAGCCTCCGGGAATCCCCTCCGCCTCAGAACCGACCACAGGAAGCGCCAATCAAGGCAGTCGTAGGCCTTAGCAAAATCTATCTTCCAAAGAATCCCCTTCGTAGAAGTCTTCCTCCAAGCCTCGATCATCTCGGAAGCCACCGCAAAGCAATCGGTAATTTGCCGCCCACGAACAAATGCACCCTGTGAAGGCGAAATCAGCGGGTCGAGAAGAGGAGCCAGCCTCTTGGCCAAGACCTTAGCAATTATCAAATAGATCCCATTTGAAATAGATATTGGACGGAAGTCCTCGATGCGATTGGCCGAAGGTGACTTTGGAATCAAAACAATAAGGGCCCTGTTGATTTTGTCAAATCCACGATTACCATCACAAAATTCACGAGCAACCTCCAGAACATCATCAACAACCACATCCCAGAAATTGCGATAGAACGCCACCGGGAACCCATCAGGTCCCGGGGCCGCGTCCGCGTTGAGGTCCCAGACGGCTTCCCTGAGCTCAGCCATAGAGAACGGTCTAATCAGGGCCACCGCATCCGACGATAAGAGAGCGGGAGCCCCCCTGCCAGACCACCGCCACGAGCGCTACACCTGGCGCCCAAAAGCAACCTTGAAATGAGCCCCCAAAGCATCACCCAAGTCCTTCTCCCCATGGATGAGGGAGCCATTGTCCATGAGAGAATGAATAGAATTGAATCGCCTTCTACCAAAGGCCACCCGATGAAAGAACGCAGTATTCGCATCGCCTTCCTTAATCCACCGCAACCGCGGATGGATGTTGACACATGAATTCGAGGTAGGATCTGTCTCAATTTTGGTAGAGGCAAATGGCCAAGATGCAAGTGCCAAGTGTAGGCAGACTCCCCAGTTGATGTAGAGATGTGACCCGCAAACGAAGATTGCGTCAAGTGGTACACAACCCCTTCTTCACGCCCACAACCAATCACCTGGTCCGTTAGCATATCCTGAAAGACAAGAGACACTGGATAAAAATGGCTTGACAATTAAGCTCCTTAGTAATTCTGGATATAAGACTCAAGGGAACTCAGGAGCAATTAGAACATTATTTAGCGGAATATTCGAAGTCGCTTCGACCTCTCCCTATCCAGCGACGGGGGATAATCTGCCATCTGCTATGATAATGGTGTGACATGATGCAACCTCTCGGAGTACAACGAACTGACTTTTGTTTCCACTAATATATCGTGATGCACCGAAATCTACTAACCAATTAGAAGAAGTAGATACACTCGTACATGTATATCACAAAGTAGGTATACCTGAGGGATCATCAAAAGCTGTTGTATCGGTAGCAATATTGCTTATGGTAGTAGCTCCTTCCCCCGACGACGATGGTTGTGATGCAGCAATACGCTAGCTCAGTCGCTGCATCAAATCCTCATATATTCTGCTCGAGATATTTTTGACGAACTATCATCCTGCACTGGGATAGCCTGATGAGCAATTGGAGGTCTACCATGCTTCCCCCAACAATGATCTTTAGTATAGCCCATGCGACCGCAAAAGGAACACATGGGCTTTCCCCGTCCGAACTTACGACCACATCCCCTGTCTTAAAAGAAGGTTCCTCGGCCTCTACCTGAGGGTACGACCGTGGCAGATGTGGTCTCATCTCCACTGGAATGTATATAGACAACCTGCTAAGCATGCTGAAGTCTTCTTCCATAGATGGAATCTCAGAGGCCGTGATCATCTACGCTCGAGTGGTTTCATATGTATTGTCCAATCCTCCAAGTAAGAGTCCAACCATCAATTGGTTCTCGACGAAAATCTGTGTTGGACACGTGCATATGAGCATATAGGAATTCAACCTCTGGAATCTTGAGTTCAATGCTGAGTAGAATTGAACAAGGGGGTGACCATTTTGTTTAATTTGAGACATATCCACATATGTTTAAAGGATTTTGGCACAATTTTTTTCTTCAGAATACGTTTTGTTGCGGAGACTGTCCCACGTGTACTTAGCTGTCTTGTGGTGCACAATATCATTCGCAATGTGCGAGATACAACTACTCATGATCCACGTCTTGACATTAGCATTATCCTTCTTCCATGTTGCGTTCGTGCCAGTTTTCTCGATTGGTTCCTCCTTGGTATTGATGTGCTCCTTGTTTTGCCCTTCTATTATATTCAGAAGGGATTGAGACCATAACACATAGTACCCACCATCCAACTTGGTGATGGTACCAAAAAAGGGGTTCTTAATTTCCCCTTCATGAGTAGAAGAGTCTACTACTTCAAACATGATTCAATATACTTGGAACCAACTGAACTCTCACAGCAATAACAACAAGGATAAGTTGTGACTAAATAAACTAGATCATGCACCCTGAAGCATGATGGACTTCTTTTTCAATAGCATATCTGAAAACCAATCTCAACAAGAACTTAAATTGCACGATACCACAGTTAGGTTGCTGGACTGCTTCTGGAGGTGCGATGGCAGCGACATGTGTGGTAGAGAAGTCCAGTAAGGCGGCAACAGTAACTTGGGTGCAGCTGCAACTTCAGAGGTGAAGCTTCGAGTGGCAACAGCTTCGGGTAGCAGCATCAAGCAGCAGCTTCAGCGAGTTGTCCAACAGCAGCAGTTTCGGTGGGGAAGCTTCGGGTTGGCGATGGAGCGCATGCAAGGGAATTTTGGAGGTGGATGCAGAGGCGATAAAAGTCCAGGCGGAGAGAGCTTGGCGGCAATGGAACTTCGGAGGGTGCAAAAGATGGTGCATCGATGACAACGATGTTGTGGATGAAGATGATGGCGACGATGGTGCTTGGCGATGATGATGATTTGTGAGTTAAGGCACGGGAATCCCAAGAAAGAGGATTGTTTCTGATACCGTCTTGAGAAATTAGAATAAAATGGAAATATTCACTTATTTTTTGTCATTAAATGAGACCCTTATATACAAGTGGAGTCCAGGGTTTACTGAAACTATTACCAACATAGCCTTACATTACATAATAATAAACATACACCTAAATATCTCAATAATAACCTTTAAAGCCTCATCTACTTCCGTCCTTTGTATCCGTCCATAGCTTGCACGATTCAGGTAACATTCACTACCAGCAAGATCTCTCAAAGTAATCTCTTTATTCCCTTCCCCAATGAAAAGCTTATGGAAAAACTGCTTCCGTCTAGTCTCTATATCTTTTTGAGTAACAAGCACATATCCTTCCTCATCATTGATGCATCTCACTTGTGAGAGATCTTTGATCTTTCTTTCTCTTGCTTTAGCCAATCTGAATATATCCTTTTGGTCCTCCTTCGAGTCAAGCTCTTTGTACATAACTTCGTAAGCTTTCGACTTGGCTTCACTTACAACCTTCTTTGATTCATTCTTTGCTATTTTGTAGTTTGTGATAGTTTCATATGTTCTATCCTTACACAAAGCTTTAAAGCAAACTCTTTTAGTTTTAAGCTTCTTTTGCACCCATGGTTTTAAAAAGCATCGTCTCGAGGTGCAAAGGCGTGCCAAAAGCGCCTGAGGCATACGCCTCGGGTCTAGTTGGTGGGGTGTATGCCTCAGCTTCTCCTGATGCGCTCGATGCGTGAGGCGCTCTAGGCGAGGCAGAGTCGTAAGACTCACTGGAGCCTCCTTTTTTATTTTTTTCAATCATGTGCAAAGCACATGACCCTTCTTATTCCCCAAAATAGAGAAACTAAAGGGGTATCTTTCTCTTACAGATAGAAACCCCATCTCTCGCAGTTTCGTATGGAAGAGCTCTGCATTCTAGAACTTGAGGAACTTAGGATGGCAACACCCAGTCAGAATCCGATGATCAAAGTCACCGCCTGCTCCTTTCCCGGCGATCAGAACCACCACAAGCGTCACCGAGAAGCACCGTTGCCTCTACAACAGGTTTTTTTTGGTTTTATAGTTTTTTTTGATGTGTTCTTTGATATTTTTTTCGAGGCTCTTTTGATGTGTTCTTTGTGGGTTTTCCTATTTTTTGGGTCAAATTTTGATCCACGGTAAACGATTACAAGTGTGTTTCTATTGTAATGTAAGTATGTATGTTACTGTGTAACTTGTAGATATGGGAAAGAAAAGCTAAAGTGGGGGCGATCGGATCCTGGATGGAGATATTGCCGAGAACTTGAAATGGACGAGCATCACAAAGGAAGGGTTATGTATATGTTGAATGTAATTTTTGTTTGATGAAGATCACCAGCGAGGTAAAACGACTAAAAAACCATCTTGCAAAGACACAAGAATGTGAGAGCTTGTATAAGCATTCCCATTGAGGTTCAACAAGAGATGAAAATACATGGAAAGCAATGGTAATGAGAAGAGAAGAAGATTTGAAGAAATGGAAGAGGTTTATCGAGTTGAGATGCAAAGGGCATCGGGAGGTGATGAAAATCAATTACATTGAGAGCATTGACAGATTCTAGCAGTATCAGGCAAACTAGAGGATCGATGGATGTTTTTATTGCACAGGGAGGTAGAGGTGCAGGTACTTTGGATCCTCCCACACAACAACTCACTTTGAATGTAAGTTGGAAAAAGATGAGAGGAGGATTTGTAGAAGCATTGGGAGATTTTTTTTGAGAATTCACTGTCATTCAACATTGCCAATAGTCCTTCCTATCAGGCGATGATGACTGATGTATGTGGGTATGGAAGGGGTTTCAAATCACCGACCGTGCATGAACTATGAACTTGGATTTTGAAAGAAGAGAAACATGCCATAACCACTCTTGTTTACGAGACAAATGCTTCTTGGATTGCCACTGGTTGTATCATATCTGACGGTTGGATTGACACGAAAGAACACACATTGATTAATTTTTTAGTGAATAATCCCAAAGATACTTACTTCTTGAAGGTAATTGATGCATCCGATCAATTAAAGATGTCAAGGTGGATGAAGTTATTGAAAAGGTTGGAGAGAAGAATGTTATCCAAGTGATAACAGATAATACACCAGCTTTAAGCAATTGTGCAAATGCTGATGGAAAAAAGGAAGAATTTTTATTGGACAAAAGCTGTAGTCGGTACTCGGTCGGTGGTACGTGTTCCGATCAAGATCATACCCTATAGTCCTGTAAGAACGTCTGAACTACAGAGGATGGGGCGTGCGGTGGCTGGTACGGTCGGCAATGGGCGGTCGCCGGTTGGCAGGGGAGACCGACGACAACTGGGGTGGCCGGCGACGACTTGGGCAGTCTGCTAGGGTTCCAGGGTTGGGCATAATGACTGTCAGGGCCGGATGGAGTGGTCGCTAGGGGCGGTCGGAGGGGTCGGTCCTGCTGGTCGGAGCGTCGGACATCAAGGCCAGTCGAGCCTATTGGCCATTAGTGGCGAGAGGGAGGGAGGGTAGGGTTAGGGTTTATTGAGATATGGGAACCCCGATCTAGGACCGTTGCTCCGATTCCATGTTGGATGAAAAATAAACTTGAGATATCATTAACACGAGATGTACATAAAAGAAAGAGAATAAGAAATAAATATAAAGAAATATAAATATCTCAACAGAGGAAGAATGAGGTGAAGGAGTTCAAGTCGCTCAACATAAAAAGAAGGGGAAATCATGACAAAGGTGCAATACAAATTAAAAGAATGTTCGATGCTTTGTTGCAATTAACTTTCAAATAAATGACTATACATATTACTTTCTTGATCAGGTAAAGGAAAAACTCCAATTAATGTTAAGGAGGAAGAGTTCGCCACTTCTGAGCATGGAAGTGATGATGAGGCCTGTGATGATGCGTATTTGAATTATATGGATGATTCTGATGAGGATCCAATGAATAGTAGCAACAACTACGACGACGGTGACAATGCTGAGGAGCGAGATGACTAATATTGATTCGTTGAATCAATGTTGATGGTTATGATTTTTGATGGATCACATAAATATGATGGATAATACATTGCATTAGATTTATGCTTATGTGGAACTTTTTTCCTACTTCCTTTTTTCTTTTATAATTTCGCCATTGTATTTGAACTTTGAACCATCATAGTTGTAGTTCGTACTTTGTATTGAACTTTTGGACAATATGCTGTAGTAGTTTGTGTTTTTGTTATTTATTCTAGTATATTTTGCTTTTGTTTTATTATTCTTTCGAAAAAATTGAGGCTTATGCCTCGACCGCCTTGAGGCTAACGTCTCGCCTCACATTTAGAGAAAACACCTCAGACCGCCTCGTGCTTCTAAACCTTGCTTGTACCCTTTTACTCTGTCACCTACCAAGCCCTCTTTTTGGCTTGTAACTCCTCGCTTAGACTCGCCTAGCATCTCTTTGGCTACCCTTCAGATACAAGATGATACCGCCTCCTACATCTCATTTGCACTTCCATTATAATCCCAAGTACGTCTTTTAAATCTTCTCTTTGAAGCTTGATTGCTTCAATTGAAGATCCCACCATTTAGTTCTAATGATCTTGGGAACCATCCTCTTCTTTGCCAATCTTTTTATTTGCACATCCATGACTAGCAATCAATGATGAGATGTCAAGCTCTCTCTTGGGATTACTTTGCAGTTTCTGCAACGCTACCTATCTCTTCTTCTCATCATAAAGTAATCTATCTATGTTTTAGTTGGACCACTCTTATAAATACTCTTCCCTCTTCTTGAAAAGAGTGCTTGATATGAAAAGGTCATAAGCCGTTACAAAGCCCAGGATGACTTTTCCCTCTTTATTTCTATCCCCGAAGACATGGCCTCCATGAATACTAGCATTCCCTGAAGCATCCTTTCCCACATGTCCATTAAGATCTCCACCTAGGCAAATCAAATGTATTTGTGGGATTCATTGCATAATCTTACTCAAATCCTTCCAAAAAGCTTATTTAATCATTTTATATAAGCCAACTTGTTGCGCATAAACTCAGATTATATTCATAACTTCTTCCAGCACCAATTTTAGTAAAATAATCCGATCCCCAAATCTTTGCACCTCAAACACACTATCCTTCAAATCCTTATGAATAATCACTCCAACACTATTTCTATCCCTCTCTTTACCTGAATAACATATTTTAAAGCATGTCTTCTCGATTTCTCTTGCTTTCTCTCAAACCCATTGTATCTCTTGGAGACATAGTGTATGAATCTTCCTTCTTTCCATCGTATCTACCATGTCTATCGATTTGCCCTTCAAAATGCCAATATTCCAACTGCCTATCCTTAACTTCTTTTGCAGCCTTTTTTGGATCAACTTCTTTACTCGCACGTGTTCATGCGAGAATCCTTGCAAATTTTGGATTCCATCCAGGTGGCGATGCAAAGGGACTAGCTTATTTACTCGTATGCATTCCTCATGCGAGAACCCTTGCAAATTGTGAACTACATCCAAGCAACGATATAACGACGATGCAACGTGTCGCTAGTACGGAACCTCAACACAATCTAGATGTCTGCTTGAATCCATGTTGAAAAGATTCGACTATTTTGAGGCAAATTCCTAAATAGTACTTTTTAAAAATACTATTTATTTTACGCTAGTTGTCGGCTACCAAACGCGACCCTACTCAATTTACCCGGATTTGGGACTGGCCATAGCTGATGTTACCCAAACTACATGAATAGTAGCAGTTTTTTTACGAGTCTGATATGGGCCCTTGATGCTTTGTTTGAGTGCATTTGTTGATATTTTTATGACTCGTCCGTGTTTCAGAATCTTACAAGATGGGGTGGAGCTCTTATAGAGCTCTCGCAGTTTCAGAGTGGCCCCGACTGCATAAAGATGATAAAAGGTGCACATTTTCATCCTTGAAACTCTGTTTTGATGATAATTATGTTCTTTCGATGTGATTTAAGTCCATTGCGTTTTCTTGAGGGTGGATCTGAAAAATTTGAACTTAATGTCTAATTCAGAGGCTATTGTGAAGTTGGAAGAGGCATTGGATATCAATCCGGGGAAGCATGATGCATTGTGGTGCTTGGGAAATGCACATACTTCACATGGCTTTCTCATCAGTGATCATGGAGTGGCGAAAACTTACTTTGTGAAAGCATCTGAATGTTTCCAGAAAGCTGTGGATGAGGTGCTCGCCTGTTAACCAGATATTTACTCCCTATTCATAACATGCGTTGGTGATTTACTAAGAACAGGTGCACTGTAGGTACCGGACAATGAAATTTATATCAAATCATTAGAGATGGCTGCCAAGGTATATTTGGTCTATGATTTTATATGTTATGTTAAGTTGTAATTTTGCATGCAGTTATAACTGTAGTTTCTGAATGTAATTATCTTCTCAAAGAGGCAGTACTACATTTTTTGAGTAATTTATATTTTTGTATCCATACACATGGTTATATGGTTCTGCATGGCTATTGCTATTATTTAATTTCAATTCCAGTGTTAGGATCCTCCACACTCTTTAACCTATTCAATTCTAAATGGCAAGGGTTAATGATGTTTTCTGCATTCATTTTCTGATGGAGTTGAAGGAATCCACGTAGAATTCACTTCAATAAGATATTTAAATGAGAATTATTTGTTTGATAGACGTTTTTTTGAAGTCAGAAGAGGGAGAAACACGCTTTGGCTCTCCCGCCCCAAGTTAATTTATCAAACTACAATAAAAAATAGGGATTTGATCACTTGTGCCCCTCCGAGATATCGCAATATCAGTTATACCCCTATCTTTTTGGTAATATCAGTTGTGCCTCTAACTTCTTGCTCCGTCACCAGTTGTGCCCTTCCGTCAGATTGACCGTCAAAAAATTAAAATAACCATGGTTTATTCAAACCATGGTGTGGTTAAGAAGGGTATTATGGTCCATACCCTTCTTCATCTTCTTCCTCCTCCATTTGCTCTTCTTCCTTCTATTCATAATTTCTCTCTCTTACTAAAACCTTCATGCATCCATCGAATTTCTAAAATTTTTACATTTCCACGGACATATCACTCGTTACGGATCAAACGATGAATTTTATTGAATTTTTGGATGATTTTTAATGAATCAATTAGTCAAAAATTTATCAAAATTTAACAAAAAAAACTCAACTTATGAATCTGGGAAGAACATGTGGTACGGGAGGGACACGAGGTAGGTCGCGGCGGCGCGGGGCGCAGGGACGGGGGAGGAGGGAGGGGGCGCATGGGTCGCGGTGTCGCGGGGGCGCGGGGCGCAGCGGCGGGGGGAGGCAGGGCGAGGGCGCAGGGGTGCGGGGCCTGGGTCGCAGGGTCTCGGGGGAGGAGGGAGGGGAGCGGGGTCGCGGCGGTGCGGGAGGGGCACATGGGGAGGAGGGAGGGGGCGCAGGGGTCGCGGCGATACGGGGGTCGCGGGGGCGCGGGGCGCAGGGGCGGGGGGAGGCAGGGCGAGGGCGCAGGGGCGTGGGGCCTGGGTCACAGGGGCTCAGGGGAGGAGAGAGGGTGCGGGGTCGCGGCGGCGCGGGGGCGCGGGGGGAGGAGGGAGGGGGCGCAGTGGTCACGGCGGCACGGGGGTCGCGGGGTGCGGGGCGCAGGGGCGGGGGGAGGCAGGGAGAGGGCGCAGGAGCATGGGGCCTGAGGCGCAGGGGCGGTGGGAGGTCGGGGCTGCAGGGGACGGGGCTGGGAGGGGGGTGCGGGAGGTCGGCGCTGGGAGGGAGGTCGGGGCGGAGGGGGGGTGCGGGGTTGGGCGGCGCGGGGCAGGGGCGGGGGCTTCGGGCTGGGAGGAGGTGCGGAGAGCTCGAGGCGGAGCTGGGCGGCACGGGGTAGGAGCGGGGGCGGGGGCAGAGAGGGAGGAGGAGGAGGTGGAGGTGGAGGAGGAGGAAGAAGAGGATGGGGAAGAGGAGGAAGAAGAAGATGAGGAGGGTGTAAAATGACCTCCTAACCTTTTTTTTTAAAGTAATTCCGCCTATGTCCTCAAAGTTAACGGCCGTTTGCACTGTGGATGGACGGTCACTAACCCGAGGGGCACAAGTGATAAATTATCAAGTTTTGAGGGGCACAACTGATATTACCAAAAAGATAGGGGTATAACTGATATTGCGATATCTCGGAGGGGCACAAGTGCTAAAATCCCTAAAAAATAAGTGTCCAAACACTCTTACAAAAGCCATAACTCAAGGAGAACTCGAGAATGGACACAAACATTTTCACAGTAGAACCTCTGCGAATATAAAAGAAGAGCATTCCGTGCTAATAACCCACAAGACAACAATGGGCTTGGGCAATTCATGCCTTTGATGATGCTTCACCGCCACCATCGAAGCCCAAAAAGAGTCGAAGCCCCGATGTCCACTCAGCCCAAGCTAGACTCGACTCTGATGGGTGCAACAATCGTGTAAAGGAAGAAAAGATGCTCCATTGTCTCATTCCTGCAGTCACAAAGGAGGCACCTATCAGAGACCACAAGGAACAATCTGGCACAACGATCTCTTGTCATGATCTGCTTACGTTTGAAAAGCCATAAGAAGAAACCAACCCTCTCTAGGAGCCCAAGTACCCGTATGAAGATGTAGTCCCGAACCAAGCTATCCGATCTCGTAGGTGGCGGCCTGCAGATCGCACCGTAAGCCTTCTTCACCGAAAAAGAGCTACCTTTCCACTCCCAGTGATGGCAACCATCAGAGGGTCTGCCAAACTGCCACAGGGAGTCCAACAAAAGAAGGAAATCTTCCAACCACTGATAAAAAAAATTCGCCATGAAGGCATGCATCCAACAGCTCCCATCAACCCAACAATCTGCAACAGGCACCCCACGAGCCGCAGCCAAGGCAAAGAGTATGGGAAAACAAGTGCATAGTGGACCAACCCCTGTTCAATCATTTGTTCAAAAAGCAAAAGAGGTACGATTCCCCGGGACGAGACGGGAAAGAGCAGTGAAATGGGGGCAAAACCTTCATAATCCTCTTCTAGAAAGCCGAGGGATGTGACATAGGGTGGATGACCGTCTCCGTCGGACGGGAGACATTATATATGCGATGAGTGAGGATACAACAAAGATCATCGCTCGGCCCCCAGATTCTGCTTATCCATTTAGCAGCAGAGCTTCATTCATTAAGTCTAGACGTCTAATTCCGAGGTCTCCATTTGCTTTACTAAGCTTAACGGACTCCTAATCAACCATGTGAATATTGTTACCTGCCTGCCTAGAATTTCTCTACAAGAACCTTCACATCAAACTCTCAAGGCGCTTTCTGATCCCCACGGGCAAAAGGCGGGATGACATGAAGAATACATGGATCGCAGAAAACACTGCCTTCACTAGCACCAGGCGACCGCCCCTAGAAAGAACAGAGGCCTTCCAACCCGACAATTTTCTCGTCAGCTTCTCCACGATCGACAACCAGTTCGCCAACCGGATTCTACCATTCGTCAGAGGCAACCCCATATACTGAATAGGGAGGGATCCGTATTCTGTGCCCAACTCACTGTCACACAATAGAACCTCCTCTTTCGATGGAGCAAAGGGGATGGCCATAGATTTGCTGCGATTCAGGACGAGGTTGGATGTCTCGCCAAATAATTCCAACGTGAGGGCCATGTCACTTGCTTCCTCTTTCCCCTCCTCAACAAAGAAGATCGTGTCATCCACGTACTGGAGTAAAGGGATAGACAAAGCACCTAATGAGTAACCTTTCGTGACCCCCTACTTTGAACCCTGTCCACCATGCAAGCCAAGCCATAAGAAGTAATGACAAACAACATAGGGGCAAGAGGGCACCCCTATCTGACGCCCTGTTGAGGCTGGAAGAAACCTCCATCTAGATGCCCATTGACGAGCACAAACAAAGAAGCAGTGGTGACACATCTCTTCATCCAAGACACTCACAAATTCGGAAAACCCCTGCATTGGAGAGCCGCCCAAAGAAACTTCCACTCCTGAGTGTCATATGCTTTTGCAAAATCCACTTTCCAAAGCAACGCCTTCGTCCCTCGTCTCTTCCAATCCGCAATAATCTCGGACGTCACCACCGGACTGTCTGCAATATGTGTCTCGGGGACAAAGGATGATTGCAAAGGGGACACAATGTGCTTCAGCACCCTGCTAAGCCTGATTGCAAACACCTTCAAAATGATCAGGTAGTTGGCATTTGAAAGAGCGACCGACTTGTAGTCTTCTATTCCGCTGCCTCCCGCTTAGGAAAGAGAAAAATCAGAGCCCCGTTCAACTTCTCAAAGCCTGCATTGCATCGACAGAACTCTTCCACTACCTCCAATACTTCTACACCCATAAGGTCCCAAAACTTATTGTAAAAACAGATAGGGAAACCATCCGACCCCGACACACCCTCTGCATTTAAGCTTTAAACTGCTGAACGGACCTCCTCAAGAGTCACCCTCTGGATCAAAGTGTTGGCATGTGCATTCGGCTGTCGAGAGGCCCCAACGCCAGTCCACCTCCAAGACCTGTCGCCCGATCTTCTATACCCGGAAGTGATCTGCAACAGCACACCCAATCTCTCTATCGCCCTGCACGATTCTCCTATTCACCGCCACTGAGCGGATATTGTTTCTGTGACGTCGCCCGCTGGCCATCTTGTGAAAGAACGCTATATGCACATCCCCTTCCTTAATCCAAGTCTGTTTGGATCTCTGCCTCCACTCCGCCACCCGTTTTGAGTCCTCCAGCGCAACAACCCTTTGAGCCGCCGCTCTCAGGTTCGACTCCTCCGCATCTAGCGCGCTCTCGTCCTCCACCCCATCGAGCCTCAGAATCTCCCTTTCCGCCTCCACCCTACGTGCCTGTCGAGCCTCTCTGGTTTCCTTCTTAAAAGCACAAAGCCGCCTACGCAAAGAAGTCAGCTTCCCAAAGAATCGGGATGCAACAGAACTAGACACGATCGATGAAACCTAGTGAGAAGAGACCAAATCCCTGAACGAGTCCTCTAAGAGCCAGGCCTTCTCAAATATGAAAAAAACCTCAAGGCGAGAAGACGACTCCTAAGTCCCAAATAAGCAGAGTATGATCCGACCTTGTCCTGGTCCTGCTGGAGGCGAAGGAAAGAAGGAACAATTCCAGAAGCTCAGTTGGTGCAAGAAAATGATTAATACAAGATCGAGACCCCGTGCTACGCCACGTGAACCTTGTGTCGCTGTCATCCATCACCTCCTAATCCAACTCCTCGATGACTTTCGAAAAATCCACGAACCCGAATCCTAACCACCACGGCTCCTCGGACGATTCGTAGAGAGAAGTGTAACATTAAAATCTCCACCTAACAACCAGGCACATCCTGAAAACTCAACCCTAGCTGATCTGATGTCGGTCCAGAGCTCTTGCCTAAGAGCCTGCTGACAAGGCCCGTAAACACACAAGAAATCAATCACCAGAGAGGACAGAACACATTCCAGAAGCACCGTGAGTATATGCGTGCCCCTAATCTCTGCGCGAAAAGAGAAAATAGAGTCCTTCCAGACCACCAACATGCCGCTCGCACTACCCGATGCATCCACTGTTCGGAACCCCAAGAAGGATCTCACACCAAAGGACCTCCAAACAACATCAGTGCAGGAATCAAGCTTCATCTCCTGGAGAAGAACCACATCGCAACCAAGGAATGTTGCATCGATATCAATATCGTTTTGATCCGTCCGGAAAAGGGTATATCGGGATATATTAACGACAACGGTAGAAATGTCGAAAATGGCTCAAAAAGTCATTTTTTGCCATTTTTTCAGAAATTAAAATCATCCAAGATATTAAAACAACAAATAACCTACAAGTATGCACTTATATCACTCATATAAGTCATTTATAGACCATATATCGCATATATCGGTATCGTACATATCGATGTTAACGTTGATTCTTGAATTATAAATATTGGAAATGGATTTCATTCATGTCCTTATACCGTGAAATTCTACAAATATACACTTAGATAACACATATAGATCATTTATGAGGACTATAATCCTTATATTGCAGATATCGATCATATCGAACATATCACTGATATTGTTAGTTGTTGACCTACTATGTATATTGAAAATGGAGTTCATTCAAGTTCTTTGATCACTAAATAACTTACAAAGTACTCTTAGATGATTAGATGCCAAAGCGTTTATGGTGGAGGGCGGGTGTGTTGAGATATTTATACTTTCTATGTATCTTTTCGTTTATTTTATTTTTTCTTGTCCACCATATGTAATTTACCCATAGGTCTCTCTATATAAGAGAGCCTAGGGTTACAGGAATAAACAATTCTCTTATTTCCTCCAACATGGTATCAAAGCGACGGTCCTAGATCGGAGCTCTCGAACCCCAAAACCCTAACCCTACCTCGCGCGCAACCTTCCTCGTACGCCGCCTTTCTCGCGTGTCACCAGCGCACAGCCTTCAGCGCGCGTCGTTCGCTTCGCGCCACCGCCCGGGCGCGCCTCTCCACGCCGCTCTCCAGTTTGTGCGGCAGTCCCCGTGGGGCGCGCGTGCACAACTATCTGCACGTGAGTGCGCCACTATCTTGAGCATGCCACCTACGCTTCTTGCGCGCTGGTTTCGTCGATTGGATGATGGGTTTGCATGCATGAGTTTGCACTTGCACACAAACCCACATATGTCTGTGTATACATACAATCTTTGGTCTACAGAACTCATAGTATTCTTCTTCCAGCAATATGTCTGAGAACAAAGTTGATGTACCCGCTACATGCGCATTCAGAGGTCCAACGCCTATTGTAAAAATGGACGGGACGAATTTTGAGCTCTGGTCTATGCAGTTCATGAGTCTGATGAAGTCAAATGGTAAGAAGCATATTCTTACCGAGGAGGAGCCATTGGAGAAGAGTGGGGTGAATGCCTCGTGGGAGGCAGATGATGCCTATGCTAAGGTTTGGCTTTCTAGTACATTGACGATCGAGATCGCCAATGATGTGTTTCATCAGCCTACTGCCAAGGCGATGCGAGATATCCTCGCAGCGACCTATTCTCAAGCGAGGAAAGAAACAAAGATCCTCCAACTCCAGCACAACATATTCACTGTGAAACAGAACGGATGTCCTCTACACTCACTGTATACATCCTTGGGTGGGGTGTTTGAGAAGCTCCACAGTTTTATGCCTTTAACGGCTCTCCAGAGCAGCAGAAGACATATAGGAATGCTACCATGGTTGGGGTATTCCTAGCAGCCATTGATCCTGAATATGATGCTGCTTGCTCTTAGATTCTAGCAGATGCCATAGTACCCCCCGTGGAGGAAGCATTTCGCAGGCTCAGCATAATCACTATTCCGTCCACCATCTCCTGTCAGACTTCCTCAGCCATGGCAGCTTCTCAAGGGAGAGGTTATTCTAACTTCTGTAGACGTGGACCTCATGGCAGAGGAGGCCGCGCTCGTCAGCCATGTACCTTTTGTCATCGCCCAGGGCATATTGAGGAAATATGCTATTCCAAGCATGGGTTTCCTGCGTCGGCTCGGGTTACAGAGCAGATTGAGTCTCCTGCTACTTCCATGTTAGATCAGAGGTTTGATCACCTTGTGGCCAAATTGAGGGATATTATACCTCCTTCTGCATCACCATCTTCGACAGATCATTCAGATGTGGCTGCCTCAGCTTCTGCCAGTACCTTTGCTACAACCGGCACCACAAGTACTTATGTATTTACATCCTGTCATGGGTCTGACATTACAGAGTGGATCATGGACTATGGTGCAACACATCATCTCTGTAGAGACAAGCATCAACTTTCATCATATAACCAAGTTCTGCCAGGAAGAACAATTGTGATAGCTGATGTAACTCATTCCCCGATCACAGGCTTGGGGGAGATTATTTTGACTCCTTCGATGGTCTACAAAATGTGCTACATGCTCCTGATTTCTCTATGAATTTACTTTCTATTAGTCAGATTACAAAGGGTTTGCATTGTAGAGCCATTTTTGACCCATCGTCTCTTGTTTTTCAAGACATTCTTACAGGCAAAGTGATTGGGTGTGGCCGTGAGCATGGTGGCCTTTATCGTCTGGTTCGGACTCCCTATGCTGGCGTATCTTTTCATTCGTTGGGATATCTCCGGTTTGGTCATCTCCCTCTTCAGAAGATGTATCATATTTTGCCATAGATCTCACCTAGTACTTCCTTTCAGTGCGAAGCATGTCAGTTGGGAAAGCATCATCAGTCTGCCTTTCCTAGTCGTCAGAGTTGGAGCAGTAGTTCCCTTTTTGAGTTATTTCATATTGATGTATGGGTTCCGAGTCGTGTGCCTGATCATCAGGGACAAATATTTTTATCTTGTAGCCGTGGACGATTTTTCACGCTTGTCATGGGTATTTCTTTTGAAAAATAAATCTGAAGCAGGGAATGTGATCAAAACCTTTATTATTGAAGTGAAAAATGTTTTCTTTGCCTCTGTGAAGTTTGTGCGAACTGACAATGTTTTGGAGTTTTGTACTCGTGATTTGTCTCATTTTCTTTCATCGAAAGGGATTACTCATCAAACTTCTTGTTCGTACACCTCTCAACAAAATGGCGTTGCTGAAGGAAAGCATCGTCATCTGCTTGATGTTACTCGGATTCTTCTCATTCAGAGTCGTACACCACATTCGTTTTGGGGAGATGCTGTTCTCACAGCATGCTATTTGGTGAATCGTATGCCGTCATCTGTTTTCGGTGAGAAGACTCCTTTCTCTATAGCTTTCCTTGAAAAGGAGTTATTCTCCCTTACTCCTCGTGTGTTCGGATTTGTTGCGTTTGTTCACAAGCTGTCTCCTGATCTTGACAAGCTCGCCCCTAGAGCTGTCAAATGTGTGTTTGTTGGATACTCTAAGACTCAGAAAGGATATCGATGTTATGATCCTTAGAAGAAAATACTATATCAGTGCTGATGTCACCTTCTTTGAGTTAGTAATGTATTTCTCCCCTTCAGGTGATCGGTTAGCTTCATCAGACTTGGATAATGAGATTTACGTGCCACCTCCTCCCATGCATGCAGTACCTCCACCGCCACCTTCTCCACCACCACCACCACCCCCTCCACCACCACCTTCTATCCAGTCATCTGTGCCACTTGTTCCATCCCTTCCTAAGTTCTACACTCGTCGGACTGCGCCTACTCATGGTCTTCGCCCAGCACTAAAGGAGTCCCAGGTTTGTTCTGATAACATAGCTTCTAACGATGGGTCTGGAGTTGTATCGGTGCAGGAGTCATTGTAGGAAAATAGCACGCAGATGGAGGGCATTTTATCTGACCTGGATATTCCTATTGCAGTTAGAAAGCAGAAGCGCTCTTGTGCTTCTTATCCCTTGGCATCTCAGGTCTCCTTTCATCGTCTAACAGGGGATTTTCAGAAATTTGCAGTGGCACTATCTGTCGTGGACATTCCACGAAGTTATGAGGAGGCATTGAAGGATAGTCGCTGGCGTTTACCTATGGAAGAGGAGATGGCAGCGCTACAGTCGCGTGGTACATGGAGTCTTGTTTCTGCTCCAGTTGATGCATCCGTTGTGGGATGCAAATGGGTGTTCACAATGAAACACCATGCAGATGGCAGCGTGGATCACTATAAGGCGAGACTTGTGGCACGTGGGTTCACCAAACTTATGGGGTGGACTATCATGATACTTTCTCTCCGGTGGCTAGGCATTCTACATTACGTATTCTTCTTTCCGTTGCTGTGTCGCGAGATTGGCCCTTGTATCAACTCGATGTGAAGAATGCCTTCCTTTACGGTGATCTCCAGGAAGAGGACTACATGCAGCATCCACCTGGGTTTGCTGCTGAGGGGGAGTGTCAAAAGGTTTGCAGACTACAAAAGGCTATTTATGGCCTTAAGCAGAGTCCAAGGGCATGGTTCGAGAAGCTCTTGGACTTGATAGAGCAACAGGGGTTTGTGCGATCGACTGCTGATCACTCCTTGTTTGTGCAGAAGACATTAAGAGGTACTATCGTCATTCTTGTGTACGTTGATGACATTATTGTTATAGGGGATGATGAACAAGGCATTCAGGGAGCCAAGAACTTCCTAGGTCAGTAGTTTGTGACCAAGGATCTTGGACATCTACATTACTTCCTTGGGCTAGATTTTGCCAGGAACCAGCATAGTCTGGTGATGACACAGAGGAAGTATGTTACAGATCTCCTCTCTGAGACAGACATGACAGATTGCAGGCCTACCACTACTCCTATTGACCCGAGCATGAAGCTATATGATGATGGCACTGAAGAGGTCGACAAGAGGAGATACAGGGAACTTGTTGGTAAGCTACTATATGTGACCATTACTAGTCCTGACATATCCTTTGTTGTGAGCAAAGTAAGTTCATGGAGCAGCCGAGACACTGAGATACCTGAAGAATTCACCGGGTACAGGACTTTTGTTTAACATAGGCACATCTCTCTCAGTTACAACATGTGCAGATTATGCTGGATGTCCAAAGGATAGAAAGTCTACCTCAGGCTTTGCTGTGTTTACAGGGAACTCACTAGTTTCCTGGGAGAGTAAAAAGCAGATTGTGGTTGCCAGATCGAGTGCTGAGTCAGAATTTAGGGCTATGGCACAAGCGAGTACAGAGATGATGTGGGTGAGATATGTCCTTACTGACTTCACTATAGAGGTACCTCTCCCCATGAACCTCCAATGTGACAATCAGGCTGCTCTCTTCGTTGCCGACAACCCGCATTCCATGAGAGAACGAAGCATATTGAGGTAGATTGTCATTATACTAGAGATATGATCCAGAAGGGTCTGATTTCTATCTCTCATGTTAGTTCAAGAGAACAAACTGCAGATATCTTTACGAAGGCTTTACTCAGGGGGCATATCAGAAGTGTTCGTCCAAGCTGAGCATGATTGACATCTATGCTCCATCTTGAGGGAGAGTGTTGAGATATTTATACTTTCTATGTATCTTTTCGTTTATTTTATTTTCTCTTGTCCACCATATGTAATTTACCCATAGGTCTCTCCCTATATAAGAGAGCCTAGGGTTACAAGAATAAACAATTCTCTTATTTCCTCCAACATGATGGAAGTCAGCTCTGCAGGAAGAGGGTGGGTGGTTGTCCAAGCAAAGAGGGGTTGTCGTCGCAAGTCGGATTCGTGGGACGGTCGACGTCAGCCCTTTGCCATTTGCCAATCCCTTCGGGAGAGGATGTTTCCGGTGTGAACATGACTTGTCCATCGCTGCAGAGCTCTAACCAAGGCAGCGTTCTGTTGGTTTGAGAAGGTGTAATAAAGACTCTCTTCTGTGGCTCGTCGGATGTGGAGGCGGTCTTGACGGCGTGTTTCCACAGGGACATTGCTCAGGTGACCCCTTGACGTGTGGTTGCGAGAGGTCTTAGCGTGGTGGAGGCAAGTGAACTGCTGCGGTGGTCGAGGGAGGGATGGACACAACTTCGATGGTGGAGGTTGCGGGCTAGCGATGGCTTATTGGTCACGGAGCCCCTGGACCGGGTTTGTGTAAGGGGCATCCCGCTTGCCACACGTGGTCTGTAGAAGATTCGGGAGATGTTTGGCGGAATAACAGAGGTTGTCGAGATGGAAAGCACGGGGTGCCGCCTAGGGGAGCTGTTAGACCCTATTCTCCGGGTGAGGGGACTCAACTCGTCGAGGTTGGGTTGGTGGAGAGTCAACTTGAAAGGGAGGATCGTCAACCTGGAGCTCTCCAAAACAGGGCAGGTGGCCCGGGGGTGTGGCCAGGAGCACAACTTCGAGAGCCGGGCAACAAAGGACGAGGTGACGAAGACCGTAGGAGCGACATAGAGGGTGGCACAGCTGGCACAACGATTGAATGGGGGGGGGGCAACGGAAACGTTGGAGATGCCTCTTCGTCTTTTGCGCGAGATTTGATTCGACGGCTTTTCAACGGAAAGGCCAAATTGCAAAACGACTGATGGGTCCAGCAAGGTGTTGGGTTCGGTGGGCATGGTGGCCCTTTATCATGTGGAAGGGTGAGGAGGATGGAGGAGTAGGGGAAGAGGAGGGAGGAGAGAAAAATCACTATTGGATTTGACTCTGGTATGATTAATTCACGTTAATAGTAAAATCAATGACATAGGCTGTAGTGTAAGAGTAAGGTTTGCCGGGGTTTTGAAGTAAATGTGAAGATTAGAGAGCTGTTGCATAGTTGGCAAGTTTATTGGGGCTATGTTGTAAACATTCGTAGTTCTTTGTGTTATAAATTGTAGGTGCAAGATTGAAGAGTCAAATAGGCATGTATGTTAAAGAATGTATATATGCAACGACTTAGGAGCATCCCATCATTTTTTTAGTATATGGAGTTGCAGTGGAAAAAAAAGGCATTTTTCTTGAATACTTTGTGCTGTGTGATTCGGATGTGGGATTATTAATACCTGATACATGTGGACTATCAGGTTTGCAAGAATAAAGAAGTGGTAGATGAAACTATGGTTCCAGTGCTTGTTGGTGTCTTCAGAAAGGGGTTCGAGGTTGCAGATTTTGTTGAAGGCAATGGTGAGCTAGAAGATCATTTCAGTAGAACCATATTGGGCCTAGGGGTTATGGCAACCAAGGTCCATTCTGGGTGGCCGCTTGGGTCTGTGCATCCATGCAAGTTTGTGGTTTATGCTGGTTTGTGGTGATGGTTGTGGAGAGTGACTCCATATCTTCCAATTGTTGGAGATCATGGGAGGAGTCTTGTAAAAAATCAGTGGCTAGTGTATTTGAAAAGTGTCGGATATGGGCAACACAGTTATGCAAGGTGGTGCGATGGAGCTTGAGGAAGGTCGGTGTGGGAATGGAGGTAATATAGAAACTAAATGGTGGTGGGCATAAAGAAATATTTTTGCTCATCAAAAGAAGGTAAGAAAACAATAATACAGGGAAGAAGGTTGATTGGTTCCTCCTGTGCTTTTTGAAAGGTGGTAACGAAAGGGAGGTGAAGTTTTGGTTTCTCTCAGACATGGGCGGTAGGAGGGAGAGAGAAAATTGGGGAGAAAGTAGAGATGGAATATCTTTGAAACATATTTTTTAAAAATGTATAAAAAGCGAGCTAAGGTGGATAGATGTAAGAGGAAAGGGGAAAAGCATGGGCAATCAGGTGCAAGAAGTGCTTCTTTTAAATCCCGGGGAAACGAGGATATTAAGAGCATTTGTCTACTGCGAGAAGAAAGGAAAGGCATCATCTTTTCGCATCTGAGGTCCGTTTGATCTAGCATTTGGATGCTCAAGTGGATCAGGGAAAGGAGGATAACTTTTCCACCGATGCGGGTGTACTTTAAAAATTACATTTAAATGTTTTATTCTTTAGACTTGTACAATTGGTAGGATTGACGCAATGCAAACTAAACTTTATCAATGAAATTACCAACATAATCTAAACGAATAAATTATTTATAGATTGAGAATAAATATATATTTCACAAAGCCAAAACTTAGAACTTTGTTCCCCTCAATATGTGAGCATGTATATGTGAATTTGTATATTTGATTGTTGTTTTTTCGCACTTGCTGGGTAGAGGATAGGTTTATCTTATTTATTTGCATACAACAAGGTTTAATCTACTTATTTACATTTATGTTCCATTTTGTCTATCTGGCTTGTAAATCATAATAACCTTGGGTAATATAAGCGCACCCATGGCAGACTCAAAAAGGAAAATACATAGATCATTGATTTCTTATCATATGTCAGTGTTACAGGGTAATGTTCAAGGTTCTTTGTCAAAATTGAAACCACCATGATGTTGCATGTTGGGTTGCGATTTCTAATATTTTCTTTTCATAGTTTCTGAACTTGATCCAGGATCTACTCTAGTTTTCGTTAAATTAGTTTATTTATCTGAGGCTTCATGAAATCTATAATTCTTCTTTATAGGCACCAGAACTTCATTTGGAGCTTCAAAGGCAGGTTGTCAATCAACAAGCTGCTGCTGGAGGATCATCATCTTCGAGTACAAAGGTTTGACACATATATTTACTTTGACAATGTCCCCATCAATGCTATCCTAAGCTAATAGTAACATCTGAGGCCTGTGATGTTCCTGTTAATGTGTATGATTTATGTAGCTGATAGGAGAAAAGAAGTCGATGAATTATTCGTACCCAAGGGCTCTCTTATATAGGAGAATAGCTCTGAGTTAATTACAAGATAAGTACTCTGAGAAATAGGAATTACATAAGCAAGACATAACACGATATTTAACTTAACGCTCCCCCTCAAGGTGGAGTATATATATCTATCATGCTCAGCTTGGACCAACACTTCTGGAAAGGACTTCGGGCTAAAGCCTTGGTGAAGATATCTGCTGTCTGATCTCCTGTAGACACATGAGATGTAGATATGAGTCCCTTCTGTATCAGATCTCGAGTGTAATGGCAATCCACCTCAATATGCTTTGTTCGTTCATGGAATGCATGATTATTTGCAATGAATAATGCAGCTTGATTATCACAAAATAGTTGCATAGGAAGAGGAACGTCTATGGAAAGATCAGTCAACACTGATCTAACCCACATCATCTCTGCACTTCCTTGGACCATGGCTATGTATTCAGATTCTGCACTTGATCCGGCAAGTACAGTTTGCTTCTTGCTTTTCCATGAGACAAGTGAGTGTCCTACAAAGACTTTAAACCTTGAAGTAGACTTCTTGTCCGTGGGGTATCCTGCATAGTTAGCATCTGCACAAGCTGTTACCTCCAAGGACGTATCCCTACTGAATAGGAGTCCTGAACCAGGTGAGTTCTTCAGATATCTCAAGATTATATAGATAGCATCCATATGTGCCTTTCTGGGTCGCTCTATGAATTGGATAACCTTGCTTACTACAACAACAACAACAAAGCCTTTTCCCACAATTAAGTAGGGTCGGCTACATGGATTCTTCGCCTCCATTCAGATCTATCTTGGGTCAATCTCGGACTTATATCCAAAAAACTAAGATCCCTTCGTATAGTCTCTCTTTCCAACACTTCTTGGGCCGTCCTCGCCCTCTCTTAGCCGGCTCAACATCCCACCACTCGCATCTCCTAACGGTGCATCAGTTGGCCTTCTTTGCAAATGACCAAACCATCTTAAGCGGTTTTCTCGCATCTTATCCTCGATCGGAGCTACACCAACTTTCTTTCTGATTGCATCATTCCGAATCCGATCTTTACGTGTATGTCCACACATCCATCTTAGCATTTTCATTTCTGCTACAGCCATTCTCTGCACATGTCTATGGTTCACAGGCCAACATTCAGAACCATAAAGCATAGCAGGTCTCACGGCTGCTTTGTAAAACTTTCCTTTAATTTTTAAAGGAATTTTCTTATCACAGAGAACAGTGGAGGCTCCTCTCCACTTTAACCAGCCTGCATTTATTCTATTAGTAACATCTCCATCAATTTCCCCATCATGTTGCAAAATAGATCCCAGATATCTAAAAGAATCTCTCTTCTGAATGTTATCGTCACCAATCTTCACCTCGATTCTTTCACCATTGCTTCCATCAAAGGTACATTCCATATATTCCGTCTTAGCCCTACTTATACGAAAACCTTTAGTCTCCAATTCATGTCTCCAAAGCTCAAGCTTCTCATTTACTCCATCTCTAGTCTCGTCAATCAACACAATATCATCAGCAAATAACATACACCAAGGTAACTCATCCTGAATGTAACTTGTCAACTCGTCCATAATCAAAGTAAAAAGAAATGGACTCAAAGCTGAACCTTGATGTAAACCAATGTTGATATCAAAATAGTTGGTCTTCCCCGTCGGAGTCCTTACACAAGATAAAGCCCTATCATACATATCCTTTATGAGATTAATGTATAGGACAGGTACTTGTCTCTTCTCCAAAACTCTCCTCAGTATCTCTCGTGGGACGGAATCATAAGCCTTCTCCAGATCAATAAAGATCATATGGAGATTCTTCCTTTTAGCTCTATAAATCTCCATTGTTCTCCTCAGTAAATGGATGGCTTCAATAGTTGAGCGACCTGGCATGAATCCGAATTGGTTTTCTCTTATTTGGGAAACTTGTCTCAACCTTCTTTCGATTACATGTTCCCAAATTTTCATAGTGTGACTCATCAGCTTGATACCTCTGTAATTTGAACAATTTTGAATGTCTCCTTTGTTCTTATAAAGAGGCACCACAATACTCCTCCAATCTTCAGGCATTTTCTTGCTTCGCCAAATAACATTGAATAGATTCGTAAGCCAGGTCAAACCACGCTCACCTAAAACTTTCCATACTTCTACAGGGATGTCATCCGGTCCAACACCTTTCCCAGGTCTCATAACCTTCAAAGCCTCCTCTACTTCTTTTCTTAGTATTCGTCTATAGCATGCACGATTCAAGTAACTTTCACTACTAGCTAGATCACCCAAAGTGATCTCTCTATTTCCTTCTCCAATGAAAAGTTTATGGAAGTATTGCTCCCATCTAGTCTCTATATCCTTCTGAGTAACGAGCACGTGATCTTCCTCGTCCTTAATGCATCTCACTTGAGAAAGGTCTTTGGTCTTTCTTTCTCTTGCTTTGGCCAACTTGAATATATCATTCTGACCCTCCTTAGAGTTGAGATTTTTATACAAAACCTCACAAGCTTTTGACTTAGCTTCGCTTACAGCCTTCTTTGCTTCCTTCTTCGCTATTTTATAGTCTGTGACAGATTCCTCTGTTCTATCCTTAGACATAGCTTTAAAGCAAGCTCTTTTAATTTTTAGCTTCTCTTGCACCCCTTCACTCTACCACCAAGCCTCCTTTTGACCCGGAGCTCCTCCTTTTGACTCGCCTAGCATCTCTTTGGCTATCATTCGGATACAAGATGCTACTGCCTCCCACATCTCGTTTGCACTACCGCTACAATCCCAAGATAAGTCTTCTAAAACCTTCTCCCTGAAGCTTGATTGCTTCAGCGGAAGATTCCACCACCTAGTTCTAGTGATCTTAGGAACCTTCCTTTTCTTTACCAGCCCTTTTATTTGTAAATCCAAGACTAACAAGCGATGTTGGGTTGTCAAACTCTCTCCAGGGATTACTTTGCAATCTTTGCAACATAACCGATCTCTTCTCCTCAACGCAAAGTAATCGATCTGTGTTCTAGTTGAGCCACTCTTATAAGTAATTAAATGCTCCTCCCTCTTCTTGAAAAGAGTGTTTGCTATGAAAAGATCATATGCATTTACAAAATCCAGAATGACGGATAACCTTGCTTACTACAAACATAAAATCTGGCCTGGTAATAATAACATATAGAAGCTTCCCAACAAGTTCTCTATACCTCCTGCTATCAACTTCTTCAGTATCATCATCATACAATTTCATGCTTGGATCCATAGGAGTCGTAGCCGGCTTGCATCCAGTCATACCCGTCTCAGAAAGGAGATCCATGACAAACTTTCTCTGGGTCATCACTAGACCCCGATGATTCCTGGCAAGTTCTAACCCCATGAAGTAGCGAAGAGTGCCAAGATCCTTAGTTACAAACTCTTTACCTAGGAACTTCTTGGCTATAAGAATGCCTTGAGCATCATCTCCTGTCACAATAATATCATCTACATAGACAAGAATGGCAACCATACCTCTCCGTGTCTTCTGAACAAATAGTGAGTGGTCCGCAGTGGACCTCTTAAATCCCTGTTGCTCAATTAATTCTGACAGCTTTTGGTACCAAGCTCTAGGACCCTGCTTTAGGCCATAAATGGTCTTGTGTAGTCGGCATACCTTCTGGGCCATAAACCCAGGTGGCTGCTGCATGTAAACTTCTTCATGGAGATCTCCATAGAGAAATACATTCTTCACATCAAGCTGGAATAACGACCAATCCAGTGATATAGTAGTTGCTAGTAAGATCCGAAGCGTCGAGTGTCTCGCCACTGGAGAAAACGTGTTCTAATAATCCACACCATATGTCTGGGTAAAGCCACGAGCCACCAATCTTGCCGCTATCTGGATTTTGCTCAATGGAGAATATCCACTTGCAGCTGACAATCGAAGCACCACATGGAGGCGGAACAATAGTCCATGTTCCGCGAGATGTTAAGGCCGCCATTTCTTCTTCCATGGCCTGACGCCACCTGTTGTCCTATAAAGCCTCCATATATGTTCTGGATATAGTAACCACCGAAAGACCAACAACAAACTTCTTGTACTCATCAGAAAGATGATCCAAAGAGACATGTGCCTCCAGTGGGTATTTAGCACATTGACGTCTTGGCTTCCTCAATGCTATAAGAATATCCAAATCGGCCTCCTCAGTGCCCTCTACAGCAGAGTCATCATGTAAAACTCCAGTGCCATCAGTAGAGATAATGTTATCATGACATACCTTAGGCATGCTGGATGATGTGGATGACTGTTGAGCAGAGGAGCTAGTAGAAGACCTGCGAGTGTAAACAATGGGTAAAAATCTTGGCTCAGGTGGTGGTGGTGGTGGAGGTAAAGGTTGTTCAGGTTCAACTGGTGGTGGAGGAACAACAATATCGTCCGCATTGTTATTAGATAACCTGTCACCTGTAGGAGAGAAATACATGATAGACTCAAAGAAGGTTACATCTACACTCACATAATATCTCCTACTCATAGGATCATAACATCTATACCCTTTTTGAGTACGAGAGTACCCAACAAAATATACATTTGATAACTCTTGGAGAGAGCTTATCACGACTAGGGATACAATTATGCACAAATGCCACCGACCCAAAGACACGAGGTGTAAGGGAGAATAGGTCCTTTTCGGGAAACACAATCAAGAAGGGAACTTTTTCTCCAAGAATAGTAGACGGCATACGATTCACCAAGTAGCATGCAGTGAGAACAACATCACCCCAAAAGGAATGAGGGGCACGACTATGGATCAACAACGTCCGAGTGACATCAAGAAGGTGGCGATGTTTGCGTTTCGCCACACCATTTTGTTGCGAAGTGTAGCTATAAGAAGTTTGATGAATAATGCCCTGTGAACTGAGAAAATCGGACAAATGTAATGTTGAGAACTCCAGAGCATTATCCGTGCGAATTACTTTGACATTGGTAGAGAAGATATTATTAACTTCAATAATAAACTTTCGAATAATAGTACCAACTTCAGACTTTTGTTTCAACAAAAAGATAATCTGGAAAAATCATCAACCGCAACCATATAATAACGATGTCCCTGAAGATCAGGGACACGACTCGGACCCCAAATATCAAAGTGAAACAGCTCAAAAGACCGACTACTATGAAGACTCGGACGGACTGGAAACGAAGACCGATGGTGTTTCTAAGTTGACAGGCTTCACAATCCAGTGCGGTACGGGTAGATATTTGCGGCAAGACATGACACATCTTTTGCAGAGGCAGATGGCCAAAGCAAGATGCCAAAGGAATGGAGACACGGATCCGGAGGGAATAGTAGCAGCACCAACACATGATGATATAGAAAGCTTATACAAGCCTCTCTGCTTACGGTCACTTCTAATCATCCTGCCAGTCAGTATGTCCTGAAACACAAACGTAGAAGGGTCAAAGATGGTATGGAAATGTAAGTCTTTTGTAAGTGGCTAATTGACAACAAGTTCATCTGAAAGTCAGGTGCGTGTAAGACATTATGAAGGCTCAAAGAAGGCATCAGAGAGATCTCCCCCTGACCAACAATGGGTAACCTGACCCCATTGGCAATAATAACAGAGCGGCCTGGCGCAAGTGCTCTGTAAGTAGTAAACTGCAATCTGTCGCCGCATATATGATGGGAGGCCCCGGAATCCATAATCCAATATGTCAAGTCCGAGCAAGCAGTACTGGTAAGTGCATAAGGAGTACCTGATGAGCTAGAGGATGCTCTGGCTGAAGCTGCAACGTCCGTAGAACCTGGAGACGCAGATGTAGGTGTAGTAATCATCTCACGAAGTCGGGAGACAATATCATCAAAGCGAGCATCTGGAAGAGGCGTAGTGGTAGCCTCAGTTTGCTCAACAACACGTGCTGAGGCTGGATAACCATGCTTGTGAAAGCATGTCTCCTCAGAGTGGCCTGGACGGTGACAGTGAGTACAGGGGCCACGGTGTCTGCCTCCCCCTCGCCCACGAGGTCCACGACCCCGAAAATGAGACGCTTCTCCTCTGCCACGAGTGGCAGCCATAGCTGAAGGGGTAGGCTGGGCAGTAGATGCCGAGGCAGTAGTAATCCTGCTCTATCTCTTATACACCTCCTCCATTGGTGGAATAGTCTCCCCAGTCAGAAGTTGAGTACAGGCTGCATCGTACTCAGGATCAAGAGAGGTCAGAAATACACCAGTCATCGTGGCATTTCGGTATGCCTGCTGTTGTTCCGTACTGGTAGTGATTGGCATGAAGCTATGCAATCTATCGAACATGCCCCGTAAATGAGAGAAATGTGCATGTAGTGGTTTCCCATTCTGTTTCGTAGAGCATGGCCTCAAATTTCAGCGAAATTCGGTCGAATTTCTGTCGAATATCGATATCCAGTCGAAATCGAAATTCGACCGAAATGACCGAAATGACCGAAATATGGGGGTCCTAGTACAAAAAATGACCGAAATGACCGAAATTTCGATCGAAATTCCACCGAAATTCCATCGAAATTCTGTTTTGGTCGATACCGAAATGGTGACCGAAACCGACATTTAAGGCCTTGTCGTAGAGAAGATGTCGAATTGTAACCGAAGAATCTTGCTCTCATTCTTGGACTGCACATATGTAGGGCCAGTATATCCCACATAGCCTTTGTTGTGGGTTGATTCACAATATCATTTGCAATCTCCGTAATCAGCGTCCCGGAGAGCCATATACGGGCATATGCATCGTCTTGCTTCCATGTCGCATTTGCTCCAGTCTTGTCATCCGGCTCTGATTCTGTCAGAATGTGCTCCTTATTGTGGCACTCCATCAGGGTGCGAAACTGCATGGACCATAGTTCATAGTCCCATCCATCTTGACTATTAGGGCTGGGCCTTTAAAGGCACCTGAGGATGTAAAGATGTCATCCTTGTTTTCTAACATGATTGACGATGAGCCTCAGACCGACGGAGATAACCAAGAAATATGCGGTCTACATTATCATATGAGGGATAGGGTGTGTGTGTAGACTCATACAATCATCCCTAGTCTTTGTTGGAGCACCGAGTCTAGGTCACAGGCTGCAACAACCATGTCGAAGACTGCTTGTGCCGCGCGGGTGGTATGGAGTCGCACCTAGGGGCCTCCGGGGGTCAACAAGATGCCGCTGTGGGTGGTGGCCGGGAGCCGCTGGGGCGGCGAGAGCGGCCTTTGGCGGTGCTAGGGGCGGCGCAGAACCGCAGGAAGCGTCGCATAGCCGCTGGGAGCGGCACGAGAGGCAGTGGGGGCCGTTGGAGGCGGCGCTAGATGGCTTGTAGTCGCTGGGGGTGGCGCGTTGCCGCTGGGAGTGGCGCGGGAGGGGGTGGGGGCCGCTGGAGGCGGCGACGACGCTGGGGGGGGGCTGGCGGGTGGAGGGCTTAGGGTTAGGGTTTTTTTGGGTGGGATACCGAGACCCTGGTATAGGACCGTTTCTCTGATACCATGATATGAGAAAAGAAGTCGATGAATTATTCGTACCCGAGGGCTCTCTTATATAGGAGAATAGCCCTAAGTTAATTACAAGATAGTACTATGAGAAATAAGAATTACATAAGCAAGACATAACACGATATTTAACTTAACAGTAACCCTTTGGGTATTCTCCATAACATAGTCCCGTTCCTACATATGAAGGGTATATAGATCATTATTAATCATTCTAATTTATTTCCATCAAGATGGTGCCATAGCCTTAGGGAACTAGTCCTACTCCATCACCATCCACCCTTAACATCCCACATCGAGAAAACCCATTGGCTATAGCCATCCATACAGTTCCTGGCCCCCACCCCACGGCCTTCCATCTTCTGCTGCCTTCATCGGAAAAAACCCATGTCGTCAAATGCATCGAGCTCTTCCCGTCTAAACTCTCCTCATCACCATGTTCTCCCCATAGCTGATGTATATCACTATACCGCCTTATAGCCAACCGCTCCTCATCCATCAAGAGAAATCATCACCACAATTGTATCAGAAAACCTCTAGTGGATCACCGACATCCATAGTTCTATCTCTTCGATGCCATTGATCGCAAATGATGTGTTGACTCATCAGGTTGGAGCCATCATCTAGAACTAATTTTTAAAGGAATCTAGAAATTCATTAGTTAAAGAGGTAATCTTATCACCCATGATGTTTTCTAAGCTATGAAGTACCGTCAAGCATTGATACCCATGAACATTGCTTGTTTCCTTTACCATGGAGCCCTCTGTAACCCATGAGAGCTCTCGACATGTGAATATTATCCTTGATCACCTGGAGCCTGAGAATGACTCAAGATAGATCTGAATGGAGGGAAAGAAACCTTGCAACCAACCATAATTATTGTGGGAAATGGCTTTGTTGTTCTTGTTGTTATTGTGTATTACTTGGAACCCTATATCTCCCGTCTCCACAACCAAGGCTACCCAGGAATGTAGCCTTTGTATGAATAGCATCCGTTGTCATGAACCAACATCGGAGTTGTTCAATGTATGATACACATTGAATAAGTTTATGTTTTAAGTACTCCCAGGTTTGATTGCTTCTATTTATTGGTGTGTTGTTCTGTCCCAGAAGATGTTCGAGAATTCAGAAACAGAAACAAAGGTGACATAGCAGACAATAGTTGCAGGTAGCACATGGAATCCATTTTTTGGTCAAATCATAAAATTGGGTGAATTTAACTATGTTCGATGATCATGATTCTTTCTTATATTATTCAAGGGTATAAGAAGTTACATCTTCTTTTGGAGCTAAACCATGCAACAAGATGGGCACGTAAGCTACATGCGACATGGACATGCTTCTAAGAGGGATCAATCCTCGTATTACAGATAATGTCATCCATTATGACACACCATATGCTATTTGGAAGAATTTGAAGGCATCATATTCACAAAAGACGAATGTAAGTCATGTATTCCCAACTTACGATGACTTGATGCAACTTCAACAAGAAGGCATGGCTCTTGCCTGATACTATTTATAGCTTAGTTTACTAATCGAGGAGTACAACTCAATAAGACATGTCTGTACTTGTCCTACACAAGAGCAACTCTAAAGGAGTTAGTACTTAGTAATAATGAAGTTCTTGGTGGGCTAGGACCATCCTATTGTACTGCACATGACCAGATGATGACATCCTTGCTCTAGAAAAGGCTTATAGCTGATTAAGCCGCGTCAGAAAAGGCTTTTGGTGGGCTAGAAAAGGCTCTAGAAAATCCCTCTCCCCACCAAAAGCCTTGCACAGTTTTGTAGAGGAGGCCTTGCACAGTTTTGTAGTCGAGGTAGCTGTGACAAGGGAGGGGGTTGTCGGTGTCCTCATTAGCCTTGTACTTATTGTCACAGACCATACCACTCCGAGGAAACATGCTATTCCAAGCATGGGTTTCCAGCTTTAGCACGTGTCGCCGTACAAATTCAGCAGACTAGCAGTTCCCCATCTGCGTCTGATCAAAGATTTATCGAACTTGTTGTAAGACTCAGGGAAATTATGCCTACTCCCGGGTCAAGTAGCTCTCCTACAGGATCCTCAGAGGTAGCTGCCTTTGCATCAACATCTACATCAGGTATAACATATGCCTTTACTAATTGTTACAGGGCAGACTTGTCAGAATGGATCATGGATTTTGATGCATCCCATCATCTCTGTGGTGATAGAGACCAGTTTAGTGCTTTCAGTCCAACCCAACCTGGACGATCATAATGTTCTGTATGCTCCTGAGTTTCTTCAGTCCATGAATTTACTATCTATTAGTCAAATCACCAAGGATTTACAATGTCGTGCCATTTTTGGTACATCTGCTTTTGTATTTCGGGATATTTTAACGGGCAGGATGATTGGTTCTGGCTGTGAGCAAGGTCTCTACAGACTAGTACAATCTCCTTATGCTGGTGCCTCTTCTCTTAGCACCAGATGTGCGTCTCTCTATATATGACATCTTCGTTTTAGTCATCTTCCTCTACAAAAGCCGTGTCATGTTCTTCCACAGATTTCTCGTTGCTCTATCTTTCAGTGGGAAGCCATTTTCTAGAGTCGCCAGGGTCGGAGTGGTCATAGTCTGTTTGTATTGATTCATTTTGATATTTGGGGTCCCAGTCGTATCCCTGATCATCAGGGGAATAAATTTTAGGGTAAATTACAATTTGGGTCTCCATCTATGAGTTCGATCCCATAATGGGTCCTGATCTTTAAATTGTAACGATTCGGGTCCCAGGGCCATTAATGTAAGGAATTTTTTGGGGCTAATGACGAGTATGCCCTCGTTTAAAAGTTGGAACCCAACCCCTATTCCCTTCCCAACAAGGGCATATTCAACATGAACCCCAAAATTTCTATTTCCTAAATGGTCCTGGGACCCGAATCGTTACAATTTAAAGATCGGGACCCATTCTGAGACCGGACCCATAGATGGGAACTCAATCTGTAATTGACCCTAAATTTTATCTTGTGGTTGTTGATGAGTTTTCAAGGTTGTCGTGGATCTTTCTTCTTAAAAATAAGTCTGATGTTGCTCCTGTTAGTCAATCCTTTATTAATGAAATAAGGAACATTTTTCCAGCCAAAATCAAGTTTATACGATCTGACAATTCCTTAGAATTTTGTAGCACTCAGCTTGCCCAATTTCTTGCACCTCATGGTATTATTGTGCATCAAACTTCTTATACGTATACTTCCTAACAGTAGGGCTGGCTATTGAGTCATGGCTCGATGAGCCAGGCTCGGGCTCGGCTCGATAAAGGCTCGTGAGCCCGGCTCATTACGCTATTGAGTCGAGCCCGAGCCAGAATTTTGGGCCCGATAGCTTAACAAGCCGAGCTCGAGCCAAGCCTCGCTCGACTCGGTAACTCAATAAGGGCATTGTTAAGAAATAGAAAGCGGAAGCGAAAACATGGAAAAATGATAAGAACAATAAGAACACAACGGGATTTAACGTGGAACCCTACTCCGTGAGGAGCGGGATGAAACCACGGGAGAAGCCCTCAAATGGGCGTGTTATGCATTGCACTTTCTCAATAGATACATGAGGTCTGGAGCTCCTTATATAACCTCTCCAGAGCCTCCAAGTCCCACCACTAGACGATGTGGGACTAAACACATGGATGGGGTAAATGGATCTTCTCCAGGATCCATTTCCCCTGCTACAACTCATGACGCATACAATGAATATTCTAACACTCCCCCTCAAGTTGGAGCATGCAATGCTTAGCTTGGACAAACAAAATAAAGTCAACTCAACGCTACAGGACACTACGGACAATATCAACCCAACGCGCTCAACTGCTGCAGTCGAGGACATTGCTTCTCATGTCGTGCAGGTGAGGAGAACGAACGGGCTGGAGTGTGAGTCTGCTGAATCTCCTCGTCGGAGAGCATGTGCTCTGAACTGCCCATGTCAGAGTCACTGCAACTGAAAATGAGTCTCCTCGTTGGAGTACTCTTGCCGGCCACAATAATGTGGACAACTGCTCCATCTCTGAAAAAGGGCCGAACTGAAAAGGCCGTGGCTGTGCAATCCTCGTCGGAGTCCACGGTCACTGGAGAATGGAGTCTGAAATAAGTCTCCTCGTCGGAGAATTGGGTCTCTCCCATCTGGCACAGAGAATGGTGCACTACTCTGGTGTACCTATGATACCACATAAAAACCCTTGCCAACATGGCATGGGGAATGGTCTTATACTCTGGAGTCCCTATGGCTCACATGAAAAGTCTGGCCGAAACAACAAGTAAAAGATGGGGACCACGAACAAATGATGGCAAACACGTGCTCATCTGAAAATAAGACCGCATCCTTGTGCGTCTTTGAAGCTGAGGACTCGGAAGACAATCGTCGAGTTAAATAATCTGTTGTAGAGTCAGAACAAATGGCTGGTCTGGAAATCTGCATCCGGCATCTGAATCTGGAACACAAGACCTGTGACTCTACATATATACTCCCCCTTTCTCCCATACTTGTCGGAAAACATAGACATCGATCAAGTTGGGAGAAGACAAGATAATGGGGAAAACATGAATAATTCTCGAAAAATTCCTTGCAGCTTTTCATCATTTTTTTAAGACGTCACTTTTTTTTGAAACCTTTTTTTTAAGCCGTTGACAATTTTTTTCGGCTTTCGCAAATCATTTTTAAGCCGTTTCAATCCCCTTTTTTATACGGCTTTCGCAAACTGCGTACGACTTTTTCTCATATACGCACCTCTTTTCAACATTTTTTTTTCAATTTTTTTACTATACGTACGGCTTTTCAAATGTACGCGCCTCTTTCAATTTTTTTACTATGCGTACGCTTTTTTTGTGTACGCACCTTTTTTTCACTTTCCTTTTTTTGAATGAAATTCTGGGCTCAAATATGGACACAATAGCTCTTTTCTCTCCCCCTCTTTTTTTAACAACCGTTGGCCTTTTGGGCCTTACAATAATTAACCCACATAAAAAAATTACAATCGGCCTACTATAATTAGGGTTCCCGTTGGGGGCCCTTTTCTCACGATCGGGGGTTTTCCCAAGCCGCCACCTCTGGAGAGTGGTAGGCGGAGGGTGCCACTAGAGGCTGGGATACGTCATCGGCCTGGAGAAGCACCGAGGTGTCGTAAGGGTTGTAGAGGTCGCCGCCGCCATATGCGCGGAGGAGGAGAGGCCGGCCCGTCGCGCACAAGGAGGAGGAGCCCTAGAAGGGCTTCCGCTATTGGAGGGAGAAGAAGACCAGTGGGGCGCTGCCTGGGCATCGGACTGGAAGGGAGGCGCTGCCTGCTGGGGATATCTTGCACGCGAGGGAGGGGCGCGAGATCTGAAGGCTTGCGCGCGAGATAGGGCTCGTCGTAGAAGAGCGGTGTCGAGATCTGAGATGCGCGTCGCCTCGCTTTGGGTCGCGTCGCTAGGGTCTTTGAAGTTGCGTCGCCAGGAGCCCGTCAGGAGTAGGGTTCTGGCATGCGGCTGGAGGTTTCGCACATCGCGCCGTTGGGGATTGCCACTCTTTACGGTCGTCTGGTCTTGCAGGATGCATGAAGAAGGCGCCGTGTGGTCTTGCACGCTTGAACTGGATCACCGATAGCGGAAGAGGCTCCTCCAGGAACATGAGCATCACCGCCATCGGCCTTGCTAGATGTATGCCTGCGCCTTGGAGTCCCAATTTGATGAAGATGCTATTCTGGGAACATGATTTGTGCTCACCAACAATTTCATCTCGAGATGCTACAGTTTATCTCCGGACTCCAGGAATAAACATCTCCATATTGAAAAAAACTGAGAACTTGGTCTAAAACTAGGGTTATAAGAAACCCTAAATCCGAATCGTGTATTTGACCGATATATAATTGTTGGGAAAAGAGAATGAGATGATTTCTATTCCATAGCCCTAGGCTCTCTTATATAGGAGAGTAGCCTATGGGTAAATTACATAAAGAGCATAACAAGAAAAGAAAATAACGAAGAGGTACAATAACTCAATATGCGTCAACACTCCCCCTCAAGATGGAGCATAGATGTCAATCATGCTCAGCTTGGAAGCACACTTCTGAAATGGACCTCGTAACAATGCCTTTGTGAATATATCTGCAGTCTGGTTCTCTGAAGTAACATGAGATGTGGCAATAAATCCTTTCTGAATCATGTCTCGTATGAAGTGACAATCCACCTCAATATGCTTGGTCCGTTCATGGAATGCAGGGTTATTTGCAATAAATAAAGCAGCCTGATTATCACACTCCAAGTTCATAGGAAGTGGAACATCTAAGCACAAATCTGTCAGCACCGCTTTCACCCACATCATCTCTGTAGTAACCTGGGCCATTGCCCTATATTCGGATTCAGCACTAGATCTAGCTACCACAGTTTGTTTCTTGCTCCTCCATGAAACTAGGGCATCTCCAACATAGACAGCATACCCTGAGGTGGACTTCCTGTCCTTAGGACAGCCTGCATAGTCTGCATCTGCGCATGCTGAGATAGACATCCCCTTTCCTTTCTTGAATAGCAGACCTTTACCTGGAGAAGATTTGAGATATCTAAGTATCATATGTATTGCATCCATATGCACTTGGCGTGGCTGCTCCATGAACTGGCTCACACGGCTCACTGCAAATAATATATCTGGCCTAGTGATCGTGACATATAACAGTTTGCCTACCAGTTCTCTATATCTTCTCCTGTCCACCTCCTCTGTATCATCATCATACAGCTTCATGCTAGGGTCCATTGGTGTCGTAGCAGGTCGACACCCTAGCATACCTGTCTCACTCAGTAGATCTGTAACATACTTTCTCTGTGACATGACTAATCCATACGGATTTCTTGCAAATTCCAGCCCCAGAAAATATCTAAGGACTCCCAGGTCCTTGGTGACAAACTCGGTCCCCAGCCTTGCCTTTGCCTGCTCAATGCCCTGGTCATCATCACCTGTAATCAAGATATCGTCAACATAAACCATGATTACAATAATTCCTCTCACCGTCTTCTGTACAAACAAGGAATGATCAGCATTGGAGCGTTTATATCCTTGTTTCTCAAAGAGGTCTGACAGCTTCTGGAACCATGCTCTGGGACTCTGCTTAAGGCCATAGATGGCCTTATGTAATCTGCAAACCTTGGAACACTCCCCCTCAACAGCAAAACCTGGTGGCTGTTGCATATAGACTTCCTCCTGCAAGTCTCCATACAGAAATGCATTCTTCACATCTAGTTGATAGAGTGGCCATTCTCGAGTGACTGCAACTGATAGCAGGATCCGCAGAGTAGAATGACGCGCCACAGGAGAGAACGTGTCAAGGTAATCTACCCCATATGTCTGTGTGAATCCCCGTGCAACTAGGCGTGCCTTGTACCTGTCAATGGAGCCATCTGCATTGTGTTTAATTGTAAACACCCATTTGTAACTCACCGGGTTGACATCTGGAGGTATAGTAACCAAACTCCATGTTCCTCTAGACTGAAGTGCCGCCATCTCTTCCTCCATTGCTAGCCGCCATCTAGAATCCTGCAAAGCCTCATGGTGGTTCCGTGGAATAGTTGTAGCTGAAAGTGCCAATGCAAACGTCTTGAAGTGTCCAGATAGCCGTTCAAAAGACACGGCTGCTGATATTGGGTATTTGGCACAGCTTCTCTTCGACTTGCGTAGAGCGATTGGAACATCCAAATCCTCTGTGCTATCAACAGGCTCCTGTAATGCATCCTGCTCAGAAATGTCGTCAGATCCATCAACATTAATATTTTCATTACATACCATAGGCGAGCTAGTTGACTGGTCAGGACCATGAGCTTGATTCGGCCTGCGGGTGTAATGGAATGGTACGGGGATACGGTTGATGGCGGTGGTGGTGGTGGTGATGGTGGTGGTGGTGATGATGGTGACGGTGGTGACGGTGGTGAGATTGGTGGTGTCATGAAAACGGTATCAGGAGATATAGGTGGTGGTTGCATGTTCCCTTTTTCTGAAAAATACATAATGGATTCAAAAAATGTAACATCTGCACTGATCATATACCGCCGACGCACAGGGTCAAAACACTTGTACCCCTTTTGAGTTCTGGAGTACCCCACAAAGACGCACTTGACAGCCCTAGGAGAGAGCTTGTCAGAACCAGGTGACAACTGATGGACAAAGGCGACAGACCCAAACACACGAGGGGTAAGAATGAACAGATCTTTGTCAGGATAAATAAGTGAAAAAGGAATCTGTTCATGCAAGACGGATGAAGGCATACGATTGATAAGATAGCATGCAGTAAGAACTGCATCACCCCAGTATGAGTACGGAACATGACTCTGAATAAGAAGTGACCTTGTGACATCTAGTAGGTGACGGTGTTTTCTTTCTGCAACCCCATTTTGCTGAGACGTATGAGCACAAGAAGTTTGATGTATGATTCCTTTCGAGGAGTAGTAGTTAGCTAGATTGTTGGTGCACAACTCCAAAGCATTGTCACTTCTCATAATTTTGACAGACATGGAAAAAACATTCTGAATCTCATTTAGAAAGTGAATAATAATATTTCCTTCTTCAGACTTATTTTTCATTAGAAATACCCATGACGCTCTAGAATAGTCATCCACAAATACAATATAAAACCTGTGTCCCTGATGATCGGGAACACGACTCGGACCCCAGACATCGACATGAAACAACTCAAACTTGGAGTTACTACTCCGACCTTGACTGCTGGGAAAGGACGACCTGTGATGTTTTCCCAACTGACACGCCTCACACTGGATAGGTGTGTGAGAGAGACTATAGGGTAGGACTAGACGCAACTTCTGGAGCGGTAAATGACCATAACACAGATGCCACAGGAGAGGAGATACTTGTTCAGCAGGAGAGGATGTGGTTCCAGCAAACGGGGTCTGGTTCAGACGGTAAAGGCCTCCTTGCTCATAGCCATGACCAATCACGTTGCCCGTACGGATGCCCTGAAAAATCAAAGAAGATGGATCAAAAATAGCTCGACAGTGGAGATCCTTCGTAATCTGACTAATTGACAATAGATTCATAGAAAAATGTGGTGCATGTAGGACATTCTTCAGCTGCATAGAGGGTGTCAATCTAATCTCCCCCTGACCAGTGATAGGGGAATGCGTGCCATCAGCAATTACTACTGTCCGTCCTGGAGGAATCTGGGTGTATCCTGTAAGTAGGCTCTGGTCGCCACATAAATGATGTGTGGCGCCCGAGTCCATGATCCATGGCAATATATGAGATCTACTACTGTGGAGTGCAAGTGTACTACCTGAAGTACTAGTAGATGCAGAAGTAGAGGCAGAGGCAGCAGTATCAGTATGACTCTCTGTAGTCGTTGCTGGGCCAGATGGTGGTATGATGCCCCTGAGGCGGGCAACTAGATCATCAAATCGTTGATCCAGGATAGCAGCAGATGGGGGCTCTATCTGCTCAGCGGCTCGTGCAGATGCAGGGAATCCATGCTTTGAATAGCATGTGTCCTCATTGTGCCCGACTCGGTGACAATATGTGCAGGTTGGCCTAGTACGGCCACCCCTTCCACGAGGAGTACGCCCACGACCTTGGTGATGAAACCCGCGGCCTCTGTTGGCCGCCATAGCTGAGGAATTCTGACTAGCAGCAGGTGAAGGCACTGTGATCCTGCTCAATCTGTGAAGGCTTCCTCCATGGGAGGAATAGTCGAGTCCGCTAAAATCTGAGAACGTGCTGCCTCATACTCTGGATCAAGTGCAACGAGAAACACACCCACCATAGTAGCATTCCTGTATGTCTTCTGCTGCTCGGGCGTAGCTGTCAAGGGCATGAAGCTATATAGCCTCTCAAACATCCCTCTCAGTGATGTATAGAGAGAATGTAGTGGACGACCATTTTGCTTGATGGTGAAGATCTCATGCTGGAGTTGCAGAATCTTTGTCTCGTTCTTGGCCTGAGAGTATGTGGCCGCCAGAATGTCCCACATATCCTTCGCTGTGGGTTGGTGGAGAATATCATTGGCAATCTCAATTGCCAATGTGCCAGATAGCCAGACTTTGGCATATGCATCGTCAGCCTCCCAGGAGGCATAGGTTCCAGTCTTCTCAGCAGGCTCTGATTCGGTAAGAATATGCTTCTTACCCGTAGACTTCATCATGCTCATGAACTGCATTGCCCACAGTTCATAGTTGGTACCATCCATCTTGACAATAGGCGCAGGACCACGGAATGCGCCAATAGATGGGATATCTGCCTTGCTCTCTGACATATTGCAAAATTAAGACTGGAACGACTGACAAATGATATGTTTTGTCTACAATACCATGGATGGGGGTAGTTGCATGTGTAGACTTCAAGCAACTATCCCCATAAAGAAGTTTGTGCTAAGACCTATACGCACAAAGAAGTTGCGCACAGGCCGCACAAGGGAGGCACCGTTGACGCACGGCTGAGGCGCACAGGGGCTTGTGCTAGCACACGGTTGATGCACGCAGGAACAGGGAACAGCGCGCAAGGATGCGCAGGGGGGCTGTGCACGCAGGTGCTGCGTGTGCGGCACGCTAGGGCTGCGCGTGCGGCACGCTATGGCTGTGCACGGGCTGCACAGGGGCTGCGCTAGGGCAGCGAGGGGCTGCAGGGGCAGCGCCGGGGCTGCGCAAGGGCTGCGTCCGGTAGAGGCGGCGGCGTTGAGGGCACGCCGATCGAGAGAGAGAGAGAGAAGAAGGCCAGCGGGTGGGGTGTTAGGGTTAGGGTTTCGAGAACTCCGGTCTAGGACCGTCGCTCTGATACCATGTTGGGAAAAGAGAATGAGATGATTTCTATTCCATAGCCCTAGGCTCTCTTATATAGGAGAGTAGCCTATGGGTAAATTACATAAAGAGCATAACAAGAAAAGAAAATAACGAAGAGGTACAATAACTCAATATGCGTCAACAATAATAATCTCGAAACAATAAATCTCCTAATAAAAATTGAATCTCGAAAAAAATAATGAAGAATAACTCCACGAGAATCGACCCGCTCTGATACCATGTTAAGAAATAGAAAGCGGAAGCGGAAACATGGAAAAATGATAAGAACAATAAGAACACATCGGGATTTAACGTGGAACCCTACTCTGTGAGGAGCGGGATGAAACCACGGGAGAAGCCCTCAAATGGGCATGTTATGCATTGCACTTTCTTAATAGATACAAGAGGTTTGGGGCTCCTTATATAGCCTCTACAAAGCCTCCAAGTCCCACCACTAGACGATGTGGGATTAAACACATGGATGGGGTAAATGGATCTTCTCCAGGATCCATTTACCCTGCTACAACTCATGACGCATACAACGAATACTCCAATAGGCTCGATAGGGAATATATATACATATATTATTTATATATTTATATATAATGCAAATAAAATAAAATTAGCCCTTTGCAATTTTCCCTCCACTAACTTTGACCCTCTCATGAGTCACGAGTCATGACCCAATTCTCAAATCAATCCCATTCCCATCCACACAATTGCCCCCCGCTCACGCATTAGAAAATTAGTAATTTTTTTATAAGCAGATATAATGTTGCAATATGTATTGTAATTAATATTTTATACGCAACTTAGATAGTGGCCTACTGGTAAGGAACATAGTCTGTGGTAGAGCAAGTCTCGAGTTCGAACCCACACAACACTTTTCCACCAAAAAGTACCCATTTTCTATTTACCTTAACGAGCTCGACTTGGGCTCGAGCCCAGATTAGGCTCGATAAGGGGCTTGACTCGAATCTTATCGAGCCCGAGCCCGAGCTCGAGCCAGGGGTTGGTTCGGCTCGTTGGGCTCGATAGCCAACCCTACCTAACAAAATAGGGTGGCTGAACGAAAACACCGCCATCTTCTGGATGTTACTAGGACCCTTTTGATTACGAGTCGTGCTCCTCATTCGTACTGGGGGATGCGGTACTAACTGCTTGTTACCTAGTAAATCATATGCCCTCTTTGGTTCTAAGGGAAAAATGTCGTTCTTGATTGCATTTCCCGAGAAGGATCTTTTCTCTCTCACGTCCCACGTCTTTGGTTCAGTGGCTTTTGTTCATTAGATGTCTCCATGTCTTGACATGATCTCTCCTAGAGCCGTCAATTGTGTGTTTGTTGGGTACTCCAAGACCTAGAAGGGATATCGTTGCTTCAGTCCTGTTCGAGAAGGTACTATGTTAGTGCTGATGTCACCTTTTTGAGTCTATTATGTACTTCTCTCCTTCAGGTGACAATCTCATTTCTTCAGACGATGGGGGATGAGGTCTATATGACTCTACATCCGATCTCCACTATACCTTCATCACATCCACCTCCTCCATCACCACCACCCTCCACACATACTTTCTTTCCTAGGTTTACCAATGTCGACCTCGTGCTCATGGACCTCCTCCATCATCCTGCACACCCAAGGTATGTTCTGAGCATTTGAGTTCTACTAATGATAGTAGTGATTTGCATGTACGACTTGAGGTGCATGATGTCCAGGATGCTGCATTTTTTGCGAGTACTGATGACCTGGATGATCCTATTGCTCTACGGAAGCAGAAGTGTGCATGCACTATGCTTCCCCTTACTTGCCATGTTTCTTTGTACTGTCTTTCTGAGGATTTTCGACGTTTTGTTGTGGGACTATCATGTATGGAGATACCACTTTCCTATCATGAAGCGATGAAGATTTGTGAGTGGCGTCCGGTTATAGAGGGGGAGATGGCCGCTTTACAGTCTCGAGGTATGTGGAGTGTTGTACAAGCTCCTCTGGGTACCGTCTATTATTGGCAATAAGTAGGTGTTTAGTGTGAAACACCGGGCTGATGATACTGTCGAAATATATAAGGCCAGATTGGTTGCTCGTGGGTTCACACAAACTTATGGGGCGAACTATCAGGATACTTTTTCTCCAGTTGCGCGCCACTCCACGTTGCAGATTCTTATTGCTGTTGCTATGGTGCGTGACTGACTGCTTTTCCAGTTAGATGTCAAGAATGCATTTTTGTATAGAGACCTGCTGGAGGAAGTGTTCATGCAGCAACCATCAGGGTTTGCTGTTGAGGAGTCCAGTATGGTGAGTCGTCTTCACAAGGGCATATATGACCTCAAGCAGAGTTCGAGGGCTTGGTTCCAGAAGCTCTCAGAGTTGATTGAACAGAATGGTTTTGTCAGATCTATTGCAGATCATTCAGAACTCAGAGAGGTATTGTTGTTGTTCTGGTTTATGTTGATGATATTGTTGTTACTGGCAGCGATGCACTGTATATTCAGCCATCTAAGGATTCCTTGGACGATAGTTTCTGAACAAAGACCTTGGCATAGTACGTTACTTCCTTGGCTTGGAGTTCACATCCAATCAACGAGGTATGGTAATGACACAAAGGAAGTATGTTACTGATCTTCTGACTGAGACCGGCATGACAGAATGCACTATTGTAAAAGTCGACCGACTAGGCCGACTACTCAGTCCGACTAGTCGAGTCGGGGGGGGGGGGGTAAGCCGACTCGACTAGGCCTAGCCGGCCATCAGTCGGTCAACCCGACTAATCGGGCTGACTAATCAGCTGACTACTCGACCACCTTTTACATAGAGGTTTTTTTGCTTTTTTAAAATCAAACCAATTCTAATATGCTTAATGTTATATTTAAAGTCAATTACTCCCAAGCTTGCAAGAGTCGGTCGACTAGTCGGTCCGACTAGTCGAGTCGGGGGGGTAGCCGACTCGACTAGGCCTAGTTGACCCTTAGTCGGTTCACCCGACTAGTCGGCCTAGTCGGCCGACTAATCGGCCGACTTTTACAACAACCTTTTTTATTATTCACTTTTTTTTAAAGCAAACATATTCTAATATGGTTAATGTTATATTTAAAGTCAATTACTTCTTTTGTTTCATCATGATGTCATATAAAATGTGCAAATATATGTATATACATACGAATATATGTATAAAAAACTGGTTTATATATTTAAAATAATTAAAAAATTCAAACCGACTAATTCCGACTAGTCGCCCGACTGCCGACTAATCCTTAGTAGGTGACCCCGCCGATTGAGTATCGACTACCGCTTTCTGCAACCTTGATTACTCCTTGTGTTTCATTAAAATAATATAGAAAATATTCAAATCTATACAAATACATAAGAATATATGTACAAAAAATGATTTATATTGCAAATATATAAGAATATATGTATAAAAAATGATTTATATATTAAAAATAAACAAAAAATTCAAAATCAACTAATGACCGACTAAATCCGATTAGTCGTTCGACTGCCGATTAATCCTTAGTCAGTGACCCCACCGACCGAGTACCGATGGATCCCAATGCTAGACTATGATGATGACTCTGAGGAGGTGGATAAGAGACGATACATAGAGCTTGTAGGGAAGTTGCTACATGTTACTATTACCAGGTCTGACATATCGTTTGCTGTAAGCAGAGTCAACCAATTCGTGGAGCAACCTAGACATGTTCATATGGATGCGGTTTGCATGATTTTGAGATATCTAAAATCCTCTCCAAGTGCATGCCTTCTTTTCAGAAGAGATACATCTCTCTCAGTTACCGGATGTGCAGATGCATATTATACTGGATGTCCCAAGGACATGACGTCTACTTCAGGCTTCACTGTGTTCGTTGGTAGCTCGTTGGTTTCATGGAAGAGTAAGAAACAACCAGTTGTTGCTCGATCCATCGCTGAATCAGAATATAAGGCTTTGGTAAGGGAGCACATAAATGATGTGGGTCAAGTCCATCCTGACTGGCATAGCTATTGAGGTGCCTCTTTCAATGCACCCAAATGTGATAATCAAGTAGCTTTGTTCTTAAGAGAACAACGCACATCGAAGTAGATTGTCATTATACCCGTGATTTGATTCAAAACAGGTTATTTCCACCTCTCATGTTGCTTTAGGCGATCAGATTGCATACATGTTCACCAAGGCTCCTACTAGGGGTCCTTTCCATCGTTGTTGTTCCAAGTTGAGCATGATAGATATATATGCTCTAGCTTGAGGGGGAGTCTTGAAATAATGACGTCTCTGTCTTTATTTATGATTTTTCTATTTCTTCAATCTTCTTTATGTAATTTATCCCTAGAGATTTTCTCCTTTATAAGAGAGCTCTAGGGCTACGTGGAATACTACTCTTCGCTTCACATTTTTCCACATGCCCTATGAATAAATAGCAAGTATTCTTTCTCCACATGGTGTCAGAGCGACGGTCCTAGACTTGAGCTATGAGCTAAAGAAACTCTAAGCCTACCTCCAACCCTTCTCCACGTGCCTCCTTGTTTCGTGCGACAACAACCTACGTCGCTCAGCGGCCTGCGCCGCCCCTGGCAGCACCATTTACTGCCCAACACCCCCGGAGGGGCTGTGTGTCGCTCCTAATAGAACCTATAATGCTGCACATGCCCTACGATGCTGTCCATCCGCTCCTACTAGCAACCTGCAGTGCCACCAGGCCCTACAGCACCGCCCAACAACACCTGCATTGCTGCTTAGCGCTCCTATGACGCCACTCATCCGCCTAAAAACACCTGTACTGCTATCTAGCGGCCCCATCGCTACCAAGTAGCCCTCACATCTCTAGCGATGCTCTGATTTGGTATTTTCTGGTCCGATTTCAGAGGTTTTGGTCTGATTTACCTTACTTTATATCAAAAGAAAACCACGATTTGTCTATAGATGATTGTGGTATGAGTTTAAGATTGCAATCATCTCATTTCATGTTCGTTTAGACTCTGTATGATTGGTCTAAGGCATGCTTATTAAGGCGGCAAGGCGACAAGGCGTTCATCCTGGGCGCCTGGGCGCCTAGGCGTCTAAAAAAATGTGACCTATATCGCATTTGAGACATGCGACGTCTAATTATTTAAAGCAAATGGATGTCGCATGTCTCAAATGCGACATCCTTTTTTATTTTTTTAAGCGTATGTCGCATTTTGGAGATGCGATATCAATTAATATATTTTTTAAGAAAAAATACAGTAAGTATTGGATTTATTTTTCTGTCAAGACCTTTTGTATTTATAAATACATAGTAACTAGAGTGTTAGAGTAATAAATATCATTTAACCAAACATTAGTGATTAATCACAAGAATCAAGAATCACAACACATAAAGGAATCAGAACATAGATAAATAAACAAGCTATGTTTGGCATACAGACAAATTGTTTGGCAAAAAAGTGGAAAATGTACTAAAAAAACAGACACATTGTTTGGCATAACAAAACATTTCAAAGACTGAAATACAATAATCTAATACTGCAATGCTTCAATCATCATCATCACACAGGTTAGTTTCTTCTTCATGTCCATCTTGCTCTTGGCCATCATCATTAAGATCCATCCAATCATCTTCCTCGTCTTCTTCCTCCTCATCGTCCGGAACTTGAGGAGGTACATATTGTCGCCTAATCACATGTGCACCACGAGTACCACGACGACCACGGCCACGAAGACCACCACGTGCTGAAGTGCTTGGTTGTGCTTGTGGTTGACTCCTTCTTGGACGAGAACTTTCATATGCTTGAGAAGCACATAATGCTTCATCAATGACCCTCAGTGTAAGCCCCGGTACAACCTCTGGTTCCACGTAAAGACCTGTCATCCATTCACTTGACCAATTTAACTCTGAAAGAGCAATTGGATCAAAATCTTTTGCTAAATTCCCGAGCCTCCTATTTTTGAATCTTTCTTCAAGTTGCTTGTTGTATTGGATGTAAACAAGCTTGAAAAGTCTATCAACCTCCAACTTATTCCTCCTCTTTGTGTGGATCTGCACATTAATTCAAGTATTACGTAAATTTACAAGTATAAAGTTGGCTTTTATATTTGTAAATTTATAAGTGTTTTTGATACATACAAAGTCAAAAGCACTCCAATTGCGTTCACATGAGGAAGATGTGCAACATAGTCCCAAAATACGCTTTGCCACCCGCTTCAAAGCGGGGGTCAAGTAGTTGGTAGCAAAGCGGGTAACTCCGCTTCTAGACAGCTCTTGGTGATCCTCACTGAATTGTAGAAACGCATCATGCAACCGAATATGCTGGTAAATATAGGTTGTTACTTTTCTGGCCCTCTTGATAACTCCTGCAAATTTCTGTAACTTGGAAATATCCTCAAGCATCAGATCCAAGCAGTGTGCAGCACATGGAGTCCAAAAGAGTTTTTTCCTCTTCTCCATCAGTAACTTTCCTGCTAAAACAAAATTGCTTGCATTGTCGGTGACAACTTGTACAACGTTCTCCTCACCCACCATCTCCACAGCCTCGTCTATCAATTTGAACACATACTCCCCGGTGTGTACATCGGATGTTGCATTCTTTGCATAATTAAAAAAGGACCCTTCTGGAGAATTAACAAGGAAGTTAATCAGACTTCGTTGTCGTTTATCAGTCCATGCATCACACATAATCGTGCATCCATATGTCCTCCAATGGCTTTCATGCTTCACCTAGAAATCTTTGGTCCTTGCATATAATCTTTCACTTAGGGGCTTTCGCAATTGGTGATAAGATGGAGGAACAAATCCTCTCCCAGCTTGGACAATAGCCTCCACTGCCACCTCAAAAGCTTCTCGTTGTGCAACATTAAAAGGGATGCCACCTGTATAGAATAGCTCAGCTATGGCATCATATGCCACCTAGGTAGCATCCTTTTTTAAAGTAAACTCAATTGTAGTTTGTTGTGCTTCACCACGAGCCCTTGCTGCCCTCCTTTGTGCCACAACCTCCCATGGGCTAGCAGAACTAAACGAGTCCATAGGACCCTTGCCGTGTGGATCCTTCCGTACAGGTGGCCTATTTGCAGAACATGAACCAGAACCAGATTTAATGTTTTTACCTGTTGTAGCCGTAGAATGTGAGTCATCCAAGATGACTACATGTTCACCAATACCATGATCACCATCATCTGCATCTGGAATGTTTGAATCAGCTCCACTATATCTGTAATCAACGACTATCTTCCTCTTCTTGTTACGATTTTTGAAGTCAACCATCTCTTTCTTAATCTCTATAGTGGCTTTTGGACACAGATACATCTCGATAACCACCAATCAATGTTCTTTCTGCCTTTTGATTCCACCATTAGTAATGTGGCCGCACAATGCACATTGCACCTTATTCTTGTCTAGTGTATTCGGCCAAAAAGAGTACTTCCAACCGGGATCCTTCGATGCCGCTTTCAAGCATGGATCATTCATCTTGTCAGTGAAGCGGGGATCAATTTCTCCAGGCCTTTGCACAGTAGATGGGGTTGGTGTAGTAGTGGGATTAGGAATGTCATCCCCATCCAAGGATTCCATTGAAGTCATTCTACCATGGGAGAGCAAGAGAACGCATGGAGGCTGTTGGAGGAGGAGGGAGGCCACTGGAGGAGGTAGGGAAGTCGCCGGAGGAGGAGGGAGGCCGTTGGAGGAGGAGGGAGGCCGCTGGAGGAGGTAGGGAGGCCGCTGGAGGAGGAAGGAGACCGCTGGAGGAAGAGGGCGTCTGTTGGAGGTGGTAGGGACTCGGGAGGATATCGGAGGAGGATGGAGGCCGTCGGAGGAGGAGGGAGCCCGCTGGAGGAGGTAGGGAGGCGACTGCGGAGGAGACAGGGGCGATGCAAGGGGTTTCTCTGCTAAACAGGGTAATGAGGGTCGGGTCGAATGCGGTGGGATAATACAAGGTCTGTTCGTATATCGCATTTCCAATATGCGACATGTATATCGCAATTTGAAAATGCGTTATGTATATCGCAATTTCTAAATGCGTTATGTATATCGCATTTTGAAAATGCGATATATGTGTAAGTACGCATAAAAAAAAGTCGCCTAGGCGGCGCCCAGGCGCGCCTTGACGCCCAGGCGACCCAAGGTGCTCGCCATTTTTAATGAAAGCAAGGCGTGCTTTCTAGGCGCACGGCTTGGGGCGCCTGGGCGCCTAGGCGGCCGCCTAGGCGCGCGCCTTAACAACAATGGTCTAAGGTCCTAGTGATTCTTCACGATGTTAGAAAGCAGAGTTGATACGCCATTGAGTGCCTTCAATGGTCCCACTATTGGACATGCGAGTCCACGACGAGCCATTATGCAATAAATTTTATTGCAAATATCATTCCCTGATCTGAAATGTAGAGTAACTAATTTGTATAATAGGTCCCTTAGTACAACTAAGGCTATGTACCTTAGCCATCTTAATGATCATGCAATTGTTGATTCCATTGTTGAATCATAGAGGCTGGTGCTTGGATGAATATTTAAAGAGTTAGATTGATGGTTCATCAAGCACTGTCAAATGATTATTAAGAGACGATCTCCAGCCTCAGTAGGAGATTGCAATCCTTGCTCTAAAGGCTGATATCTAACCGACCTTTCGATGAAAGTCCTCTGCACAGGAATAGAGATTCGAAAGTGTTAGATAAGTTAGGTCAAAATGTTGACTTAACAAGATCGAGATAACCAAAGACCTATGTCATGTACTGTCACGATATAGGCACGTATCCTCTGACAGAAGACAATTGTGTTACTATATGTCTGAGTATATACATTTGGCAGGCCAATAGGTTGATGACCTAATCAAGGTCTATACACCGGCGCACTGGTGTGCATACAAGGGCATATGAGTATTACGATCTCTCAAAGGGATCATACATGTTTACTATTGAACCGGAAGACATGAGATCACTCGTAAGATATTGGAAAAGATCAAATTCCGTGCATGATCGTCTTGCTTTGGAAGCTTGTCTGAATTTGTAGGTTTGATATATGCTTTTAGAAAGTATATGATCAACACATGGGTATGATATATGCTTTTGGAAAGTATGTGATCCATACCAACTCCCAATAGTCAAATGAGAAACTTAATGATAAAACCCTGAAGGAGACAGTCTAAAAGAGATATAAAACTTCATGTTTATTCTTGGTCTTCCAGTATGCGGGATGTACATGTATTAGGAATACCTGAGGGTGATGTGATCATAAACGATTGTATAAACATGACGCTTCCATTTCCAAGGAGTGATGAAACATGTTTGGATTTTAGTGACTCCTCTCAGTAGAGAAGTGATCTAATCTTGGTCCAAATGTTGGATATTGATATGAAAGTGATTCGGATGTAATGAGAAGACTAGATTTGTAGTTTTGATTTAATCAACATCTATGAGATATCCACAAGATCTGGATTTGAGATGTGATCTAAATATCCAAGTCACTATATGTGGAACAATACAATCGTCATGTCCTTATCTCCAACTCCAAGTATCCGCGGAGAATGTGCATTATGCTTGAAAGAGTTCAAGGATAATTTCATTATTGATAAATGTATCCGAGCATTGAGAAAATCAATTATTAAATGTGATTTAATTATCATGAATAATACGAATTTGATTCATATTATAGTGAGAGTTATCTGAGATATGTGATTTAATTATTAAAGATGTGAATGATATGAATGTAATTCATATTATTTGAGCACATGGGAATAGAGATCCAAGTTGACTAAATGTTAATTATCATGGATATGAATAATGTAGATAGCATTATCTATATTAATCATATATATTATAAATATGATTTGTAATATATTAGAGAGAGCCTCCTGTGATTTATATTTGTTGATTAATTATTGATGTGAATTGGATTGACATTGGATGATTAATTGAAATATAATTTACATTCTATTTTGGAGTTGTGAATGTGATTCACAAATTTCCAATGGCATCATTGCCATCTTCACAAGATAATTGTGAATTATCATTTGGAAATGAGTCAATGTAATCTCATTGGAAAAAGATTGTCATCCACCAAAAGCTGGTGGACAACCACCAAGTCCCATTGGGATTGGGTGGCCGTCCCCCTTTTGGATGGTTGATGGCAATCTCTTTCCAATTATCTCAAGGATAATTAATTTGATTGATTGTTGTTGGTTTGCGACAACAAAATCATGGTCATTGAAAGGAACACAGATCAATCTCATCCATTGATTTGGACTCCCAAAATACTGTATAAGAGGCACCCCTTGCTCTTCAACACACAACAACAAGAGATCAATTATATATGCTCTCTCTCTACACGCCAACTCTCTCCCACTCTCTCATTGTGGCCGTTCACCATGGATCCTTAAAGAGAGTCCCCATCGTTGCAATATCGTCGTTATGTTGCCAATTGTTTTCTCGTGTATCTCCGTCTCCTTCGGTGTGCCTCGTTTGTAAAGAAGATGTCGGATCTCGTGTGACGAGATCAGGAGATTCATCGCTTGGATTATCAACATGGTTTACAAGGAGCACGCGTTTCATCAATGCGCTCGCAAGCGTCTCCTCCGTCGGATCGAACTTGAGACAGGAGGTCTCTTCCTTTAGAGACTTGATCGCAACCAAGCTTCAAGAGGTAAATCTAACTTGTTTGTGGTTTAGATAAAACGATCCGAGAAGTGTTCTTAGATTATGTGGTTTCATCGTTGAAATTTTCTAAATTCCGCTGCCTCGAGCAACTAGTACGACTAGTCGCTCCTAATCGCATACGATGTGATCCTCACGCTTCCGTGATACACTTATGGTGCGTTTGGTTGGCGGGTTAAGGCGGGTTAAACTGGTAGAGGGTAACCTGTTTTTGTGTTTTGGTGTTTGGATAGAGGGTTAAACTGGGGGGGTTAGAAGTGGATCTGGGGTGATATGATTGTATTGGAGTTTGAAAAAGTGAGTAGTTATTGTGATGTGATTGTATTGAAGTTTGGAAAAGTGAGTAGAAATGGAGTAGTTTATAATTTTTATATGATATGATGGTATAATATATTATTTTTTATAGGATTGATGATATAAAATTGATTTATTTAATTTTTTAAAAAATGAATAAAGTGGGGCCCACGGGGAGAGAGGGGGGTGTGGGTTAAGGGGGGTAAACTCCCCAACCCCGCCGGTAACCCACATTCCGAACGGGACCTTAAGGATCTTCCCATATCCTTCACCAGCACCTATTGTTAAGATGAGCAGTACAAACTACGAGTTGTGAGCAGTGCAGTTCATGAATCTGCTGTAGAGCCATGGCAAGAAACATATTCTAATGCAGGATGAGCCGATGGATAAGATTGGGATCAACGCCTCATGGGAGGCTGATGATGCATGTTGGGAAAAATAAGACTTTTTTTTTGAAGCTCCAAAAAGGGGGAGACACGCGATGGTGTTTACCCCAAAAATATTATAAATAAAGAATAGTGCGAGATACTTACAAACGGAGGAGGGGAAGAAAGAAGGAAGAGAGAGAGGTCAGAGAAAGAAAACGGCAACCGGCCCCAAGGCCCAACTACGTAGACCAGTCAGCGATTAATATCGATGCCGCGGTATTGACGTTCTCCACGTAGAAGCGCGCACCCGAGAAGATAGTGTCATTGCGGGCCCTCCAGATCGACCAAAGGCGCGCCAGAGGGCCAAGCAGATGCGAGCGGGGTCTTCTTCTGTTGGCCCAGAGGATGTCGCAGAAGTCCACCGTATTGGCTGATCGAGCCCAAGCGACCTCATCCCAGATCCGGGAGACCGAAGTGCAAAGGAAGAAAAGGTGGTCCGCCGATTCATCAGACAGCCCACAGAGCTGACAAAGAGTGTTGGAGGAGTGGAGAAGGGAGGCGCATCGATCGCGGGTCATCAGTCTTCGATGTCGAAAAACCCAGAGGAAGAAGGTGATCCTAGCAGGTAAGCGGAGCCCCCAAAGGAACGCGCAATCACGGGCCAGTGCGGCATCCAGAGTTGGAGGAGGAGGGAGCATGGCGAGAAAGGCCATGCGGGAGGAGAACGGACCATTCCTCCAAGCCCAGTGGTCCCGCCCGCCAGCAGGGGAGGAGGAAGATGAGAGAGCCTCCAACAGAGAGGCCAAGTCGTTGACGCGCTGGTCAGATAGGGACCCCGAGAAGGCGGGGCACCAGCCGCCGTGAGTCCAGTATTCAGCAACGGTGGCGCAGCGGTTAGATGCCAAGGAGAAGAGTCGCGGGAAGCGAGACCGGAGAGCGCCACTCCCCGTCCAGTCGTCGATCCAGAACTTGAAAATAGCACCCGATCCCAACACCGGGGAAAATAGAGAGCGGTTCTTTTGATAAATTTCAAAAATGTAACGCCAAAAGGGGGAAGAGTGAGCCGGGCATCTCCCACGGATGAAGGAAATCCAGTCCACGCCCAAAATTGCACGCAGGACGCTGCCAAAAAATGATTCATCCTTGCCCCAAACCTTGTGCACCCATTTTAAAAGCAAGGCGTCATTGACCCGATCCAAGGGCCGAACACCAAGGCCCCCCGCTCTCTTGGGCCGAGTAACCACATCCCAGGCAATCAAGTGCATCCCGCGGCCGCTGCCCCCCGCCCGCCCCCATAAAAATCTTCGCATGCATTTTTCCAGCCGTAGGCGAACGCCCACAGGTAACTTGCGAACCGAAAGTAGGTAGATGGGAATCGCGGAGAGAACCGACTTCAGAAGAACGAGGCGACCACCACGGGAAAGTAAGGAAGCCTTCCAGCCAGCCAAACGCGAGTCCACCCGGTCCAGGATCATCCTCCAGTCATTCAAGCGGTTATGACCCGACGAAATAGGGACACCGAGGTAGGTGAGAGGGAGCGCCCCAATCCGCGAACCGAGGATGCGGCTGCACTCGGCCACCTCAGGCGCAGACAAGCCAAAGGGCACGAGGCAGCATTTGTCGAAGTTAATCGTCAACCCCGAGAGTTCGCCGAATAGGGAGATCACATGAGCCATCCCGGCCACCGCGTCGGAGGACCCCTCAATGAAGCACATGGTGTCGTCCGCGAACTGAATAATCGGCACACATAGGCCCTCTTTCTGAAATCCCGCAGTGAGGCCAGCGTCAATGACGCCTTGCACCATCCTGGGCAGGACATCCGAGGCGAGAACAAAGAGCATAGGGGCTAAAGGGCAGCCCTGCCGAACCCCCCTACGAGGTTGGAAGAGACCGCCAGCCGGACGTCCGTTAACAAGCACGGAAAAGGAGGCCGTGGAGACACATCTGCGCATCCAAGATATCCAAGCGCTTGGGAAGCCCCGCCGATGAAGAACAGCCCATAGGAATTTCCAGTCAAGCGAATCGTAAGCTTTAGAGAAGTCGATCTTCCAAAGGATACCTTTCGTTTTCTCACGCTTCCAATCAGCCACAATTTCAGAAGCGACAAGGATGCAATCCGCGATATGGCGGCCTTTGATAAACGCACCTTGGACCGGCGAGATGAGACCGTGGAGAACCGTCGAAAGACGGTTGGCCAAGGTTTTAGCGATAATAAGGTAGATGGCGTTGGAGATGGCAATAGGGCGGAAGTCGTCGAGGCAGAGGGCGGGAGATTTCTTCGGGATAAGGACGATGTGCGCCCGGTTGATACGATCAAAGCCAAGGTTGCCCGAGTAGAAGTCAGAAGCCACCGCGAGGACGTCGGCCGAAACCACCTCCCAAAAATCCTTGAAGAAGGAGACCGGAAAGCCATCCGGGCCCGGGGAAGAGTCACCATTCAAGCTCCACACAGCGGATTTCATCTCGGACAAAGTAAAAGGGCGAGTGAGGAGAGAGGAGTCCGCATCCGAGATCCGGGAGGCCCCCTCCCCAAGCCAACGCCAACGCCGCGGGGGGAGGGCAGATGAAGAATGCCGGAACTGCTCCGAGATGGCAACGCCCAACGCACGATCATCCGAGAAGACATGGTCGTTGATGGAGATAGACCTGATAAAGTTACAACGTCGCCGGTTGCTAGCCGCCCGATGAAAAAAAGAAGTGTTGGCGTCACCCTCCTTAAGCCATTTAATCTTGGATCTTTGGCGCCACTCGATACATCTCTTTTTATCCTCAGCCTGAACCTGGGCACTAGCACTTGAGCGGAGAGAAAGCTCATCCAAAGTAAGATCTCGATCGCTCTCCAAGGAGTCCATGCGCAATATAATGTTCTCGGCCTCGGAGCGAATAGCCTTGCGCGAATGCCTAATGGAGGCCTTGAAGTCGACAAGAACCCTGCGAAGAGAAGAGAGCTTCTGAGATAGGATTGCCGCCGCCGATCCCGAGGCCGGGAAGTGGGTCCAATGATTAGAAACGATGTCCTTGAAAGATGGTTCGAGGAGCCAGCTTTTTTCATAACGGAAGAGGCCACGAGGGGAGAGGCCCGAACCGTCATCCCAGATGATAGGGGAGTGGTCCGAGAAGGCACGCGGGCGGGAGGCAACAGAGCAAAGGGGGAATGAATCCAAAGCTGCGCCATTACCGAGAAAACGGTCGATCCTGGATCGGGAGGAGTTATTCCGCCACGTGTAAGAGATATCATTGGGGACCAAGTTAGTAAGCGCCAATTCATGAATTAAATCCCGAAATTCTTGGGAGTCCGGGTCACGACCTCCCCGACCACGGGGTCGATCAGAAGAGTCAATAGTAACATTGAAATCCCCGCCTATGATCCAAGGGATTCCGCTGAAAGATTCATCCGCGGAGCGAAGGTCCTCCCAAACTTCCCGACGCAACGAGGGGCAGGAGGGAGCGTAGACGCAGGAGATAGCGAGAGGGGAGCCCGAGCGGACGTTATCCAGCACGACCGAGAGAACATGGCGTCCCGTAAGCATCGAGCGGAAAGAGAACAACCGGGAATGCCACGTAATTAGCAGCCCGCCCGCAGCACCAACCGCATCGATCGTACGGAAATCAGAGAAAGAGCCAGCACCAAAGGAACGCCAGGAGAAATCGTCAAGAGTTGCGAGCTTAGTTTCTTGGATACATGCAACATCACACTCCCATTCCGAGAGCCGGGAGGCCAGAGTTCGACGCTTAACCACATCACCCAAACCACGTACATTCCAGGAGAGGAGCTTCATTAAGAAAACAATAAAGAAGGCCCGAGAGGAGACACCATGGAGAAACCAGCATCATCAAACGGAGCCAGCCGAGCCCGAAGGGACCGCCTCCTGCACCTGTTCGTCCACGGAGACCGAGTCCGCCGAGATTGCGCGCACACCCGCGGCGACCGCCACAGCCTGACGGAGGGTCGCGCAAGAGGAAATCAACGCAGGCGAGAAGGAGGACGAGCATCGCCTGGAGTAGGAGGCCCCGAAACGTCGGAAAGCGGAGTCCGTCCCTGCACCAGAGAGAGAGGCTCCCAAAGCCATGGGAGAAGGGGCCAGGGCGGGGAGAGAGGGGGTGCGAGCCGGGGACGAGTTCAGCACCGAGGGGCTAACCTGCAGACGAAGAGGCTCCACCTGAAATACCAAGGGGGGTTGATGGGGCAAGCGAGGCCCCGAACCCGATGACCGCGGCCACGATCCGCCAAAGGAAGCGATGTCGCTCCGAATAAGAGGGAGATCCGCCAGAGGGCCCGAACAGCCGACCCGAAGGACAGGCGACGAACCGAATCTAATGAGAAAAGAAGGCGAATCGTTATCGAAGCCCTCCCTCCCTGCAGAAACAGAAGATTCGCGTGCCAGGCGGGAGAAACGAAGGGGCGTCTCGGAATGGGCGCCCACATCATTCGAGAGTTGTTTATTCCTGAGAACCCTCCTGCCCCTAGGCTCTCGGAATAAGACTGGGGTTATATAAGAGAGCCTAGGGTTCTCAGGAATAAACAAGTCTTATATAGAGAGACCTATGGGTAAATTACATGAGACACAGTTATAAAAAAATAAAATAAAGAAAAAGGTACAAAGAATATATATATATATATATATATAACTACATCACCTCAAGATGGAGCATAGATGTCAATCATGTTCAGCTTGGAAGAACACTTCTGAAATGACCCTCTGAGCAAAGCCTTTGTAAAGATATCTGCCGTTTGATCTCCTTAACTAACATGAGAGGTAGAGATCAAGCCCTTCTGAATCATATCTCTAGTATAGAAGTCTACCTCAGTATGCTTCGTTCTTTCATGAAATGCTCGATTGTTTGCAATGAATAAGGCGACATGATTATCACATTGTAACTGCATGGGTAGAGGTACATTTATTTGCAAATCTGCTAGTACAGCTCAAACCCACATCATTTTTGTGCTTGCTTGTGCCATAGCACTATACTCAGTTTCGACACTTGACCTAGCCACAACAGTTTGTTTCTTACTTTTCCAAGAAACAAGAGAGCAACAAACACCACGAAGCCCGAAGTAGACTTCCTGTCCTTATGACACCCTGCATAGTCAGCATCAACACACGCTGAACCAGAAAGAGTTGCGCCTTTCCTGAATAGTAATCTTGTACCTGGAGAAGATTTTAGTTATCTCAATATCATATATATAGCATATGTACCTGTCAGGATTGCTTCATGAACTGACTCACCCAACACACTGCAAAAGAGATATCAGGTCTAGTGATTGTAACATAAAGAAGCTTTCCCACCAACTCTCTATATCTTCTCTTGTCAACCGCTTCTGTATCATCTTCATATAACTTCATGCTAGGATCCATAGGATTAGTAGAGGGTCGACACCCAATCATGCCCGTCTCAACAAGCATGTCTGTAACATACTTCCTTTGGGTCATCACAAGATCCTGTGCATTCCTAGCAAACTCTAACCCTAGAAATACCTTAGGGTGCCAAGATCCTTACTATCAAACTGACAACCCAGAATTTCGTTTGCCTTCTTAATCCCCTGCACATCATCTCTTGTAACAAGTATATCATCAACATAAACCATCGTAGCAATAGTATCTCTGGGTGTTCTCTGCACAAAGTGAATGATCTGCATTTGACCTCTTGAACCTCTGCCTTTCAATCAGATATAAGAGCTTCTGAAACCATGCCCTTGGATTTTGCTTAAGGCCATATATTGCTTTATGGAGCCTACAAACTTGCTGACACTCCCTCTCAGCAACAAACCCCGAAGGTTGCTTCATGTAGACTTCCTTTGGGTCATCACAAGATCCTGTGCATTCCTAGCAAACTCTAACTCTAAGAAATACCTTAGGGTGCCAAGATCCTTACTAACAAACTGACAACCCAGAATTTCGTTTGCCTTCTTAATCCCCTGCACATCATCTCTTGTAACAAGTATATCATCAACATAAACCATCATAGCAATAGTATCTCTGGGTGTTCTCTGCACAAAGTGAATGATCTGCATCTGACCTCTTGAACCTCTGCCTTTCAATCAGATATAAGAGCTTCTGAAACCATGCCCTTGGATTTTGCTTAAGGCCATATATTGCTTTATGGAGCCTACAAACTTGCTGACACTCCCTCTCAGCAACAAACCCCGAAGGTTGCTTCATGTAGACTTCCTCCTGTAGATCTCTATGCAAAAATGCATTCTTAACGTCTAGCTAATACAAAGGCCAATCACGTACCACAACAACTGAAAGAAGGAGGAGGTGGCATATAAACTTCATCATCAGAGTCTGATGAGGCCAACATGTTACCTGCAGGGAAAAATAGATCATATACTCGAAAAAGTGACCTCGATGTTAATATAATATTTCCTACGCAATGGATTATAGCAACGATATCCCTTTTGAGTTTTAAAGTACCCAACAAACACATTTGTCAGCTCTAGGAGAGAGCTTGTCAAGACATGTAGACAACTGGTGGACGAAGGCCACACAACCAAAAACACGAGTAGTAAGTGAGAACAACTCCTTCTCTGGGAAAGGCATGGATAAAGGAATTTTCTCACCCAAAACAGATGAGGGCATGTGTTTCACAAGATAACATGCCGTAAGAATATCACCCCAAAATGAATGTGGGGTACAACTCTCAATGAAAAGGGTTCGAGTGACGTCAAGTAAATGGTGATGCTTTCTCTCAGCAACATCATTTTGCTGAAACGTCTAAGCACAAGTTGTTTGATGAATAATACTACGCGATGAAAAGAAATGTGATAGAGAAACAACAACAACAAAATCTTTTCCCACAACTAAGTAGGGTCGACTACATAGATTCTTTGCCTCCATTCATATCTATCTTGGGTCAATCTTGGGCCTATATCCAAAAACTAAGATCCCTTTGTATAGTTTGTTTCCAACACTTCTTGGGATGTCCTCGCCCTCTTTTACCCTGTTCAACATCCCAAAACTCGCATCTCCTAACTGTGCATCAACTGACCTTCTTTGCAAATGACCAAATCATCTTAAGCGGCTTTCTCGCATCTTATCCTCGATCGGAGCTACACCAACTTTCTTTCTGATTACATCATTTCAAATCCGATCTTTACGTATGTGTCCACACATCTACCTTCGCATTTTCATTTTTGCTATAACCATTCTCTGCACATATCTATGGTTTACAGGCCAACATTCAGATCCGTAGAGCATAACATGTCTCATAGCTTCTTTATAAAACTTTCCTTTGATTTTCAAAAGATTTTTTTTGAAAGTCTGCAAGGTAGGGGGAAGCACTCGGTGGTGCCCGCCCCATCAAAATATATTTAAATAACTAAAGGAGAAGCCTCCAACAGACACAAGGTTACACCACCCCAACACACATAACAAAAAAGAGCATTCCAACATCCAATCATCTAACAATCTCCTTGGAAAGCTCCGACATTTTCTTTGTAAAATCTTTGGCCTGAGAAAAGCAAGTCATTTCTTCCAGGCCAGACCGCCCAAAGAATAGCCATGGGGAAGAGCCGCTCCCTTCTTGTTCTCGCCCTATTCTCATAAATCGAATTCCAAAAAGTCTGAAACTCATCGGAGCGGCACCAAACAATACCCGCCTCCTGCCAGATTTGTGATACCACTTGGCATGTAAAAAAGAGGTGTTCCACAGATTCAAAAGATTTTTCTTATCACAAAGAACAGTAGAGGCTCATGCTCATCTCCGTTTTAGCGAGCCTGCATTTATTCTATTAGTAACATCTCCATCAATTTCGCCATCATGTTGTAAAATAGATCCCAATTATCTAAAATAATCTCCTTTTGAATGTTATTGTCGCCAATCTTCACCTCGACTCCTTCACCATTGCTTCCATCAAAGGTGCACTCCATATATTCCGTCTTAGCCCTATTTATACGAAATCCTTTAGTCTCAAATGCATGTTTCTAGACCTCAAGCTTCTCATTTACTCCATCTCTAGTCTCATCAATCAACACAATATCATTAACAAATAACTTACACCAAGGTAACTTATCCTGAATGTGACTTGTCAACTCATCCATAATCAAAGTAAAAAGAAATGGACTCAAAGCTAAACCTTGATGTAAACCAATGTTGATGTCAAAATAGTCAGTCTTCCTAGAGAGGATCTTTCTCCATGTATCCTCACTGGCAAACTTGATGTAAACTAATGTTGTTAAGAAATAAAGATGCGGAAGCGTAACATGGAAAAAGATAAAGAAATAAGAGAACAACGGGGTTTACGTGGAACCCTACTTCGTGAGGAGCGAGATGAAACCACGGGAGAAGCCCTCAAATAGGGCGTGTTTGTCATTTGACTTTCTCAATGGATACAGGAGGTTTGTGGCTCCTTATATAGCCTCTTCAGAGCCTCCAAGTCCCACCATTAGACGATGTGGGACTAAACACATGGTTGGTGTAAATGGATCTTCTTCAGGATCCATTTACCCTGCTAGAACTCAATGGGCGCACAACAAAATACTCTAACACTCCCCCTCAAGCTGGAGCATGCAATGCTCAACTTGGACAAACAGAAAGAAACTCAACTCAACGCTACAAGACACTACGGACAATATCAACCCAACGCGCACATTACTGCAGTCGAGGACGTTGCTTCTCATGCCGTGCAGGTGAGGATGATGAATGGGCTGGAGTGTGAATCTGCTGAATCTCCTCGGCGGAGAGCATGCACTCTGAACTGCGCCTGTTAGAGTCGCTGCAACTGGAAATGAGTCTCCTCGTCGGAGTACTCTGGCCCGCCACAATAATGTGGACAAGGGCCGAACTGAAAAGGGCCGTGGCTGTGCAATCCTCGTTGGAGTCCACAGTCGCTGGAGAATGGAGTCTGAAAATAGTCTCCTCTTCGGAGAACTGGGTCTCTCCCATCTGGCTCAGAGAATGGTGCACTGCTCTGGTGTACCTATGATGCCACATGAAAACCCTTGCCAACATGGCATAGGGAATGGTCCTCTACTCTGGAGTCCCTGTGGCTCACATGAAAACTCTGGCTGAAAACATAAGAAAAGATGGAGACCTCGAAAGAAGATGGCAAACATGTGCTCATCTGAAAATGACCGCATACATGTGCGTGTCTGAAACTGAGTCTCTCTCTGGAGAACTCGAAAAATGGGCCTCTCAACATAGAGTGCCTTGAACTTGGACTCTGACCAATCTGAATGTCGAATATGAAATTTGAACTGTCTTTGTAGAGTCTGAAAATCTAGATGGGCATCTGGAGCATCTGGACTGGAATCGGAACTGACATCTGGAGACTGGAATCTCTGAAGACTGGATCTGAACTGAAAGAGATGTCGTATGATCGATGCCGAATAACTCTACACTGTACTCCCCCTTTCTTCCATACTTGTCGGAAAACAGAGATATCGAGAAAGTTGGGAGAAGACAAGATAAATAGGGATACAAATTACCAATAAGTCGTTCACAAATTTTTCGGCTTCTCAAATCATTCATCATTTTTTTCTCATTTTTTTATAAACAGTTTGACACACATTTTTTTATCGGCTTTTCATCATCATCAATTTTTTTAAGCCATTCAATCCTCCCCTTTTTTTTACGGCTTTTCAAAAAAATTCTAATTGCGTACGATTTTTTTCCCTTTTTTATGTACGCACCTTTTTCGCAAACCCTTTTTTTAAATAAAATCTCATGGTCTACTTTTGGACCTAAAAATAATAGCCTCCCTCCCTTCTCACCCGTCAACCCACATGGGCATTTTACAAACAAATGATTTTTTAATGGACAACCTTTAGGGTTTCACTTGAGAACCCTCTTTGTAAAAGACGCCGCCCCCGACATGGGGCTTCTTCTTCGTCGCCCGAAGGTGCCGCTGATGGGAGCGCTCGTTGCCATAGCTTGAAAGGAGGATGCGGCTAGCGGAATAGGGGTCTCGAGCGCCTGCGCCGCCTACTGAGTTACTCGAAGAGGGGCGCGTGGGAAGGAGCGCCGCCTGTGCCTGTGCGCGCGAAGGGGCCCGGGTTGCGCCGCCTGCGCCTGCGCCTGGAGGGGAAGCGCGGGTGTGCGCCTGGAGGCTGACAGCGCTAGGAGGCTTCTGAGAGCCGCCTGACTGAGATGCGGCGTAGGTCTGGCAGGAGCCGCACAAGAGGTGACGCCGACTGGATCGAAGGCCGAAGATGCAAGGATCCCGCGAGAGAGCAGGGCTGCGGCCCCTGCGCGATCTGCCGCTGGAGCGCGTGAGGCAAGGATATGCGACGAGACCTGCGACTAGGGAGGTGGAGATCGTGCTCCTGGGTGTCACGCGCGCGTGAATATACCGCTGCTTCTCCGTGACTGGAAGATCGATCTCGGCGGCGCAAGGGGATACGAAATTAGATCTACTAGGGTTTCATCTAAACCCTAGAACGATAATCTTGAATGATCAACGAAGAACAATCCAAAATCTGGAACTTGAATACTCGGAATAATAATCTTCCAACATTAATCGAACCATCGAAAAATGAAACAAATCTCGAAAATGAATAAGAACATGAAAAATTTTCCGAGAATCGAACTCGCTCTGATACCATGTTAAGAAATAAAGATGCGGAAGCGTAACATGGAAAAAGATAAAGAAATAAAAGAACAGCGGGATTTACGTGGAACCCTACTCCATGAGGAGCGGGATGAAGCCACGGGAGAAGCCCTCAAATAGGGCGTGTTTGTCTATTGACTTTCTCAATGGATACAGGAGGTATGAGGCTCCTTATATAGCCTCTCCAAAGCCTCCAAGTTCCACCATTAGACGATGTGGGACTAAACACATGTATGGGGTAAATGGATCTTCTCCAGGATCCATTTACCCTGGTACAACTCAATGGGCGCACAACAAAATACTCTAATAAATGTTGTTGTCAAAAGAAATGTAATAGAGCACGAGTGCAAAATTCTAAAGAATTATTAGTTCTTACATATTTTACCGAGGAAGAGAAAACATTATGCACTTCATTAATAAAGGTTTTGATCACATCCCCTGCTTCAGATTTATTTTTCAATAAATAGACCCATAACAAATGAGGAAAGTCATCATCAACAACAAGATAAAACATGTCCTTGGTGATCAGGAACATGACTCGGACCCCAAATATCAACATGAAATAAATCAAAAGGGGAACTACTGCTATCTCTCACGACTAGGAAAAGAAGAACGATGATGCTTTCCCAACCGACACGTCTCATATTGGAAGGAGAACCTTGTTAAATCTGTGGCAAATTGTTACACATCTTCTAGAGAGGGAGGTGACCAAAACACAAGTGCCAAGTAAAGGGAGAGACTGCTCCTGTTGAATGAGAGGGGAGGCCTGCATAGGGAGTTCAGACCATGCAATAAAGACTACCCTGCTAACGGCCACAACTAATCACCATACCAGTAAAATGTCCTAAAAAATAAGAGATGATGAGTTAAAAATTGTCCGATAATATAAATCCTTCGTAATCTGAGTAATAGATAAATGATTCATAGAAAATCAAAAGCATATAACACATTTTGCATACGCATTGAGGGTATCAAATTGATCTCCCCCTGTGTTCGGGGAATGAGTCCCGTCAGCTATCACAACGGTTCTCCTTGGAGGAACTTGTCTATATGCTACAAGTTGATCTTTGTCTCCGCATAAATGATGCGTCGCTCGGAGTCCATAATCCACTATGTAATCTCGGTAACATGACAGGAGGTAAAAGCACATGTACTACATGAGGTGCTGGCAGTGGCAGAGGTACTGGCAGAGGCAGAGACTGCTACATCAGAGTGGTCTCCTGAAGATGAAGAAGCATGGGACATAATATCCCTCAGTTTGGCAACAAGGTCATCAAACCTCTGATCTGAAGTAGGAGCAGTCAGAGACTCAACCTGCTCCGTTGTTTGGGCTAAGGCAGGAAAACCATGCTTGGAGTAGCATGTTTCCTTTGTATATCCCGAACGATGGCAGTAAGTGCACGACTGATGAATGTGACCTCTTCTACCACGAGGTCCATGTCCAGAGAAACGAGAGGAGCCTCCTCTACCTCGGGAGGATGCTATCGCCGAAGAAGTCTGACTAGAGGTAGTCGAAGAAACAACAATCCTGCTGAGTTGGCGAAACGAGGGTTCCCAAAACCCTAAATCTCATGGGCCGAAATTTTAAAGAAAGTGGGGCTTGATGCTTATTGAAGACCAACTGGGTTGACGTTAGCGAAAAAAGGGGGAGTTATTCTTAGGTCCTATTTGGGCCAAGTGAATTTGTTAAAAAATCTGATTCAAATAAAAAAGTTGAAAAGGCGTGTACAAAAAAAAAGCCATACATAATCCAAAAAAATCGTGAAAAAATGAGAGAAAAGATGTAAAAATGAATGAACGGCTTATTTGAAATAAATGTAATAGCCGAAAAAACTGCAAAAAATGGAAAGCCGTAAAAAAATGAATGGCTTATGTAATGTTTTGTTTCTCTACATATTCATTTGTCTTATCTCAACTTGGTCAATGTCTTCATTCCAATTAGTATGGGAGAAAGAGGAGTATTGTGTAGAGTCACATGTTTATTCCAGATTCAGATGACAGATTCTAGACCAACCAGATGTTCAGACTCTACAGATGTTCAGATATTCAGACTTGACGTCAGATTGGTTCTGAGTCTTCAATTTCAGACACACATGTATGCGATTTTTTCAGGTGTGCACATGTTTGCCATCTTTTGTGGTCCCCATCTTTTGTGTTTCAGTCAGGGTTTTCATGTGATCCATAGGGACTTCAGAGTAGAGATCCCATTCCCCATGCCACATGGATTAGGATTTTCATGTGGTTTCATAGAGACTCCAGAGAAGAGATCCCATTCTCTGAACCAGTATGGGAGAGATCTAGTTCTTCGACGAGGAGCCTTCTTCAGACTCCATACTCCAACGACCGTGGACTCCGACGAGAATTGTACTCCACAACCTTTTCAGTTCTCGGTCATTTCAGAGATGGAGCAGTTGTCCACAATGTTGTGGCGAGCCAGAGTTCTCCAAGTGGAGACTCATTTAGTTGGAATGACTCTGACAGACGCAGTACAGAGCACATGCTCTCCGACGAGGAGATTTAGATTGACTCACTCCATCCCGTTTGTCCTCCTCACCTGCACGACATGAGAAGCAACATCCTCGATAGCAGCCGACAGTTGTGCTCGTTGAATTGATATTGTTTGTAGTATCTTGTATTGTGAGTTGAGATTTCTTACTATTTGTCCAAGCTGAGCATTGCATGCTCCAGCTTGAGGGGGAGTGTTGGAGTATTTGATTATGCGTCACTTATGTGGGAGATGGGTAAATGGATCACTCCGAGATCCATTTACCACATCCAAGTCTTTAGTCCCACATCTACCGGTTGTGAGATGTGGAGACTCGGTGAGGGCTATATAAGAAGCCCATCACGCTATGTATCCAGTGAGAAAATTCAATGAACACATTAAACCTTTGAGGCGTTCTCCCGTGGTTTCATCCCGCTCCTTAGGTAGTAGGATTCCACGTTAAATCCGGTGTTCTTTAAGTTCTTTATTTTGTCTCATACACTTCCACATTTCTATTTTCTAACAAATACGATCCACACCTAGGTGGGGAGTGGGTATTATAACCTGAGAGGTGGGACATGGGAGCCTTCCACTTTGCCGCACATGACCCCATCTTTCATGCTCATCACTCCAATATAGATCGCATGTGGTTGGTGTGAAAAAATCTCCATTGTAACAAGCCAGAGATCATTGACGATCTCTGGTTCTTTATTTCTACGTTGAGAATCCCTTAATCGGGTCATAGTTCATGACTTCCTTGACATGTTGAAACTCGATTATTGTTTCGAGGATACCCAGATGCCATGGATCTCAGCACATCGCTTCCTGCCACAAATTCCTAGGGACATCAAACTACGGAAATGGTCCTCATATGTTACTAATGCAAATCTTTTCAGCCCCAATCAATGGCAAGGTCTTTGACAAAACCATTACCGTAGAGGTGTCGAGGCAGAGGTGGTGACGTGGAACTAGGAAGCTAAAGAGGAAGAGGTGGTGATGGTGTATGGAATTGAAACAAGAGAATATGTTTACACCATGTTCAGTGTCTACGTGAACATGGTAGATGAGGAGATCGTAGTGGCTGTTGGGCCGAAGGTGAGGGAGCTTGCGAGACGTTCATCAGGATGCACCGTGGAGTCAAGGCGGTGAGGATGGAGGGATATTCAAGGACGGCATCAAGACGGAGCTGGAGCTTTGTTTGTCAGATCTTCTGAAAGCGGAGGAGGATGACACCATTTTGGTCTCGCTAGTGGCTAGGGGTGGAATGGCAACAAACATAGTGGTGAAGGAGAGTCTCGTCTTCTCAAGGAGCTTGTCTTCTCCAACGCGTAAATCAAGCACATCTCCTTCTAACATCGGCTTAGACTTGGAAGGATTGGTGGTGAATAAAATAAATAAATAAAATAAAATAAATAAACGTCAACATTTGGATTTAGTTTGATCTGGTTAATTCAAGGATGCGATCGAGTTAGTGGAATAAAGTAGAGGGGCCAACATATAAACAGAAGTGACTATCCATGGCTATACATGTAATTTACAACCACAGAAGGTTCGCCCCATAGTTATGGAAGTATGAAGGGCTGTAAAAATCTCAAAAAGAAAACAAAATAAATATCTCGAAAGGTTGCAATATATGAAAAGACCTCTCAACAAAACCATTCTCTCCTTTTTCCCATGAGATATTTTTATCCATATTTGCACATGTTCTCCCGATATCAACTATTCGTAGCTGTGAATATTTAATCCATTTGCCTTGCCATTTTGTTGAACGAAAGTTGTTATTTTCTGTTCTTTGTGGTGAGAATTGAGTTTGGAGTTTAATTCCAACAATCCCAGATATCGAAGAAAAATAAAGACAGTGATCTGAAGTACGATATATGCGGATGGATCATTTTGGCTATCGGCATAGTTGCGTGGATTGGGATGGCGAAATCTCACGTCCCTCCGTCACCTCCAAGGTGAGGAGCCGTCCCTTTTACAGGTTGATCTAGTCCAGGGTTAGTTTATGGAGCTGTAGCAGCCAAGCTCATGCTGTCTGGATGAGCATGGCAGGCTTCTTTATTTCAAATATACCATGCCTTCAGGATGAAAACTTAGTAAAATAATCTCTGTGGGTGATCTCAACGTCCATCTGTGATGCTCAGCATTCTCCTTTTTGCCTAAAGCATGAAACATTTCTGGATGCCTTGTGTAGAGTTGTTCATCCTGTATTTTTTTTCTGTATAAACGAAAAATTGCGTGTTGCTGTTTTTTTTTTCAAGTTTATTAAAGAAATTCTGTCCACCGGGGTTATTCTGTCTGATAACTTCAAGTTATGGACACTTGTGAATCCTGTGGTGAGGGTCTAAGTTTATGGGATCGATATCGGTAATTAAATGCTGCTGTATAAACATCAAGGCATAGGAAGTAATCTTCTGCATGGGGCCTGATGAGCTTGTACAAGTTGTGTTGGTTTTGACAGAAATTATACGTGTAATTTGATTCAGATGTCACAAACTTGGAAGTATGTAACATGCGCCGATGACATTTGGGCAAAGGTCCACAGTTGGATAGTTTATTGCAACAGCAGCATTCTCTTTACCTAGAATGCTGAACTTCTAGAGGAAAAGGAAGCTGCACCATGATGTAGCAAACCTTAGCTACATCATGAGCATTTTCGTCTCTTTTTTTTATTTTTTTTGAAAATATCAGGATGGATTTTCACAATTATATCCCTCTAATATGTCATTCAAGTTTCGTTAGAAACAGAGACTCATGCCCTCCATCCAGACAATCATTTTTTAGCGGTCACAACTTTGTTGTATTTTACCTATTCTGGATGAAGGGCATATGAGTATCTGTTTCTGACGAAATTTGAATGACATATTAGAAGGATATAGTTATGAGAATTCATCATGGTATTTTCGAAAAAAAATAAAAAAAGAAGATGAAAATACCCATAGTGTAGCTAAGGTTAGCTACACCATGATGTAGCATCCCTTTCCTCTTTCTATGATCTACTTTGGATCAATAGTTGTATTGTATCAAGATGACCATTGTTCATAACACTATTGTATTAATGACTTTTCATTAAGTGTAAAAAATAAACATTCAATTCAGATGAAGAAATAAACAATTTTATTTCATTAATAGATTGTCAAGGGTTTGGAAGTCCAAACACTCCTTTTCCCCAACCTGCGTTCCCATGGCCTTTCTCCTCTCCTACTAGAAATTAACGCTTAAACCCTCGTATTAACATATGATATACAAAGTCTAGGGGTATGGTGCGTTGTCATATAACCATGTTACAAGAAACACCAAATGCTCTAGAAATTCCCATTGGATGCCAATTGGTCACTTTATATTATCCATGGTCAACATTTGTCACAGACGTTGGGGGAGCAATTGAGAGGAACTAAGGGCATGTTTGGTTGTCAGGTTATCTCGAGGTAATTTGAAATATACCTAGCTCTATCCCTCTATTCTTGGGTTGGAATTAGTTGTATGCATCATACACTTTTTTTGTTATAATATTTTTTATCTACAATGAAAAAAATAGTATACTATAGTCGTTAAAAAGTTAATATAAATATATTCAATATCACATCACATTTATCATTCCATCTCACCCGATCATCTAAACAACTATTACTCATGGAAGGATACTTCAACCCAATCTATCCCGGTTACCAAGCATGTCCTAAGAGTGCGTTTGGTTGTCGGGTTAGCTCAGGTTAAACTGGCTAAGGGTAAATTGTTGTTGTGTTTTGGTGTTTGGATAGAGGGTTAGAGGTTGAGTGGGTTTGTTGTGATGTGATTGTATTGAAGCTTGGAAAAGTGAGTAGTTATTCTTATGTAATTGTATTGAATTTGGAAAAGTGAGTTGAAGTTGAGTAGTTTATAATTTTTAGATGATAGGATGGTATAATTTATTATTTTTTGATGAAATGGATGAAAAAGAAATGATTTATTTAAGGGATTTTATCACTTGTCCCCCTCTGAGATATCGCAATATCAGTTATGCCCCTATCTTTTTGGTAATATCAGTTGTGCCCCTCACTTCTTTCTCCGTTACCATTTGTGCCCTTCCGTCAGATTGACCGTCAATGAGTTGACTTAACCATGATTTTTTTCAAACCTTGGTGAAGTTAAGAGGGATATTATTGTCCAGACTCCTCTTCTTCCTCCTCCAACCTCCTCCTCCTCCCTCTCTGCCCGGAACTCCTCCTCCGGCCCCTTGCTCCGAGCTCTGCCCCAGCCTCCCTCCGCCCCGACCTCCTCCCGACACACTTGGATCCGGGAAGTTCTCGAATTTAGATACGTGACAGGAGTTCGTGGAGGCGTCCAAGTCTGTGGCTTTGTCCGTCGAGAAGGCTGCCGCGGAGGCGAGGTCCGAGGTGAAGGATAAGGCAGAGAATGCCGCGAAAGCGAAGGCCTTTGCGAGGAGCGTCTTGGAGGCTGTGGTTTACGGGAGCGGAGGATGTGGAATGGGGTGGGGGAAGACCTGGGGGTGGGGATAGGCGCGACGGCTTAGGGAGGTGCGGTGGAGGGGGTAGGGGGCAGTGGGGAGAAGCTCGGGGCATGGAGGAGGAGCTCGAAGCAGAGGGAGGTCGGGGCAGTGCGGGGGCCTGATGGGAGGTGCGGGGGGCGAGGGGGGAGGTGCGGAGGGTGAGGGCAACCGGGGAGGGGGTGCGGGTGGCGGAGGGCAACCAGGGGAGGGGATGCGGGGGCCGGAGGGGAGACCTGGGGTGGGGGCATCGGGGCGGGTCGGCGAGGCAAGGGGGCCTGGGAGCGCTGGGTTGGGTCGGCGGGGCAGGGGGGGGGGGGGGCAACCGAGGGAGGGGGTGCGGGTGGCGGAGGGCAACCGGGGGAGGGGGTGCGGGGGACGGAGGGGAGACCTGGGGCGGGGGCGCTGGGTCGTGTCGACGGGGCAAGGGGGGGTTGCGGGGGCCTGGGGGCGCAGCAGGGGGGAGGAGGCAGGGGTAGGGGGACGAGGAAGATGAAGAGGAGGGAGGAGGAAGATGAACAGTGGTTGGATTTTTCCATTCATTTGTTTCCATTTAATTCATGATGTGTCCCTAAAGTTAACGTCCGTTTGCGTTTGGGATGGACGGAAACTAACCCGAGGGGTACAAGTAATATATTTGCAAGAAGTGAGGGGCATAACTGATATTACCAAAAAGATAGGGGCATAACTGATATTGCGATATCTCAGAGGGGTACAAGTGATAAAATCCCTTTATTTAATGTATAAAAAAGAGAGGGGAAGTGGGTCCCACAATTAAGAGAAATGGTGGATTTTGAAGAGTGAACCCCTCAAAGGAGAGGTTAACCCGGAAACCAAAGAGAGTCTAATTGTTCTACTTTGCGGGATCAATGGTGCAATAATATGTGCACAAGATGATGACCATTTCTTACACGGTAAAGATATGGAAAATTCTATTACATGGTTCTTTTCATGAAAACTATAAAAAGGATAAAGATACATAGGGTTACCATTTGACAGTTTCGTTGGAAACGGGGAAATCCTTTCTTCAAATCTGAAAGTAACCTACAACTATTTGTTGCAAAAGCAGGATGATTTATTGAATATGCCCATGAAATTATCGAGTGTGAAGATTTTGTATTCTTCTTACACTAAGCACAAAGCAAACTTCAGAGTGTTACAAAGAACTTCATGACATTGTAGCTAAACTTGGATTGGACGAATTATCCAAAGAGGATCGTTTAACCGTGGCAAGAGCATGAAGAATTGAATGTTTCTTATCACAATCCTTCTTCGTAGCAGAAGTATTTATGGACTCTTTGGAGAAATATGTTGGTCTCGCGGAAACACTTTTCAACTGATCCTTTCCTGATTAGGTTGTAAGCATTTTCCCCCTCGATTAGAAGTTTACTAGAGAGAGACACCATCCAATATAATTTTTTAGATGAAATTTGAATGAGGATGGGTACTCCAAATGTTTGGATGCGGGATAGTATCTCTTTATCCCTTTAACTTGGGATTGCATCATAATTATGCCACCCACTGTGTTTCCATCGGTAGCATCAATCTCCTTATTTCTCAAACCAATGAATATAAACGAGGGATAAATATTACTTATCTTTTATTTTACCTTGTTCCTTATCTCTCGTCTAAAGGGAAAAGAACGAGTGATATGTGTACGCCAAATGAGAGTGTCAGATATCATTATCTATAGTAATATATGCCATTACAAGAATTTTGGATCAAGGTAACACCATTCTAGAAAGCAGTTTTTTTAATAACTATTCAGGTGAGTAGATTACTTAATAACATTATGCCAAAGCCTTTTTTCCCACTTTGCAGTAAGAATAATTTGTATAGTCCCATTCCAAATAAAATTTCTCACAATTATATCGAAATTTTATTTTTTATTAAATTAGTAGCTTTAAACACTTGGGAAATGTGGTAAAGAAACAAAGATATGAGTTTAAAAGGACAACTCTCCGCTGAGAGAAAATGATTTACATTTCCAAACGTAATAACGTCTGTTAATCATATCAAATGATCAGCTTTCATAATTAGGTTTTTATCATGTGCCCTTCTAACTCCTGCAATATCAACTGTATCTCTGACTTACAAAATTCACAGTTATGTCCTTCCGTGAAGGTAAAATAGATGCATAATTGATATTACAGAGAGAATTATGAATTTTGCAAGAAATCAAGACTCAACAGACATTAAAAAAGGTAGGAGCATAACTGATATTGCAAAAGTTAATACGGGCACAAGTGAATAAAACCCTTCATAATTCTTATGATATATATATATATATATATATATATATATGAGGAGTGATCTTATGAGAGCAAAAAGTTGTGAGAGCATGAGAGGGACGATTCTGGACCACATGATTCTATTTTCTCTCTCCTGGTCTTCTCTCTCCTGAGTGAATCATGTGGTCCAGAATCATCTCTCTCATGCTCTCACAACCTTTTGCTCTCATAGGATCACTCCTCTATATATATAGAGAGAGAGAGAGAGGAGTGATCCTATGAGAGCAAAAAGTTGTGAGAACATGAGAGGAATGATTCTGGACCATATGATTCTGTTTTCCCTCTCCTTATCTTCTCTTTCCTGGGTGAATCATGTGGTCCAGAATCATCCCTCTCATGCTCTCACAACCTTTTGCTCTCATAGGATCACTCCTCCCTCCCCCCCCCCCCTCTCTCTCTCTCTATATATATATATATATATAGGGGTTGGGGAGGCTGCACCAGCGGGTGTAGCTAACTAGCTGCACCCGGCCATTTTTTTCATTGGTTTTTTGTGTTTTTGAAATGAAACCTAGGGGGATTTAAATCACCATATATCACCATGATATCATAGCAATTTCAACTAAATTCGACACTTCTATCATCTCCATCAAGACTATCACATTTTAACGGTCTCAGAATTATTGAAATTGGCCCTATCTAGATGGACATGTTAGGAATGTTTGTTTTGCATGAAATTTGAATCACATTCTAATCAATAAATTAAGTAAATCCCCATAAGTTTTTTTCAAAAAAAAAAGTAAAAAACCAATGAAAAAAATGACCAGGTGTAGCCAGTTGGCTGCACCCGCCGGTGCATACTCTCTTTTCCCATATATGTATGTATGTATAAGCTAGATAAAATAAAGTGAAATTTTCAATATTACGTCATGTTAGTTCTTGTGAGATCTTGGGCTTCAAGAGGATCTAAATTTGCAGGCAGGGCGAGTTTTCTTTATTAAAAATACCCTTTAAGTTTGAAATTGAATTAATGGTGCGAAGAATAGATAAGTTGGTGTTTCCTAGGAAGATACACATAGGAATGCTTGCATTATCATTTCTACCATAGTAAATCGAGTTGTTTGGGACAACTGTTTTGAGGAAGTCGTAGAGGCATGAAGCTCAGAGATTGTTTAAATTCGCAATCTGCAATCTCGCTGCGATTGACAGAGATGGAAAGCCGTTTGGAATATGGCTTTGATCCAAGACAGGAATTTGTGGTCTCAACAAAAGAACGATGTTTCAGCAATATGAGAACTCCCTGTTCCAGTCATGTATTATCTCCGACACGGTGGCAAAGTAATCCCATTGTTGAAGGTGAAGGCAGGTCAAAAACAGCTAAGGAGTGTAGAGCGCGAGGAGGAATCATAATCTGTCAGTCACTACTACAAGTAAGGAGGTCAAGAACAGCTCAGCTAGAAAGAGACGGCGAGGATTCAATAAGCAAAACAGGAGCTGACGGAGGTACCTCAGATTTGGATATGGAGATCGAAGTGCATAAGCAGTCTTCGAGGCCCCTGAAAATCAAGCAGTCTAGTTCTCAAACAAGGACGCAATTAATTCCCCAAGGAATATATCATACTTTGTGTTTTAAGTGGATGAATTAACATGGAATTAAATAAATTAATTCCCCAAGTTACATAACTCTAGTTCAACTATCACACCTGTCAGGAAAAGAAGGGAGATGTCTAATGCCAACAGCTGCAAGATGGCGGATGAAGGTAGATGTAAGAAAACCAAATTGGAGATATATCAACTCAAAGGACCTCATTTCCTTCAAGGAACTTCATTTGCTTCAATTGACCTTTTACGTGGACAATTACCTTACATATACATCATGAACGTTAATAATATGAATTTACATGCCGCAGAAGCCCAGGAATTCGCGATAAAGAAGTGCTCTGCAAGTTATACACTTACGCTCATGGCTCTGGAGGACAACTCCTCGAGGTCACCTTCACAGCCATCCACGTTGACCTGCGGTATCGATAACAAGCCATACCAATAAATACAAGAAACTGTGAAATAGCATTCCGAGTTAAAATTTTAACATGATAAAGAACTAGCGAGGTACCGCCTGATCTTTTGACTTGTTATTCGAAAGATAGTGATCAAGTGCAGCATCGCCATAAAGAATCTTGGCTCCACATCCAGGATGATCGACAGAACCAACTGCTTCTTTGTCGACTACGACAGTGTCTATTCGCTCATCGCCAACCTTTACATCTGGAATCTGGACATAATATCCACATAAAAATACACACACATGAACTTAATGTCCATAAGATATCACACTCAATACAAGGAAGAAAAGTCGAATAATATATTCAACGTGTAGGCCTCGCTCATATAAGAGGCTAAGACGCAAATAAGAATGTTAAGTGTTCGACATGCTAAGTCCATGACGAGCCATTTAGTAATAATTGTTATTGCACTTGTATCATTTAATATCTGAAATAAAATGTATTTGTGTAAGCATCATTATTGATCGGCTCCATCTGCATGAATAGAGATACGTTCTATGGTGACTTTGGGTATCATAGGAACGATAATTTAAAGAATTAGATTATATGATCTGATATCTAAGTTGCGGATCAGAGTTAGACTGAGGACACAACTGATGTCATATAATGTTATCCAGAGAATATCTCCGGCTTGAAAAAAGATGACAATCTTCAAAAAAAAAGGGCTGACGTCCGATTGATATTCTCAATGCATGTCATTTGCAAAGTAATGAAGCCGAAGATGTTGGACTTAGAGAGCTAACTTGAGATCTAGTAAGACACGTATCATAGTCGGCCACGAGACGAACAACATATTCTTTGACCGGGTACACACACACACACATATAGGGTAAAATGGGGCTGCCCCCTGGGAGTAGCCAACTTGGCTACTCCCACCCCTATTTTTCCTTCATTTTTTTTATTTCTTTGGAAAATAAAAATTTGTATATTCATCACTATATCCCTCTAAAATTCTATTAAAATTTCGTCAGAAACAGAGACTCCTAGGCCCTCCATCCAGACGTCATTTTTTTTAACGGTCGCAAGATTTTTTAAATCGACCATGTTTGGATGGAGGCCGTAGGAGTCTCTGTTTCTGATGAAATTTTAATAGAATGTTAGAGGGATATAATGATGAATTTACAAATTTTTATTTTCCAAAAAAATATAAAAATGAGGGGAAAATAGGGGTGGGAGTAGCCAAGTTGGCTACTCCTAGGGGGCAGCCCCATTTAACCCATATATATATATATATATATATATATATATATATATAGGATTTTTATCCAATGCGCACAGGGCTCATTAGCGTTTCGGTGCACACCATTTGTTGGCCACACACGTGTATTACCAATTGAGTCGTTACCTATTTCGAAGGATGTTGTTTTTGGAAGGAGATTAATATGCAAAGCAATTTAAAAATAAGTGGTATTCCAATTATATCGCGTCCTAAAAAATAGGAAGATCGTTTTGGAAAGAAAACATTCGAATCGATGATTTCTTGCAGAAAATCGAGATCCAAATGCTCATGTCAGTAATATATATAATAGTCAAGTAAATGGTTGTTGGGATCAGTAATATCCAAAACAACGGTCAGTAATTTACATTCATTGTATTACATGGTGCAGAATTCAGTAATATATACACAATGGACAAGTAAGTGCTTGTTGTGATGTCAGTAATATCCAAACAACGGTCAGTAATACATTCATTTTATTACATGGTGCAGATTTCAGTAATATATACACAATGGATAAGTAAGTGCTTGTTGTGAAGTCAGTAAAACCATAACAAATGGTCAGTAATTTCAATATGTTTTGTTACTTTGAACAGAATTCAGTAATTTAGAGATAATACTCAAGTAATATATATACAGTTATCAAGTAAATTATTGTTTGTGTTCAGTAATGTATATATCCATGTCTTATATCACATGTTCAGTAATATGTGTACGATTCTCAAGTAATAGCTACTATGAGATCAGTAATAACAAAGTAATGGTCAGTAAGTCATGGGCATTGCTCAAGTAAGAAAGTAACTATATGTTAATGCAATGCACATTACATCGACAATGGTATTACTAACCGTTTGTTATGTTATTACTGATCTTACAACACACATTTACTTGACCATTTTATACATATTACTAAATTCTGTACAATGTAACTATTTGGATATAAATTACTGATCATTGTCTTGGTATTACTGATCTCACAATAAGCATTTACTTGACCGAATTATATTTATTACTATCATAGCGTTTGGATCCGTAATCATCCGCGTGAAATCATTTATTTGAATCGTTTCTTTCTAAAACCGTCTTCCAATTTTTAAGGGCGTTGTATAATAGGAAATATGGGATTTTTTTAAATACGTGGTAGCCTATAATTAGAAATATAATTATTACTAATACACGTGTATGGCCCAGAATGGGTGCTCATTGAAACGTTAATGGGCACAGGGCTCATTGGATAAGCCCTCCCTCTCTCTCTCTCTCTCTCTCTATATATATATATATATATGGGAGGATGGGGAGTATGCACCCTTGTGCATGTAATTTTACATGCACCAGGGTCTATATCTCCCACATTTTTTTACTTTTTTTTTTAAAAATATCACCGTGTATATTCATCAATATATCCCTCCAATATACCAAACAAATTCCGTCAGAAACAGATACTCATATGCCCTCCATCTATAACAGGTAATTTTAACGGTCTTAGAATTGTTGTAATCGACATGTTTTAGATGGAGGGCATAGGAGTCTCTGTTTCTAACGAAATTTGAATGGTATATTGGAGGGATATCTAGATGAATATACATTGTGATATTTTCCAAAAAAGTAAAAAATATGGAAGATATAGGCCTCGATGCATGTAAAATTACATGCACCAGGGTGCATACTCCCCATCCTCTATGTATATATATCTGAGTGTACATTTGGCTGGTAACTAAGTTGACAGTTTGACAAGGTCTATATACTAGTTAGCTGGTGTGCATATAAAGGTGCATGATGTGTATGATATCTCAAAGGATTTTTTTGAAAGAATCTCTCATCGGCCGTCCTTCTAAAGAAACACGAAACGAATTCGAGAATACCGATATACACTTTCGAAAAGCATATGATTGGTGTTGTCACCCAATCATTGAAGGAGACATACCTATATGCGAACATATAGTTTAGGTTATCCGAGTCCTCCAATGCATGAATATTGAGAATACCTGATGTTGATATCATCATAATAGATCGTATACGATGAAACATGATGGATTTTAGTGACTCCACTTAAAAAAAAGATTTAATAGGATTAAATCTCAGTTCATCAAGTCGCATCAAGATCCAAATAGTCGAAGATTGATAAAAAAAATAGTTTGTATTGATCAACGACATGGTTCAGTATCCAACTCGATCGGATAGCTGTAAAAGGTTATTATCCCTAAAAATTATGTCCACTTTAAAATTAAGTCATTGTACCCGATCCATACAATATCCCTAACTATGGAAGGAAATATCGAGATATATCAGCGATATATCACCGATATATCGATATCGACATGGAACCGATATGTGTACCGATATGGCGACATATCCCGATTTCCAGGCATTTTGATTTTCTTCACAAAGGCTCGTCGATATGAGTGATATTTCGATGATATATCGTCGAAATATTGTATCGATACGATATCGATATCGTTACGGCCTTCCATGTCCTTAACAATATGTCCAAGAATCCCAATTGTTGAACACAAAAAGTCCTAATTCAATTGTGAGTTCTTTATTCGTGAATAACACTATCCCTGATTTCAATATCCAAGTGATGAGTTGGGATATTCACTTATCGCAGTATTATAAGTCGATTGTGAGAACTATGTTCCCCATGGATAGCGGATAGTATATCGCTATACGAGAAATTAGGAGTCGGAATAACACGATAGAAATATATGTCATTGACTTTACGGTCAAGCATGTGATTTCGATTCACATTTGACAAGATGAGTATTTACGTGAATTTGATTCACATAACTTTTGATGAATGAATTGAGTAATTACTAATTAAAATGAATTCGAATCACAAATTCTTTTTTGCTCAGTTTGGTATTGAATAACTAACTTAAATCCAAGTTTAAATTGGTTCAAGTTAATTTAAATTCAAGTAGGGTTTAATTCAAGTCAAGTTGGTGGCCGCCTACCTCTCCTATTTGAAGGGTGGACCACCACCATAAAGTCCTATTGGGCTCCAACTCTGGTCGTTCACCTCTCTTCCCAACATGACCCTAACTATCTATTTCACTGGCACTTTGCCAACTTGAAAAATGAAATATCGTAGATATGTTGCTAATATTTTTGCCCAAGTCGGCTAAAAATGTGGAAACACAGTTTTCTGGAAACTAAAGTTTACAATGTGTTTTGATCAATATTTAAAATATAAATACACTTATTTTCTAAAATAGAGGTCTAAATACAAAGTTTGATAATCACCACACAAGCTAATATGCAGTACTCAGTTTGGCACACAATAAGAACTTTAGTCATGTAGAAAGCAAAATGAAGTTGAAATAACAAATAACACTCTCACAAACTCAAACTTTATAATATACAAATACAACAGTAAAATACTTGCCACATATATAGGTTGAAGATAAATCTCCATTGCTCGTCAGAAGTAAGACTACAATTAGACATAACTATATTATAAAAATATTTAAAATTAAAACCTGTATTGAGTACATGCACACTAAATACTATATTAACTGCATATGTCATGGATTTGTTTTAAGAATCTTGAGAAACCCAAAATTGGAACCTGTCTATACAATCATACACAATGTAGAGTTTATTGTGCAACATTGAATGTTGGCGGGCAAAGCCCACCATCTAGACAGGGGTCTCGCTAACATGGTTGACTCACCGGCATGAGCAAAGTTTACTCGTGTTTACATGTATAATATATCTTATGGCTAATACATATGTTCAGTGGAAAGGAAACACTAACTATACGAGCGAAATGGGGGTAAAATAAGCCATATTTTCCTTCAAAACTGAAAACAGTGGTCGATACATAGTCAACACTTGAGAGAAAAGGGATCGCCACCCCTTCAATATCGTCAAGTTAGCAATTCCGAAATATCGGCAAATTTTGCCAATATTTCGAGACATGTTCCAGCATCCTTCTCCTATTGTACATAGGTCTACCCACTCTCCTCTCATCCTCTCCCTTGTAGCTCTCCTTTTTGGAAGAGGAGCCTTGTTGCAAGCCCCCTATGTGCATGGTGGAGATGTGGACCACATGATACAACATCCACAAGGAGGAGAAGGGCTTCTTCCAGGACTTCTTCCATGCCAGAGTTAGAAAAAGTGAGCAAGAGTCTGGTCCGAGGCACTGAAGGCCCGTCCAGGTCGACAGGTTTGGCAAGGTTTGCGGGAAGCCTCCAGTGCGAAGAGCGATGTCATCTTGCTCACTCGTGCTGAGATCTCATTTATTGTTTTGTGTGTGGTAAATCCAATTATAAGCAATGGAACTGCATTTAGAGATTTTGTTTGGAAATGATGAATGTTTAAGGGTGATGGACAGAGGACGGAATTGGCTTCTGTGCTTGTGGGGGTATGCGAGAAAATAGAGTGGCCTTTGAGATGCAATGTCGGACATTAGCGAAGTGGTGGGAAAGACATCGTTAGAGATGTCATCATAATTGGAGATCGTGTAATTTGTGCAAGGGCCCTATCATTGGAGGAACAACAGAGGTTGGTGGCTCCCTCCCATTCTACAACAGGGAAGATACATAGGAGACATGCGAGAAGAGATGGAGCTCTCACCGACTCGCCCTCGATTTCACTGTGTATTAAGGGTCTTCCTCTACTTTGTCGTAGTGTGGAAGTGGTTCGAGAGATACTACATGGTGTTGGAGAAGTACAGTATATCAAATCTGATAGTTTAACGTTCGATCAACCGACAAAAATGCTGGTTCGTGCATCGAAGTCAAAGGCCCCCTTTCGATGATGTTAGAAGCTTAGCTGTGAGGGATGGTGCTCTATTTGGAGATGACAGATGGAGAGTAGGGAGTATGAAGAGGTTCCCACATCGACCCGGATGTTGTAGTGTGCTGGAGGTTTTCGATTGATGCCGAGCAACTAAACATCGGTGGCAGGCGAGGGTGGTTCGCGACTGATCAATGAAGTCGGAGGGGCGCCAGCTATGGCAGTCGAAAGGGCATTAGGGAGCCCTAAACCCGAAGTTTCCAAAGAAGCCTCAAGAGACAAGAGTTTCCTTACCTATGTGCCAGGGAGAGATGAAATTAATACATTTGTTGATAAGAGTGTGCACCAACTTGATAAAAGCAGTGGAGCTAGCCAAAAAAAAGAATGATGAAAGAAAATCTCTCATTACAAAGTCAAATACAAAAGAGCTTACACCAAAAGCGAGAGCTCCTAACCATTTCAAAGTGTCCACTTGGATCAAAGCTAATTAGTACAAATGAGTCGGGCTAGTACATCAAAAAGAGCTCTTCAACGAGGGGGCTTACCAGGGACCCAAGTCATGGTGGGCATGGAAGGACATATCGATATCGGTACAATGTCGATACGATATATCGACGCCATATCGCCGACATCGAACCGGGATTGTGAATAAAATGCCTTGGAAGGCCAAATATCGACCATATCGGCGATATATCGGTGGCATGTCGATACCGATATATCGCTGATATATCGGGATACGGTCTTCCATGATGGTGGGTACTCTCCTACCTTTTGTTGAAGTTGTTTTAACCGTATCTAATCAGATCCCCCAATACAGCCCGATAGGAATGATTGGCTCGGGCACATCATTTTGCTTGAATTAAGTCTAGTGGGCTTAATGGATAGGGTCCCACATGGTTTGAAATCCATACCCAATAGGCTTGATCCACTCTATACAATGCTTCAACCAGAGAAGCTCGTTCACCCGAGTCCATATCTTGATCAGATGAGGTTTCAGCGATGTGAAATTCTCTCGAAGGAGTCTCATTCATTGATGGTCCCTTGCTTGCTCGACGCCCAACTTTCGCTTAATACGTGTCATTCGATTGGAGCTGCAATGGCAGACCAGAGCTGGCTTTGGGGGAGATGCCAAGCACTGTTACTGAAGGGGTTAAGGGGGGTTGCAATCAGTTTGGGGGTATTAAAGGTGGAACTCCCTCGCCTCCAGCAAGAGCATCGTTATCAGACCACAAGTCTAAGAAATTTCAGTGTGGGGATGCGCTGCGAGCAAGCTCAAATATTGAAACGAGAAGGTATTCAAGTCATCGTGTCGTTGGAGTAGCATGGGCGAGTGTAAAGGTGAGAAAAGGATGTTTCTTTCCAAGAAATTGGGGTTTCAGGCCAACGGGTAAATACTTGATTGGGAACATTTATTTCCAAGAAAAGGCATCTACGCTTTGTCTCTGAAGAGAAATTCAAACGCTGCATTAGATGGTCTTGCTGGGAGGAGGAGGTGGTGGTCCAGATCTATCTCAGCAAGAAGGCACATAGCAAGCATGACAACAACTATTTATAACGGAGCCATTGCTGAAGATTAACATTTCGGGAAATGCAAATGGAACTGAAGATATACTGAGAATAAGCACATATTCGCGAGAAGGTGCGCAGAGGGTTGAGCGAAAAGGGCCAGTCAAGGACTTGGAATTAGCGAAATGCCTGGGGGTAATTCAACCGAAGGGGACTGATTTGGTCGCAAAATGAAGGTTTCTCTTGGAATGTGGAGGGGTTGGGAAGATCGGAGAAACAACAAGCAGTGCGGGAATCGATGATGGAGGCTAGAGTAGATATCGCAATATTGCATACAGAGGGAGGTTCGTAGCACACAGATCTTAAAGTTCAAAGCTATTAAGTCTGTTTAGGGGGGGTGTTGCTGGTATGCGGTAATGACATTCCCTTTTGAGGAAATGAAGATCCAGGGTCCAAATTCACTTTTAATTTTTGTTGTGAAGAGTTGTGGATGACAATCATGTGCTTTTAACTAATGCTTATGGTCCTAAGATTGTTTCGACACACATGACCTCTTGGAGAATGATCAGACCATTTGGGATAGATTAAGGGCACAGGCTTGGATTATAGGTAGTGATTTCAACATGACGATGAGACCGGAAGATATATTGGGATTGAGAGGTGGTTTGGATGTTGGTACGGCTAGGCTATCATCGTTGATCGCTCAGATGTAGTTGGACATCATCGATGAGGTTGATTGTCACTACATGTAGAGGAGCTGCAAATCGAGATCACACATTAATCGTTTTTTGATGTTAGTGGAGGCGCTACATTTTTTCCCTTTGGCATGGGAAGGCGCTTCCATGTGCACAATCGAACCACACACCACTGCTCCTAGAGTCTGGGAAGGGTGCCCGGTCGCATTATTTTTTTTCAGATTTGAGAGGTCTTGTCTTTATGGATGGATTTCTGGGAGATGGTTGAGATCTTTTGACGAAGTCCCAATGGGTCAATCGCTATTGATCTTGCTCTGAAGCTTGTGGATCTCAGGAAACATTTGATGGAGTATAAAAATATATATTCATGTATTGTGTCATAGTAGACGGAACACAACACAAGAGGTGGTATCCAGGTTACATAACCTTGAGGATGATAGAGAGATGCCAGTGGAAGAGATGGAGTGTATGGGCTATCTTTGGGTTATTCACTTGGAGGACGAAAAGGCAAGGCTAGAGTGGAAGCAGAGATCTCGACAGCTCTGGCTAAAAGACGGGGATGGGAATACACGTCTTCCTCTCCATGGCTAGTGAAAGGCGAAGAAGGAACCATATCCATTTGTTGCTTGTAGATGGTTGATAGATCCAAGGGGAAGAAGGAGGTGGTCAGGGCTCTCTAAGTAGGAGCACACGCGAAGATTGGGGTTGCCATGGTAGGGGCGTGGCAAAGTTGACACATAGTTAGAAATTTAATTTAATGGCTAGTTTTGAGATCTAGGAGATTAAGAAGACAATCTTCCACCTCAATGTGGATGGTACCTCAGGCCTGATGGTTTTCCTGTGCTTTTTTAGAGGGAGTTCTGGGAGACTATGAAGGAGGACCTCTTGGCTGCCTTTCAGAAGTTCACTATTGGGAACTTTAGTTTTGAGTGCCCGAACAAGGCTCATCTATTCTTATTACTTAAGTGGGATGTGGCAGCACGTGTGGAGGATTATAGATCGATAGCTTTTTCCAGTGAGATGTACCTTATCATTGCAAAAGTCCATGCGAACATGCATCATGGTATTTTAGACACACTGATTTCTCCATTGCAAACAACTTCTGTTCCAGGCAGACATATAGCAGATAGACTTATTCTTGCATAAGAATCAAGGTTCAGGAAAGCGGTATGCGTATGCGTTCGGACAGGTCACTGAATAGCGCTTAAGCGGTATGCGGGGGCATATGCGGGGTATATGCGGTTCTACGCGGTTTCCTAATTTTTTATTTAAAAATAAATAAATATATACAAAAGTAACTACAACAGAACCAAACTTATGTATAATTGTGGTCCAACAGAAGATCTAAGAAAAATAACTTTCATATAGAGTTCAAAACAATCTCTATCAATCAAATATCAATACTTCACTAGAACGGTTAGCACAAAAAATAATTGATAACAATCAACAAAATAAAAAAGTTAGCGCACAAAATGCCTCTATTGTTGAATATAATGTCATTTATCTCTGTCGTTATATTTATAATTGATCCTCCATCAAAAGTACCAAACTTTACATATAATATATTACATTCATAATAACTATTAATTGACTAAATTAGTTTGCAAAATTATTAGTATATTATTCTTTTTCTTCCTTGCGTGTTTACTCCAATCTCGAAGTACAACTACTTTAATGATGGATTCAAATAATCATGTAATGCTTGGTTAGCATGCATCAAAAGTAAGGATAACATGGCATAAACAACCCAACAAAACATGGCACAAATAAAAAAAATAAAAAATAAATAAAAAAATGTGTATGCGGCCGCACAGACCGCATATGCGGCCGCATAGCCCGCATATGCGGCCCGCATAAGCGCACAGGGCGCATAATGGGGGGCTTCAGGAAAGCGGTGCGCTGAGGGCACCGCATACGCATATGCGGCCGCATAAGCGGCCGCACGGGCCGCTTTCGTGAACACTAATAAGAATTGGTGACGGGATGGAAGAAAAATCACAAAAGAAGGATGGTTTTTTGAAGGTTGAATTCTTGAAGCTACGATTACATAAACTGACATTTTATTTGGATGTCATTGCGGTGGAGAAGATTCCATGAAGTTTGGATTGCATAGATGAAAAGATGTATCATGACATCATCCTATGTGGTTCTAGTGAACAGATATCCAGAGGAGGGATTCTACTAGCCACAGAGAAATGTTCAGCAAGGGTGCCCCTGGCGCCTCTTTTGTTTGCCATTGTTGCAGATGTGTTAGCAATTATGATGGGGTTGGTTGCTAAGCTTGGATTCTGCTCTGGTTACAGATGCTGCAATATCTCTATCCCATTCTTCAATATGGTGATGATATGATACTGTTCATTGAAGGAGGGATTGAGAAAGTGAGGGAGGCATCGATGATTTGGACATTCTTGGAGATATATCGGATCTTCGAATCAATAGGGAGAAGTCGACTTTTCTTCCTTTTAGTATGTTGCAGATGGAGATTCAGGATTCTCAGGAGACACTCCATCATCATAGTACCTCCTGATGAAATATCTTAGGCTCCCATTGACTGGGGGCAGACTTCACACCTTGAATTGGCACCCCTTATTTGATAGGGTCCAGAGGAAATTAGCCGGATGGAGGGCAACGATGCTCTGCAAATGCGGAATGTTAGTTTTACTCAAGCATGTTCTTCTGCTATTCATGTGTTCTACAGTTCACCAGGGCATAACCAGTTCGAGTGTGCACGAGAATTTGAATCGATAACGAGGCGTTTCTTCTGGTCAGATGTGAAGCAAGAGAAAAATGATATTCATCTCCATGATTGTGGCACGATGAATAGACCAAAAAAAGAAGGGGCTCTTTGAATTTTGAGGATTGAGCATATGAATAAGGCACTATTGGCAAAGTGAATTGCCAGAATATGGAGCAAGGAGGATGACTTGCCCTGCGGAGTGTGGAGGGGTAGTTATTTTATGGTGTTTCATTATCGATCAAATGTATTCAGTCATGTTCCCCCTTTTGGAAAGGTATTTATTGTCTGCTTCCTAAAATGTTGACCAGGCTGAGACATGTAGTTGGGAGCAGTGAGTTGTTTCGCTTCTGGTTGGACGATTGGAATGGAGATGGACTATTGGGGAACCCTTCAGGTGATCAGGATGTTAGTCTTGGTCATATGGAACATAGGTGCTCCCTTTTGTATTGAATTTTTCCGAACAAAGACTAGTGGAATTTCTCCGCCTGCTGGAGGATGTAGAGGATATGGACAACCCTGGGGATGGTTGAGATCATTGGATTTGGGTGGATGAACCTTTTTCAACGGATTATGATCTTTTCGTTACGAGTTAAGCATGGCCGAGTACTCACTAACGAGCGTAGGGACAAACTTCTTCAAACTGGAGACTCGACCTTGTGGGGATGATATAGAAGACTGGGATAATCCCTTTTTCGATTGTACTCATTCGGCAAATGTTTAGGATCGTGCTAGCATTGATTGGCTCAGGAAGGAGGAGAACACTGTGTTTTGAAACTCTATCAGGGCATACTGCAGCAATTCTCAAGAGGATTGTACATTACATTTCACGCACCTCTGGGCACTTTAGTGCGCTCGAAATCAACTTCCTGATGTCATCCTTTCTATTCATAGAATGTAATAGATCATAGCAAGGCCATGCACATGGCTTGGTCCCATGTACTTCGATTCTTATTTAATTATATATAGCTTTGAGATGGGTTTCAACGTAGGGATACACCCTCCTTTTCTTTCAAAAAAAATTCGAGCAAGCTAAAGATCCATAAAGATGCTACCAGTCTCCACAAAATAACACGGCGACCAAAGCAAGCCAAGAACAAATACTTCCATAGTCTTTCCACATTGTTGGTGTCCAGCCATGGCATATCCAGTTTTGCCCACAGTACCTTCTCACCTTGCCACATCCCAAGAAAAGGTGATCTACAGACTCAACGTGTCCACAAATAAGGTGGTTTCTGTCAACATCCATGGAGATGTTTAGCCATCACACCTTCGTTATCAACCTCCTACTGATGCCACATATGATCTTCGGGGCCGATTTATTTTCCTATCCGACGCTGAACTGTGGTCTGAAACGATCTGATTTTGATTGGAAAACGTGATTTCAGGCCTCTAAATCATGTTTTCCGATCCTAGCATGGATCGAAGATTAACTAGGATGGTTGTATGAATCTACACATACAACCAATCCTCCATATGATTGTGTAGGCTCGCTCAAATCGGTCTACTTCTTCAATCGAGTTCCGCTTTCGATCGCTTTTCTATCATGTCAGAAATCAAGGGTAATATCCCATCGTGAATATGGACAAGACCAACTATAGATTGTGGTCCATGCAGTTCTGACCCTTATGCAGTGCAACAATAAGGAGGACATTTTGACGAAGCCAGAGGCGATGGACAAGACTGAGGACAATGCTTCACGGAAGCAAGATGACACTGTTGGAGAAAATAAGAGCACTTGTTTATTTCTGAGAACCCTAGGCTCTCTTATATAGTAGAGAGTCCTATGGGTAAATTACATAAAGTAGACAACAAGAAAAGAAAATAAGAAAGGAAGTACATATATAAATATGAAAACATAAATATCTTCACACTCCCCTTCAAGCTGGAGCATAGATATCTATCATGCTCAGCTTGGATGAACACTTCTGGAATGATCCCCTGGACATTGGCTTAGTGAAGATGTCTGCGATTTGCTCTCCGGAGCTAACATGGGAAGTAGAGATCATTCTCTTCTGAATCATGTCTCTGGTGTAATGACAATCCACCTCGATATGTTTTGTTCTCTCATGAAATGCTGCATTGTTTGCAATAAATAGGGCAGCCTAGTTATCACAGTATAACTCCATGGGTAGAGGGATCTCTACATGTAGATCACATAGCACTGCTCGAACCCACATCATTTCTGTACTGGCTTGGGCCATAGCCCTGTACTCAGACTCGACACTAGATCTTGCTACAATGGTTTGTTTCTTACTTTTCCAAGAAACAAGAGAATTGCCAACAAATATCGCAAACCCTGAAGTGGATTTCCTGTCCTTGGGACAGCCTGCATAATCTGCGTCAGCATATGCAGATACAGAGAGTGTGTCTCCTTTCTTGAAGAGCAAACCTGATCCTAGAGTTGATTTCAGATATCTCAATATCATATGTAATGCATCCATATGTATCTGTCGAGGTTGCTCCATGAATTAACTCACTCGACTCACTGCAAATGCAATATCAGATCTGGTGATTGTAACATAAATAAGCTTTCCAACCATCTCTCTGTATCTTCTCTTATCAACTTCATCTGTATCATCATCATATAGCTTCATACTCGGATCCATAGGAGTCGTGGATGGTCAACATCCCGTCATTCCTGTTTCTGCATGCATATCTGTAACATACTTCCTTTGGGTCATCACAAGACCCTGTGCATTTCTAGCAAATTCCAACCCCAAGAAATACCTTAGGGTTCCCAGATCCTTCGTCACAATTGACTGCCGAGAAAATCTTTAGTCATCTTGATTCCCTGCTCATCATCTCATGTAACAATGATATCATCAACATACACCATAATAGCCACAGTACCTCTAGGTGTCTTCTGCACAAATAAGGAATGGTCTGCATTTGACCTCTTGAAGCCCCGTCGTTCAATCAGTTCTGAAAGCTTTTGAAACCACGCTCTAGGACTCTATTTAAGGCCATATATTGCCTTATGGAGTCTACAAACCTGTGCACACTCTCCCTCAGCAGCAAATCCAGGAGGCTGCTGCATATAGACCTCCTCGTGTAGATATCCATATAAAAATGCGTTCTTCACATCAAGCTGAAATAACAGCCAATCCCGTGCTACCGCAACTGAAAGCAGGACACGTAAGGTAGAATGTCGAGCAACTGGAGAGAACGTGCCCATGTAATCAACTCCATATGTCTGAGTAAAACCACGTGCCACAAGCCTCGCCTTGTACCGTTCAAGACTTCCATCGGCATGGTATTTAACAGTAAATACCCACTTGCAGCTAACAATAGACGCGCCAGGTGGTGGAGAAACAAGTGTCCACGTACCACGGGACTGCAATGCGGCCATTTCTTCTTCCATAGCATGACGCAATTTGCTATCTTGGAGTGCCTCCTGGTAATTGCGTGGAATTTCGACGGTAGATAGGGCTAACGCAAATCTCTGGAAGTCTCCCGTCAGATGATGAAATGAGACATGAGAAGCAAGTGGATAGGAAGCACAGGTACGCTTCTGCTTTCTAATCGCGATAGGCACGTCCAAGTCTCCATGATCATCATCCTGCTGTGGTTCCTGTATCAATGGATCCTCAGGCTCATCATTAGTAATCAAGTTATCAGAACCAACCTGAGGGCTGCTGGATGACTGGACATGACCTTGAGCAGAGGAGGACCGACGAGTATAGTATTTTGGTAACGGTGGTACAATGGTCACTGGAGGTGGTAAGGGTGGAGGTGGTGGTGGAGATGGCATAGAGGGTAGCTGACTCATAGGAGGAGGTGGCATGTAGGAGACCTCAGTATCAGAATGTGGAGTAGTCATTTGGTCACCTGTAGGAGAGAAAAACATGACAGATTCAAAGAATGTGACATCGGCACTAACGAAATATTTTCGATGCAGCGGATCAAAGCACCGATAGCCCTTCTGAGTCCTGGAATACCCGACAAACACACATTTGATAGCCCTGGGAGAGAGCTTATCAAGACCTGGGACCAACTGATGGACAAAAAAGACACAACCAAAGACATGAGGTGGAAGAGAGAACAACTCCTCAGGAAAAGCGAGAGAGAGAGAGAGGAGTTTTCTCATTCAAGACGGATGAGGGCATGCGATTTATTAAGTAGCAAGCTGTGAGAACCGCATCACCCCAGAACGAGTTTGGAGCATGACTCTGAATAAGGTTCTAGTGATATCCAACAGATGACGATGTTTCCGCTCTGCAACACCATTCTGCTGTGAAGTGTAAGCACATGCAGTTTGATGAATTATACCACGAGATGAAAAGAACAAGGACAAAGTTCTAGTACAGAACTCCAAGGCATTGTCAGACCGCACAATTTTCACAGTAGAAGAGAAAACATTCTGAACTTCATTGATAAACATTTGAATCACATTTCCTGCTTCAGATTTATTTTTCAACAGAAACACCCAAGAGAAACGGGAAAAATCATCTACTACAACCAGATAGAACCTGTGTCCCTGGTGGTCAGGAACACGACTTGACCCCAAATATCAATATGGACTAACTCAAACAGGGAGCTACTACTGACGATCCGGGAAAGTAGACCGATGATGCTTTCCCAACTGGCACGCTTCACATTGAAAAGATGACTTCGGAGAAATCTGGGGCAGGACACGACAAAGCTTCTGGAGAGGGAGATGACCAAAACGGAGATGCCAGGTATATGGAGAGTCTGGTCTTGTAGAATGGAGAGATGCACCAATATAGGAAGTATTAACCAGACGGTAGAGACCATTCTGCTCACGGCCACAACCAATCACCTTGCCCGAGGTTATGTCCTGAAAAACAAGAGATGATGAGTCAAAAATAGCTCGACAGTTCAAATCCTTTGTAATCTGGCTAATAGACAGTAAATTCATAGAGAAATCAGGAGCATATAACACATTCTGCAGGCTCATGAAAGGTGTCAACTGAACCTCCCCCTGTCCAGTGATTGGGGAATGTGTCCCATTGGCTATCACTACAGTTCGTCGTGAGGAGACCGGTCCATATATCTCTGTCCCCACAAAGATGATGGGTCGCTCCAGAGTCCATAATCCAGCTGGAAATCATAGATCCATCACAAGAGGTGAGAGCAAAGGGACTACCTGAGGTACTGGCTGTGGCAGATGAACTAGCAGAGGCAGAGACTGCCACATCTGACTGACCTCCAGGTACTGTATCAGGAGGCATGATATTCCTCAGTCTGGTAACAAGATCGTCAAAACGCTGGTCCAACGAGGAAGGTGCAGGAGACTCAACCTGTTCTGCTACCCGAGCCGATGTAGGAAAGCCATGCTTGGAGTAGCATGTATCCTCAGAGTGATCAGGGCGACGGCAATAGCTGCATGGTTGCCGAATTCGACCCCCACGACCCCGGGGTCCACGGCCACGGAAGTTAGAGGATCCACCTCTTCCTCTAGAGGCTGTCATAGCTGAAGGTGTCTGGTTGTCAGTTGAGCTTGGGACAGTAATGCGACTCAACCGGTGAAAAGCTTCCTCCATAGGAGGAATGGTAGCATCAGCAAGAATCTGAGACCGTGCAGCATCATACTCTGGATCAAGTGCAGCCAGGAATACTCCTACCATGGTAGCATTCCTGTACGTCTTCTGCTACTCAGGATTAGCCATCAACGGTATGAAGCTATGGAGCTTCTCAAATATCCCTCGTAGGGATGTATACAAAGAGTGAAGCAGGCGCCCATTCTGCTTGACAGTGAAAATATCATGTTGCAGCTAAAGTATCTTGGTCTCGTTTCGCGCCTGCGAATATGTCGCCGCTAGGATATCCCACAAAGCCTTAGTCGTGGGCTGATGTAGTACATCGTTAGCGATTTCTATCGTCAACGTCCCAGATAGCCAGACTTTGGCATACGCATCATCTGCCTCCTGCGAGGCATTCACCCCAGTCTTCTTGATCGGATCCTCTTCGGTAAGAATATGTTTCTTACCATTCGACTTCATCAGGCTCATGAACTACATCGTCCAGAGCTCATAGTTTGTCCCGTCCATCTTCACAATAGGCGATGGACCTCTGAATGCGCCAGTGGCGGGTACATCAACCTTGTTTTCTGACATATTGCCAACAGAAGACTGTTATAGGTGTGAGAAATCAAAGTTTGTGTGTGTCTACACAGGCATCTATGGGTTCGGGTGCACGTGTAGACTTATGCACACCAACCCATCAACCAAAGGAGGAAGCCGAGGCGGTACCCAAGCGCGGGACAGCACGCGATGCACGCAAGTCGAGCACGCTGTGCCCGCAGAACAGGCGTGCTGTGCGCACAAAGCAAGTGCGTGGTGCGCGCGAGGACGTGCGCGTGGTATGCGCGAGGACCGGCGCGCTGTGCGCGGGAGGCTTGTGCGGTGACCTTGTGGCGGCGCCGGAGAGAAGGGAAAGCAAGGGTGCGCGCACGAGCCGAAGAGGCACCGGAGAGGAGGTGCGACGCTGGAGCGGGTTGAAGGTGGGGTAAGGGTTTCTTGGGAATCGAGAGCTCTGGTCTAGGACTGCCGCTTTGATACCATGTTGGAGAAAATAAGAGCACTTGTTTCTTTCTGAGAACCCTAGGCTCTCTTATATTAGTAGAGAGTCCTATGGGTAAATTACATAAAGTAGACAACATGAAAAGAAAATAAGAAAGGAAGTACATATATAAATATGAAAACATAAATATCTTCACAGACACATATGCGCGTACTTGGCTCATAGGAACTCTCACCACAGAGATAACCAATGATATCGTTAACCAGTCCATCGGCAAGGCGATGTGGGATATCCTGGCACCTATTTAATGCTCAAACGAATAACGAGGCAAAGATTCTTCGGCTTCAGTTTGACATATACATGGGAAAGCTAAATGGACATCCACTACACACGTTCAACTCTCCACTTTGTGCCATGTTCGAGAAGTTTCACAGCTTCATGCTGATAACGACCTCTACAGAGCAGCAGATGACATACAAGAACTCCATGATGGTTGGAGTTTTCTTGCTTGCACTTGACCTAGAGTACGAGGCATCTCGAGCACAGCTCCTAATCGGGGCAACCATACCTTCCATGGAAGAGGCTTACAGTCGTCTCAGCATGCTTCTTATTCCACTTGTTGTCACCACACAACCTTCCTTGACGATGGTTACTTCTCGCGACAGATGATATTCTACTCAGTTCAAAGAGCGTAGTCCCTGTAGTAGAGGTGGTGGGCGTCAGCGTGGTCCCTGCACCTAATGTCGTCGTCCAAGACACCCTGAGGACAGATGCAATCAGAAGCATGGATACATCACATATGCTCACAAGGCGGAGCAGATTGAGCCTTTAGATACTATAACTACTCGAGCAAATCCACGACTTGATGACTTTGTCTCTGGTATACGGGATATCATAACTCCGGTGGCCAGCACTACCACTACAGGATTTACAGTTACTGTAGTTGCAGCTAGAGCCTCTTCGAGCTCCTCAGGTATCACATACGCTTTTACTGGTTGTACTAGTGCAGATATGACATAGTGGATCATGGACTATGGTGCTTCTCACCATGTGTGGAGACATGCCCAGTTCATGTCTTACAGGTCTATACCTCATGGTAGATGAGTAATCATTGCAAATGGGGTTCACTTACCCATCATATGATAGGGGGAGGTGCATATGACACCATCCATGCGTCTGCAGAATCTTATCCATGCATCTGCAGAATCTTTTATATGCTCCCGATTTTCAGATGAATTTTCTTTCTATTAGTCAGATTACAAAGAATCTGCATTGTCGCCATTTTGACCCCTCTTCTCTTGTATTCCAAGACATACTCACGGGCAGGGTGATTGGCTATGGCCATGAGCAGCGGGGGCGCTACAGTCTGGTCCAACACGCTCAGTTGGTGCATCTACTATTCCTACTAGACCATGCTCACTGTACAGGTGGCATCTTTTTTTTGGCCACCTTCCTTTGCAGAAGATGTGTCATATCCTCCCACAGATCTCCACGTGATCTTCCTTCCATTGTGAGGCTTGCTAGCTTGGAAAGCCTCACCGCTCTTCATTTTCATCCCGTGAGAGTCAGAGCAGTTCTCAGTTGTTTGAGCTTCTTCGCTTAGATATTTGGGGTCCGAGTCGTGTCCCTGATCACTAGGGACATTGTTTTTATCTGGTTGTTGTGGATGACTATTCTAGACTTTCTTAATTTTCCTGTTAAAGAATAAGTTTGATGTTGGGTCTGTCATTAAATCATTTATTAATGAGATAAAGAATATTTTCTCTGCTATTGTCAAGTATTTGCATTATGATAATGCCTTATAGTCTTGCACTTTAAGGCGATATGAGTTTCTCATATCTCTTGGCATTGTTCACTAGACCTTACGTGCCTAAACATTTCAGCAGAATGGTATTGTTAAGCACAAACATCATCATTTACTCAATGTGACCAGAACCCATCTGTTTCAGAGTCGTGCTCCTCACTCTTATTGAGGTAATGCGGTTCTCATTACATGTAACTTTGTGAACTGTTTGCCATCCTCGGTTTTGGGAGAAAAAGTTCCTTTCTCGATTGTGTTTCCTGAAAAGGATTTGTTCTTCGTTACACCCCATGTGTTTGGATCTGTGGCCTTTGTTCGCAATCTTTCGCCTGGTTGTGACAAGCTCTCCCCCAGAGTTGTAAAGGGTGTCTTCATTGGCTACTCTCATAACAGAAAGGGTAGTGTTGCTTTGATCCACTTCAGCAGAAATACTTTGTCAATGTTGATGTTACATTCTTTGAGCTTGTTATGTATCTCTCCTACAGGTGACAGACTGGCCCCATCTGAATCTGATGAGGAAGTCTACATGCCTCTACCTCCTACAGCTCTACCACCTCCCTCACCACTACCATCTCTAGTACCTATACTACCTCATGTGGTTGCCCCTGGACCGCTACCTACCTTGACTTAGTTTTTGCCACGTATGTTTACTCGTAGATCTCACTCTGCTCCCCCTGCTCACAGATCTTCCCCATCATCCAACGCACCTCAGGTATGTAATGAGCACAATGTTTCTATTGATGGCACTACTGAGTTGTCTATGCATCAGGATTCCTTACAGGATAAGCAGGTGCCTTCTCAAGAGGGAAACTTACTTATTCAGGAGGTGGCATATGATCTCGATGTGCCTATTGCTCTGCGAAGGCAGAAATGTACTTGTGTTTCATATCCTCTTGCAGTCCAAGTTTTGTTGAGCAGACATTAAGAGGATTTCAAGAGATTTACCATGGCATTGTCAGCCCTGGAGATAGCACGGACATATCAAGAGGCCATTCAGGGCAGTCAGTGTTGTCTTGTCATGGAGGAGGAGATGATTGCGCTACAATCGCATGGCACTTGAACCCTGGTTTCAGCTCCAATTGGTGCATTCGTTGTTGGGTTGGGTGTTTGATGTGGAGAATGCTTTCTCTATGGTGACCTACAGAAGGAGGTTTACATGCAGCAACCACCTAGGTTCACTGTTGAGAGGGAGTGTCAAAAGGTTTGCAGGCTTTACAAGTCGATTTATGGCCTTAAGCAAAGTCCAAGAGCATGGTTCCAGGATCTCTAGAACTCGATAGAGCAGCAGGGGTTTGTGAGATCTATCGATCATTCACTAATTGTTTACAGGACTCAGGGAGGTACAATTATCATACTTGTGTATGTTGATGATATCATAGTTACAGGGGATGACGAGCAGGGCATCCAGGCTACTAAGGATTTCCTAGGTCAGCAGTTTGTGACCAAGGACCTTGGTAGCCTACGCTACTTCCTCGGACTGGAGATCGCCAGGAACCAGCGAGGTCTTGTGATGATCCAGAGGAAGTATGTTATAGATCTCTCTGAGGCAGGCATGGTAGATTGCAAGCCTGCCACTACTCCTATCGACCCGAGCATGAAGCTCTTTGATGTGACACTGAGAAGGTCGACAAGAGGAGATACATTGAGCTCGTTGGGAAGCTTCTTTATATGATCATCACCATGCCAGATATATCCTTTGCAGTGAGCAAAGTGAGTCAGTTCATGGAACGTCCTAGACAAGCATATATAGATGTTGTCCATATGATTCTAAGGTATCTAAATGCCGAACATGACAATAGTCTTCTATTCGGCAGAGATACATCCCTTGTCGTTATAGCTTGTGCAGATGCATATTATGCAGGGTGTCCCAAAGACAGGAAGTCTACTTCTAACTTTGCAGTGTTCATAGGAAGTTCCTTGGTGTCATAGAAGAGCAAGAATCAAATAATGGTTGCCAGATCCAACGAAGAGTCAAAATACATGGCCACGGCACAAGGTAGCACAGAAATGATGTGGGTCAAATATGTTCTTACTGACCTAACGGTTGAGGCGCCTCTTCTCATGCACCTCCAATGCGACCATGGCCTTAAATTTCGCGAATTTCGACCGAAATTTGGTCGAAATTCGGTTTCGTGGCGATAACGATATCGAAACCATGTATAATATCTGTTTCCAGGATTTCAGCCGAAATTTCGGCCGAATTTCGGTCATTCGGTCCATTTCGGTGGAAATTGTTCACAGATTTCTCGGATTTCGGTGGAATTTCGGTTCATTTCGGTCCATTTCGACTGAAATTGTTCTAGGTCACCATATGTCATGCCTAGGCCACTTATTGATATTCATAGATACTATTTGGTCACTAAATGAAATTTATAGGTCACTATTTCAACCACCATTGCAATATAAGCCACTATTCCAACCACCATTGTAATAAATAAGGCCATTAAGGGTCCTATTTAAACCCAATAAATATAATGTATATGTTCTCATTCCATCTCACAACTTCACAAGTCACAATTCACAACCTAACTTAAGTCTTGGAGAGCCAAGTTTCCAAATTCCAAGTCAAGTATAACATACATTTTACGATCACAAGCTCTACTATGCATTTATTTTGACATACATGTTAAAATATTCGTGTTTGTGTGTGTGTCTTGTTTTAATTTTAAATAAAAGTATTATTATTCTTTTGAGAATTGATAGAAAAATTGAATGCCAAAATTTGACCGTGTACTGAAATATGAAATTTCACTCTGGACGGTCATTGATATGATGACCAAAATCATTATTTTAAGGTACTGAACATTATAACATCTTATTATAAGCAAAAAAACTTGTATTTATCCCTCTTTTATTGATTAAACAACATTACAAATCTTAAATTTTGAAAAAATGAGTTTTCAAGTCGTTTTCCCAATTTCCGGCCATTTCACCGAAATTCCACCGAAATTCCTTTTCTGGGCTTACCGAAACGAAACCGAAATCCGTCATTTGAGGCCTTGAATGCGACAACCAGGCTGCTCTCTTCATCGCCAACAACTCAGCCTTCCATGAGAGGACCAAGCATATCGAGGTAGGCCGTCACTACACTCGAGACATGATATAGAAGGGCCTTATCTCCACTACTCATGTTAGCTCAGGAGATCATACAACAGATGTACTTACCAAGGCTCTAACCAGAGGGCCTTACCAGAGATGTTGTTCCAAGCTGAGCATGATTGATATCTATGCTCCAGCTTGAGGGATTGTGTTAAGATATTTTCTATCTTTTATCACTTTTATGTATTTTCTATTTTTTCGTCCTTATTATGTAATTTACCTAACGGATCTCTCCTCTATATAAGAGAACCATAGGGCCTCATGAGAATGTAATTTTATTATTTTCCCTTGTTGGGAAAAATGAGAGAATTGTTTATTCCTGAGAACCCTAGGCTCTCTTATATAGAGGAGAGACCTATGGGTAAATTACATGTGATAGACATGAGAATAAGAAAATACGAATGCAATACAAATACATAAATATATATTTATACACTCTCCCTCAAGATGGAGCATAGATATCAATCATGCTCAGCTTGGATGAGCATTCCTGGAACAGTCCCCTGAGAAAAGCATTCGTAAATTATCTGCAATTTGATCCCCGGAGCTGACATGAGAAGTAGAGATAAGTCCTTTCTGAATCATGTCCCTCGTGTAGTGACAATACACTTCAATATGCTTGGTTCTCTCGTGAAAAGCCGAATTGTTTGCAATGAACAGGACCGCTTGGTTATCACATTGTAGTTGCATGGGAACTGGTACATCTATATGTAAATCTGTTAGTACAACACGAACCCACATCATTTCTGTACTTGCTTGTGCCATAGCTCTATATTTAGACTCGACATTGGATCTGGCTATAACAGTTTGTTTCTTACTCCGCTAAGAAACAAGAGAGCTACCAACAAAAATTGCAAAGCCCGACGTGAACTTCCTATCCTTTAGACATCCAACATAATCAACATCAATGCATGCAGAAACAGTAAGTGTTCCCCCCTTTTTGAATAATAAGCATGTACCTGGGAAAGACTTTAGATATCTCAAAATCATGTATACAACATCCAAGTGTTTTTGTCGATGTTGTTCCATGAATTGACTCACTCGGTTGATTGCAAATGAGATATCAAGTCTGGTTATAGTAACATAAAAAAGCTTCCCAACTATTTCTCTGTATCGTTTCCTATCCACTTCTTCTGTATCATCATCATATAGACTCATGCCAAGATCCATAGGAGTGGTGGTTCATCGACATCCAGTCATTCCTGTCTCAGCTAGCATATCTGACACATACTTTCGTTGTATCATCACAAGACCTTGCTGATTCCTAGCAAATTCTAGCCCCAAGAAGTACCGTAAGGTGCCAAGGTCCTTAGTAACAAATTGTCGTCCCAGAAAATCTTTTGCCATTTTTATCCCATGCATGTCACCACCTGTGACTAATATATCATCAACATAAACTATAATCACCACCGTGCCTCTAGGGGTTCTCCGTAAAAACAATGAATGATTCGCATTTGACCTCTTAAATCCTTACTTCTCAATTAAGTTCGAGAGCTTTTGAAACCATGCTCTAGGACTCTGTTTGAGGCCATAGACTGTCTTATGAAGTCTGCAAACTTTCAAATACTCCCCCTCAACAGAAAAATCGGGAGGCTGTTGCATATAGACTTCCTCATGTAGATCCCATACAAAAAGGCATTCTTAACATCAAGCTGAAAGAGAGACCAATCACGTACCACAACAACATAAAGAAGAACTCGCAGAGTAGAATGATGAGGCATAGGAGAGAATGTGTCTATGTGATCCAAGCCATATGTTTGAGTAAAGACACGAGCAATCAGTCTGGCTTTCTACTGATCTAGACTCTCATCTGCATGGTGTTTCACAGTAAACACCTACTTGCAGCTGATGACAGAGGCCCCAACAGGAGCGTTCACCAGACTCTATGCACCGCATGACTGCAATGCAACTATCCCTTCTTCCATAGCTAACAGCCACCGACTATCTTTCAAAGCCTCCTGATAATTCCGTGGGATGTCCACAGCAGATAATGCAATAGCAAATTTCCTGAAATCACCAGTCAAGCACTCAAAGGAGACCATGGATGCTAAAGGATAAGATGCACAACTATGCTTCTGCTTCTGAATCGTAATAGGGAGGTATAAAGTGTCAACCTCTGCGTTGGTACCCTGTAAGGAGACCTGCTCAAGCAAGATATCAGATCCAATCGTAGGAACTATGTTTTCAGAACATACTAGATGATGAGCGGTGACCATGAGCAAAAGCAAGACGGCGTGTATAATGGTGCGATAAAGGTGGGACATGGATAATGGGATCCGGAGGTGATGGTGGTGGTGAAGGTGTGAAGGTGGTGATGGTGTTGGGTTTTAAGGTAGGGGTGGCATATAGATCTCATCATCAAGGTTTGAGGAAGTCAAGCGATCACCTATAGGGGAAAAGTACATCACAGACTCAAAAGGTGACATCAGCACTAACATAATACTTCCAGCGCACTGGATCATAACATCTATACCCCTTCTGTATCCTGGAGTACCAAAAAAACACACTCGACAACCCTAGGAGAGAGCTTATCAATACATGGGGACAGTTGGTGGACAAAAGCAACCGAGCCAAACACGCGAGGAACAAGGGAGAACAATTCTTTCTTAGGTAATGTAAGGGAAAAAGGAATTTTCTCATCCAAGACCGACGACAGCATGCGATTAACAAGGTAACATGCCGTAAGGACATCATCACCCCAGAAGGAATGTGGGGCATGACTCTGAATGAGGAGAGTTGTGGTAATGTCAAGTAGGTGACGATGCTTCCTTTCTGCTATACCATTTTACTGAAAAGTATAGCCACATGATGTTTGATGAATAATACCATGGACAGAACATTATTTAGAGAGAGTATGAGTACAAAATTCCAAAGCATTATCAGTACGTACAAATTTAACAGACGAAAAAAAGACATTCTACACTTCATTGATAAAATTTTGATAACATCTCCAAGCTTTGATTTATTCTTTAACAAAAAGATCCAAGACAAACGAGAGAAATCATCGACAACGACAAGATAGAACCTGCATCCCAAATGATCAGGAACACGACTAGGACCCCAAATATCTATATGAAAGAACTCAAATATGGAGCTACTGCTCCGACTCTGACGACTAGGGAAAGAAGACCGACGATGCTTTCCCAACTGACATGCCTCACATTGAAAGGATGAGTAAGGAGAAATCTGAGGCAGAACGTGATACAATTTCTGGAGCGGAAGATGACCAAAGCGCAGGTGCCATGTAAAGGGAGAGACGTGTCCAACAGAATGGGAGAAAGCGCCAACATAAGGTGTGCGAACCAAACGATAGAGACCGTCCTGCTCACGACCACAGCCAATCACCTTACCCGTGAGGATGTCCTAAATTTTGGTATCCGGTTCCATTTACAACATAAAACAAAGGAATGTTTACCCCACGAACCTTAAAAAATTGTTAAATTACCTCTACGACCTTTTGCACAACGTAATTACCCCCATTGACCCTATAAATTACCCCAAGAACCCCTACAAGCTTCAAAAAGATTGACTGCAGGGTTCATGGGGTAAGAGTTAGCAAGTTTACAGGGTTGAGAGGGAGATTACGTTATTTCAAAGGTCAAGAAGGTAATTTACAAAGTTTATAGCATTCATGGGGTAAAAATCACTAAACTAAATATACAACATGATAGCATGATTTTCAAAAAATAAAGATGGACAATAAATGATTTAAACCATGCATGGATGACTTCTGCAACCTTGAGAAAGCATAAAAACTAAGAACACAATCTAAGAGAAATAGGAGCCATCAAAAATAACATAAAATTCAAAAAAAAACTCATGTAACGATCGGCCCAATTAGTCGGGTGGGGGGACCGTTGGCCGACTAGGCCTCGTCGAGTCAGGTACCCCCGGACTCGACTAATTGGGTTGCCTAGTTGTCCTGGTAGACTGATTTCTACAACATTAACTAGGATAGATTAAATAAAAGAACAAAAAAACTAGCAACAATTTGCGAGTGGTGGAAGTTGGAAATCATCCAAAAAGAGACTTCAAGCACATAATTTCTGTTACCAATTAGTTGCAATCATGCAACTCCACGTCATGAGTACGACACTTCTACCCATAATCGCATTGCAACTGCATTGATTCCCTAGCCATGAACTTCTAGTGGGGAGTCCAGGAATCACAAAGTCACTACTATGTTGCAGTGCCCAAGCACTTGGGTGGCTTGGGAATTCGAAAGGCCAAAGACATGAACAAAACACTATTACTTAAATTAGCATGGAGACTATTGGAAGCCAATCGAAAAGCTGTATGGAAGGATATCATTCAAGTAAAATATTATCGTAATGAGGACTTTTGGAGAGCCACATAAAAATCAGGTTCCTCCTACCTTTGGAAAGCTTTGATGTAGATAAGGCCTTGCTCTTTGCTAACATCCTCAATTTGATAGGCAATGGGTCCTCGACCTTGATCTAGAAAGACAATTGGGATGTGCCAACCTACACAAATAGTCATGATCGCTCTGAGGAGGTCTATGCAAATTCGACTTATAATTCCAGTAATGCAGCTATAGTCATGATCGCTCCCGATAATAAGGACCTCCTTTTAGCAAAATGTGAGATGGTCACTACCCATAGCCCTGAGGAGGTAGAAGCCTTGGCCATCAAATCAACAATTGATATCGCGACCCGTTTCCAGGACAAAAGCATTACAATTTACTTTGATTGCAAGAATATAGTAAACATGGTCAATCGTGCTTATCCCCCATCCTGGCCAATTAGAAGACTAATTGAGAACATCATGGACATACTTCTCAGGTGACCAGATCCACCACAATCAAGGTGATTTCTGCCACAAGAATTACAGTTTCCTCAACCCATAAACCAACAACATATAATGTTTGTAATGATGTAACTGGTGAATGGTCTAAGCAGACCATTCCTCGCTTATTGTACTACATCATCAAGAACTAATGGAAAGATTTTCCAAGTTCAAAAAAAATACTTGCAATCATGCACTGTGAAATGATGGTCATCAATGTCCAGGAAGGCGATATGTGGTATTCAATCGAAGGGGTCACTGCATAGAGAGTATGCAGTATGCGAGAGAGTATGTAGGGAGTATGCAACTTTATACGGTTTGGTATTTTTATTATTAAAAATATAAACAATGTTTTAATATCATGTTAATATCATCTAAATATTATATCCCTTGATTATAATAATAAAGAATTGAAGGTACAAAGAACAAAACTGTTGGGATAAAAAGTAATATAGAGTCAAATGAGCAAAAACATCAATTGAAAGAGCGTTAAGTCGGGTGTCCGAGTTTAGGTTAAGGTTTTAGAAAATGTTTATTTGAAAATCGCTCGCATACTCGACCGCATATACAGTATACTCGGCCGAGTATGCGGCCTGACCCACCTAGATGCCGATTTCATCATACTCGGAGCGCCAAGGATTCCGAGTATGAGTATGTGGCCGAGTATACGGTATACTTGGTCGATTTCCTGAACATTGATGGTCATATTTATCTAAAGCTCGAAGATTCTAAATACGATATAAAATGTATATCCTACATGAAAGAAAAAATGAGACTGCAATGAAATGAATTTGTTCGATGGGTATGGGGTTTCTTATATAACATGAAACCCTAGGGCTCAAACTATGGTAATACATATAAGAACTCGAAGGATTAGAAATAGAGATAGAGAATACGGAAAGGAATAAGAGGAGGAATAAACAAATAAAGAAAGCGATTATATTAACCAATAATGTCAAGACTTCCCCTCAAGTGGGAATATATCTATCGATCATGCCCAACTTGGAAGTCAATAATGATATGTTTTTCTTGGAAGTGCTTTGGTGATTATATTTGCAAACTGGAATTCCATGGAGAAACGTGGTGTAGTGATCTTCCCTCCTCGTACGACATCTCGAATAAAGTGGCAATCCACTTCAAAATGATTTGCATGCTTATGGAAAAAAGGATTGATGGTAATTTACATTGTGGAGTTGTTGTCATCTTAATGAATAACAAGAATGGTAGCATGGGGCATAAGTTCCCGTAGAAAGGAGATGAGCAAGTAAGCTCATAGGTGGCTTGAGTCATTGCTATGTTTTTGCTTCTACGCTTGACATGAAAACAACAGTCCGCTTCTCGCTTCACCATGTAACAAGCTTTCCTCCAATAAACATGGTGTAACCAATGGTAACCACTTGTCCTTAAGAGAACTAGCATAATTAGTGTCTGCATAAGTGGTGATGTCAGTGTAATTGTTAACCCCATAGAAGCGGTCTTTTTCCTGGAGATTCCTTCATATCGAAGGATTAAAAGAATATCATGCCACTGACTGTAGTGAGGCTTCATCGTGTGCTAGCTAGCTCTACTCATGGCATATGATATGTCTAGCCTAGTGACAGTAAGGTAAAAAACCTTGTCCACTAGGCTTTTGTACCATGTAGTATCCTCAAACATGGAATCTGTAAATATAACATGTCTTTGTAATAATTCTTGGATGCATGATGGTTGTATCCAAGTAAGATAGCTTCTGTAAGGATATCAAATAATACTTCTATCGTGATAAGTGTAATCCCTTTGTTGTACGTATCACCTAAATGACTAGGAAGTATAGGAGTTGACCAAGATTACTAATGGCAAACACCTTTTAGAGGAAGGCCTTCATTTCTAGAATGTTTTCTCTATCATCACCAGTGATAACCATATCATCAACATAAAGTATGTGTCACAGTGTTGGAGGACATCCGTCTGATAAATACAAAATAATCAGATGTTGTTCTATAAAAATCTAGAGGACCAATCTTAGATGTAAGCTTGTTAAACCATGCTTATGGACTCTGCTTTATGTCATAGATGGCCATACGAAGTCAGCATACATACCCCCCCACCTCGACAGAGTAACCTGTGTCATGTAAACATCATATTCTTGGTAACTATAAAGGAAGGTATTCTTCGCATTAAAGTTGAGAGATGGGTCAATTCGTGTTGGCAACAACAGAGTATATGAATTGACCCCATTATTGCCACAAGGGAGGCCTCAAAATAGTCGACATTGTAGATCTGAGTGAAGCCTTTGGCCACAAGTCTAGCTTTCAATTTATTAATGGTGCCGTCTGAAGGATGCTTGGTCGTAAAGACCCATTCGCATGCAACTAGGGTCACGTCCGACGGACATGGCACAAGATCCTACATGCCCCTGAAGGTAGGTGCATCCATCTCATCATCCATGTCATTTTTCCAACCATGATCGTGAAGGGAAATGTGGTGATCCTTAAGAAATAATGATCCTCATGGGAGCATTTGAAAAACTCCAGTCACAACTTACAACTGGATAGATTATTAGTATGGAAGAAAATATCACGATATATCAATGATATATCACCGATATATCAATAGCGAAATGAGACCGATAAGGGTGCCGATATGGCGATGTTTCCTCCTTTTCAGGCATTTCCTTCACAAAAGAGCGTAGATATGGACGATATTTCGGCGATATATCGCCAAAATATCGTATCAACATAATATCAAAATGATATCAAAATCGATATGGCCTTCCATGATTATCAGTGGAAGTAAAATGTGACAAGGAGCATAAAGTACATTACCTTTTTTTATTTATGTAGTGTAATGGGATGTTCTGAGGGACCATCTGGATTTGAAATGGTGGGGCCACTTGGAGAAGGCTTATCATCCTACAAGTTAGGTACATGTAAAGGAACCAAGTCAAGCTGAAAGTAGGCTTCCTTTTGTAGATAATGGGAGGAGGAGGAAACTCCAAGGGAATATCACCGATAGACTGAGTGAAGTAGTTGGTAAATTCAAAAATGATAACATCAACATATTTAAAGCAGCGATGGCTAATAGGGTCCTAGTATGTGTACCCCTTTAGGGTCCAAGAGTATCTAAGAAAAACATAATTGTATGGGAAGACAGTTATCTTTAGTATGAAAGTTGTGAACAAAATTAGTGCAACCAAAAATCCTCATAGGAAAAGAAAACATCACCTCATCCTTATAAAGGAGATTACCCCATCGAGGATCAAAGAGCGTACCTGATTAATTAGGTATGTGACAAAAAGAACAACATCCCCCTAGTGAGTATTGGGAACCTTCATGTTAGTAAGAAGAGGACGAGATATATATACAAGAGGTAACGACGCTTCTATTCCACCATCACATTCTGCTGGGAGGTGTACGGACCGGATATCTGGTGAAGGGTACCCTAAGTAGCAAAAAATGTGATTAAAACCTATTAAACAAACTCAAAAGCATCGTTGGTCAAGAAAGTTTTAATACAAGCAGGGAAAGAGGTTTTTATGAACTAAAATGACTTGACAATTTTATTAATATCTGACCGTTCTTTTGTTAAAAAACCCAACCAGATCTGATATGATCATCGCCAAAGATAGCAAACATTGACCCCATTCAGTAGGATTGGACATTGTCCCCAAATGTCAAAATGGACTAAAGAAAAAGACGACAAATGATGAGGCTCAATCCTAGGGGAAAGGAGGCCCAATGATGTTTACCGAACTGGCAGGCTTCGAACTCAAACTGCTTCAGCGATGACAGGTCCAGAAACATCTGAGAAAGAACTCTACCAGAGGGATGCCCGAGATGCAAATGACATAGAAATAGATCAACAAACATAGAGACAACACTAGTAAAACTGGAATTAGCAAGGATATCAACATAATAGGAGACATTCTTCTCATGGCCCCTACTAAAGATCTGCACCGTCTGGATTCATAAAATAACAGTAGAACTCGTCAAATATCACTCTACAGTTCAGTTCATCACATAATATATGAACAGATAGAATATACAAAGTAAAGTCATGAGCACAGAAAACTCCAGAGAGCATGAGTTTGGAGAAAAAACCCATAGTTCCAACGATGGTAATAGGAGAATGTGCATTGTTTGCTAGACGAACTAACTTCATAGTGGAAGATGGTCCTGAAGAGGTCAGCAGACTACCTTCTCCAGTTAAGTGCGTAGATGCACCAAAGTCAATAATCCATGTTGGTAATGAGGTAGATGCACAGTTAGGTATTGTCACTAAGATGGCAAATTTGGCAACTATGTTCACAGTAGGAGGATTCTCACTTTTACGAGTTCTTCAATAATTGCATCAATTTGGAGTAGTCTATGACAGGGAGTTGGAATGTATGTCCACTGCAATCCTAATCTGAGGGCATCAGCGTCACAGTCACATCATAATCAGATGTGGATGCAATGTTGGTAAATAATGGCTTGCCAAATTTCACCCAACACCTCTCAGATCGGTGATTGAATCTTTCACAATGAATGCCCAGTGTACGGTCACGATCACGACATAAGTCACGACCTCAGCCTCTTGGGAGTTGTAGAGGCCGACTCTTGTAAAGGATGCAAGAAAGGCAGAATTCTCCATAGGTTGCGTTGAATGAGTATGACCTGCAGAGGTCGTAAGCTGTTGTAGTTTGCCAAAATTAAGTAAATAACCTTGATGGATGGTAGAGTCACATGTGAGAAACTTGTCCTCTACAGTATGATAGGGAGGATGCCGACAAGAAATTTGTAAAGTTGACACCCAGATCTTTCTTCCACGTGTTTGGTGCAACAGGTTGGCTGAAAGATTGCAAGTTCATTATAGAGGCCATTGAGATGCTAGTAGTATTCTACAAGGGTAGACTCTCCTTAAGAAGCATATCAAATCCGCATGTAGATGTCAGCAAAACGTGACTTAATAGTCTGTTTAGAGCATGTTTGCACAAATTAGTCCCACATGTCTTTTGTGGTAATCCTTACACAAGATATTTGTTGCAATGTGAGACGCAATGTTATTTGTCATCCATGTCATGCATTGATAGTTGTCCAAACGCCATGACTCATAGCCTTTGTATGTCTCCTGAAAAAATGCCTTTACTAGGATAAATATTTTCCTGACCATCAATTGACACCTTGAGTGCCCGAGACCAGATTACATAATTATCTCTGCCCTTGAGTTTGATAGAGGTCTCATAAACCATCAAAGAAGATGTCGCAACCATGGACTTGATCGTGGTAGGAGTTGCAACCATTGTAATCAAAGAGAAATCAAAGGAGATGATGAAATCTTCTAATCACACATATAGAAAGCGATTAAGGTATCAACCCTTGATGGAGATTGATCAGCATGAGGTGAAGAGTAGTAGGCTACTTGCTCGTGGGGGTTCTATGGCAAGAGAGGGACCCAACGACGTCACAAGAGGCCCGCGCGAGGTAGACCAGCAACGGTGGTTACGACACAGTGCACGATGGAGAGAGGGCCCCACGGAGGGGTCTTACAATGCTAGTGAATGGTTCTCCACTAGGGGACAACTCGAGGGATCAAGAGTTATACGAAACACCTACCATCGTGGTGATGTTGTAAGCCATCAGTTGCTCAGGACTAGCATTTGGGAGCATGTAGCTATGAAGCTTCTCGAACATGCCTCTCAAGTAGAAGTAGAATGCATGGAGAGTGACCACCCTGTTTCGTAGTGAAGATATCATACCGGAGTGGCGAGAATGCCATGCATTTTTTCCAGTCTAGTCAACTAGCTCGGGTTGCATAAGGTTCTACTCTTTGTTATTGCTCTCCATAATGCTCATGAACAACATTGTCAATAGTTCATAGTTGGTCCCATCCATCTTAACGATGTGAGCGAGACCTTTGAATGCCCCAAAGATGAATGCATATCAACTTTGCCTTCTGCCATAACGAATAAAGGATACCAGGAAGGACACCACCGGGTGACAGAATGATATGATCTTTGACTACATGATCATGTAGGGAATAAGTTGTATGTGTAAGCTCAGAGCACAACCTTTCCCGTCAACTTTGTTGGCACTCTGCGGCAGGTAAATCAGATTTAGAAAGTCAAATCCAATACAATGTCTCAAAATTTAGCATGCAAACGAACAAATGGATCGAGCATGTGTTGTGTACGATACAGAAATGAATATGGAGGGCCCAAAGCGTAGCACAATGCTGCCAGTGGGTGCTACAATACACCAATTGATGGTGCTAGAACCCACACGGAAGTACAGGGACATGTGCAGTGGCGTCGGCGCCCATGAGTTGTCGTTGGACATGTCGTGGCAAGGCTAGGGCTTGCACGATGACACCGATCAGTGCGGGTAGTCATACGAGAGGGATGGCTTGCGTAAGGACTTGCACAGAAGCTTAGTCAAGGCAAGGTTCGCATGCATAAGAGACAAGGCGAGGTGGAGAGGATGGCGAGTGAAGATTAGGGTATCAAAATGATACGAGAGCTTTGATTCAGAAATGCTGCTCTAATACAATGAATGGCTTGCTTATTCAAAGGTCATAGGGATCCTTTATATAGAGGATAAACCCTAAAGATCGCAATAACAGAAGGAGAAATACATAGATAAAAGGAAATAACATATAAAGAAAAGGATATAAAAGATATATCATATAACATATATGATCCACCAGATCTGCATTTTAAATCTTAATAGAGAAACAAGTAGAAGAGTTGCAAACATGTCTCAGATTAGTGCACCTCATACATAGCTTCTATTAGAAGACTTTCTAGTATTGATCTTAATCCACGTGCACCGGTGTTCTTCGCAAACGCTTTCTGCGCAATCAACCTCAATGCCTCATCTGTAAAGTGTAGTTTAACCTGAAATAGTTTCTACAAGTTAATGAATATGTCAAATATCAACATGACACAAGGCTTAAAAAGCTTACGTTGTTCATGCTAAACATTTTCTTGTACTGTTTGCCTAGAGAATTTTTGGGCTCTGTAAGAACCTGGAAAGATTGTGCCCAGAATGTTTAGCAGAAGCTAGATATAAAACCCGTCCACGAAAGAACAAACAAAATTATTCAGGACCCCAGTATATGAACAGTATTTACAACTCAAAGATGCCAGATGCACGGAGTCCCAATTTCATAAAAGAAGCATCCGAATACTAGAGTTCATAAAGACTCTTAGGACCTTAAAGATAAATAATCATTAGGACCAAACTTCCTGAAAGAAGCTAATGTCCCACGGACTACAGCAAACAATGAAAATTACAAAATATGGAGGTGCTAACAAGATGAAAATTACCTGAACGAGTTGGTCTTCACTTAGTGCAGAAAGACTAACCAATATAGGAAAACGTCCAACAAATTCAGGTATTAGCCCATAAGCAATTAAATCTCCACTTTCAACCTGGAAGTGACAATATTTGTTACGACATTTTAGAGAAAGATGAACAAGATATGAAAAAAAAAGTGCAATCAAAGTCTCGCAGTAGGAATTTTTACGGATTCCAGCAAGGAGGATGTCACTGAGCCATTTATTACACCACCAGTTCTCATATTTGCCCGGACTGGTGCTCCAAAACCTATAGATGAATCTTGTCTTCTGTAGTTTTAAAAAGTATCCAGATAGTACAATCTGATGGGAAGAAGCATTAATTTCATCCCATAGCTCCAATATTGAAATTCCAACTTACCTTTCTGATATTGTTTTTTCCAAATCCACAAAAGCCCCTCCGCATATGAAAAGAATATTTTTTGTATCTATCTGCAGCAAATATAAACAAAGATGCTAATAATCTTTTGCAAATGAAATTATAATAATTTTGAAGGAAAATAATGAGAATGATTGCAACCAGAAACAGAATTATTTCATGACAAAAAAATCAGTACTCCTTCAAAATAAACCAGGAAAAAGGAGCAGACAATGACATGGCATATTCTGGGATATCACCCATTATTTCGGTATCATCATCAAATAAAAGTAACATTTGAATCATAACTCAGCGGAAAGACTCATCTCCAACACAAGCAATAACATAAAAGATTCCATTTAACTGACGACTAAACTTGATAATTTTCAATAGGGGAGACTGGACTACAGAAGATAAGATATGTGAAAGGGTAATCTAGGAATTATTTTCTTCTAAAAATATAGACAAAAAATAAGAACCCTGGCAAATTCTGTTATAGCATTATTGTAATTATAGTATTATTGTATGTGAAAGGGTAATCTAGGAATTATTCTTTCTTTTTCTGTGTAAGCCCAACATCTATGTTGTATCACAACAAGGCAACTTTATTTCGCCTCTAAAAATTCCTCTCTATACAGATTACAGAGAACCCCAAGGCTCCGTAACATACATCCTCTTATCCTTTCCACATGGTATTAAAGTGGCAACCTTGAGCGAGAACTTTGGGCCCCTTTTGATCTCCCCAGCTGTCGGCCTTCTACCGCAGCAGCCACCAGCAGTAGTAGCGCTGCCAGTAGTGTCATTAGCAATAGCTGCAACTAGCGACAGCAGTTGCTGTGACTGCATGCTCCGGGGCTTGTTAGATCACCTTTCGTAAATGATAGCATTTGAATTTAAAACTCCAGTTGTTTTCCCCCAATTCTGCCAGATCGCATCCAGATTCACACTTTGATCAACCGTTGCAGCTGTGAGATCGTCGTCCGATGAGCTCTTCGATGTTGAAACTTCGGCTTGCCCACTAGTCGCTTCAGACGCCGGCGGAGATGGTGGCAAAATCGCCTGAAACAGAACTCTGAAACATGCCCGACCCACCTCAAGCATGGCGTCAAATTTCAGCGAAATCCGGTCGAATTTCTGTCGAATATCGATATCCTATCAAAATCGAAATTCGATTGAAATGGCCGAAATGGCCTAAATATGGGAGTCCTAATACAAAAAAATGTCCGAAATGATCGAAATTTCGGTCGACCGAAATTCCGTTTCGGCTGGTCACCAAAATAGTGACGGAAAGCAACGTTTAGGGCCTTGACCTCAAGAGAACAAACAGCTTCAGAAGGGATGGTATTAATTCCAGTAACAACAGCCAAAGTAACCTCCGCATCCGTCCCCGGACTCCGACCATCCAATATGATTTCAGTAACAACCCCAAAATCCCTTAAAACAGGTCTTAGTGCTTCCACCGTTCTCAATAGGAAAGGGACCCCATGGATCTGCATCACTTAGCACAACAACACCGTCTCCTCACCATCAGTGAAGCATGGCAACCTCCAAACACTCCTCCCAACTCTGTTTCCTGAGAGGACAGGCTCCTAGCACATACCATGCAATCCTCCAGCAACACATCACTCGAGAAAGAGCCCCCAGGCTCTGTCATAACTCCAGCATCAAAAAGACTGCAGGTCCTAACCCTTCTCCGCACAAAATCCAAACAACAGTCTTTCCTTGCCTCGGTATTAAAAACACACCCTCCAACCACCTCTGTAAATGCACGGCTTTGCGTCATTTTCCCAGACTGTGGAATAATCTTTGGAACAGTGCACGATGAAGGCTTCCCAGAATGAAGCATTCGCTTCACCGGGCAAACGTTCTGATGATGACCCCTTCTTCCACATTGAAAACAACACGGAGGCACCGAACAACATGACACCATGTGGCCACGCATGCAGCATGTCACATCTGAAACAACATGGATCACGTTGTACTTCTTTAATTCAAAAAAAAATGAGGCTTACGCCTCGACTGCCTCGAGGCTTACGCCCGCCTCATATTTTAGGAAAATAACCTGGACTACCTCACTCTTTTTTTAATCTTGTGCACATCTCTTTACTGGGCCGACCATACCTCCCATAGAGGGGGCTTATAGTCGTATTAGCATGCTTCTTATTCCACATGTTGCCTCAACATTCTGCGATGATTGCTTCTCGCAACTGAGGAGGCTCTACTTAGTTCAGAGGGCGTAATCTCGATGGTAGAGGTAGTGGACGTCAGTGTGGTCCTTGCACCTACTGCCATCATACAGGACACACTGAGGGCACATGCTATCAGAAGCATGGATACCATGTATTTGCTCACGTGGCGAAGCAGATTGAGCCTTCAAGCACTATAACTCCTCAGGCAGATTCATACGTTGATGATATTGTCTCATGTATTCGAGAGATAATGACTCCAGTGGCTAGCACTACCACTACATGGTCCACAGATATTGCAGTAGTGGCTAGAGACTCTTCGAGCTCCTCATTTTTTTTGAAGTCTAAAAGATAGGGGGAAACACTCGGTGGTGTCCGCCCCAAGTTTTATTAATTAAAGTAAAAGAGGAACAGAGTTTTAACGAACAAAATCAATTGCGCCCTAACTATTACATAATCCACTCGTCTAGCATGTGATTAGCTAACACACCCACATTTTCCTTGTAGAAACGCTGACACGAGAACAGAAGGTCATTTCTCCCCCGCCACACCGTCCAGAGAATGGCCATGGGGTATATCCGCTCCCTCGGCCTGTGTGAGTTAGCGTGGACCGAGTCCCAAAAAGCCTGGAAGCCATCGGTGCTACACCAATCCGGGCCCATCTCCTGCCACAGTTGCGATACCAAGGGGCATGAGAAAAAAAGATGATCCACCGATTCGATCGCAGCATTACAAATTAAGCATCTGTCAGAATGAACCCAAAGAAGTCTTACGCACCTATCCCTCGTCAGCAGCCTCTTTCTTCTGAGCAGCCAAAGGAAAATACCAATTCTCTCAAGAAGCTTGAAAGCCCAAATAAGAGCACAATCTCTGATAAGCATGTCTGAGCCGGCCGGTGGAGGCCCAGAAATGGCGCCATAGGCCCTCCTGACCGAGAAAGACCCCTCCTTCCAACTCCAATGATCCCGGTTGTTAGCAATATGAGCCCCGGGCGAACCATTTCTACAATAAATGTTATTGTAATGAATAAATTATCAATGAAAGTTATTGATTATTTTTCACTCCCTTTCTGAGATTAATGAATGAATGCACTATAGGGTCCCTCTGTACAATAAGGGTTATGTACCGTAGCCAACTTGATGATCATACAGTTGTTGATTCATTGGATGGATCATAGAGGTTGATGCTTGGATGAATATCTAAGGAGTTAGATAGAGGACTCATCAAGCATCATCAAATGATCATTAAGTGATGATCTCCAGTCTGAGTAGGAGATGGCAATCCTATCTCACATGACTGATATCTGACTGACCTCTTGATGCAGGTCCTCTGCATGGGAATAGTGATTCAGAGGTGTCAGGTTAGTTAAGTCAATGGGTTGACTTGACGAGATTGAGATAACCAAAGACCTACGTTGAATACTGTCACAACATAGGCATGCATCCTCTGACTAGAGACATATGTATTGCTATATGTCTGAGTATGTACATTTGGCAGACCAATAGGTTGATGACCTAATCAAGGTCTATACACCGGCGAGTTGGTGTGCATGTAAGGACATATGAGTAATACGATCTCTCAAAGGGATCATACAGGTTCACTTGTGAACCGGAGACATGAGCTCACTCATGAGGTATTGGGACTGAACAAATTCCATGCATGGTCGTCGTGCTTTGGAAGCATGACATGAATTTGAAAGTAAGATATATGCTTTGTGAAAGCATATGATCTATACCAAGTCCCAGTGACCAAGATTGAGAAACTTAAATGATCTAACTCTGAAGATGACAGTGCAAAAGTGATCTTTATCTTCAAGATGATCATAAGTCTTCCAGTATGTAGGATGTGCAGGTATTGGGAATACCTGAAGGGTGATTTGATCATATACGATTGTATAACCATGACGCTTCCATTCCGAGGGAGTGATGAAACAGGTTTGGATTTTAGTGACTCCTCTCATCAGAGAAGTGACCTAATCTTAGTCCATGAACTGGACATTGATCTGAATGAGATTCAGATGCAATGAGAAGATTAAGTCTACGGTCTTGATTTGATCAAGCATCAGTGGGAGGTCCATAGGATCTGGATTTGAGATATGATCTCAACATCCAAGTCACTATACGTGGAACAATACAATCGCCATGTCCTTATCTCCAAGTATCTGAGGAGAAATAGCACTGTTCTTAAATGGTTTAAGAACAATTCCATAAGATCTAAGCAAGGAGAAGTTGATAATTAAATGTGATTTAATTATCATGATGTATGAGAAGTTATCCAACATGATTAAATGTGATTTAATTATTTTGGATAAGAATAATGTGGATAGAAATATCCAATTATTCATAATATATTATAAATGTGATTTATAATGTATTAGAGAGAGTTAATTATAATTTATATATGTTGATTAATTATTATGTGTATTGGATACACATTGTGTAATTAATTAACAATATGAATTATATGTTGTTTTGGGTTGTGAATATGATTCACATTTTTTCCATGGCAAGAATGCAATATTCTCAAAGATAATTGTGAATTATTTTTGAAGAATAAAACCCAATAAATTTGTTGCATAATAAATAAGAGAGATTGCAAGGAGATATGCAATCTCATGGATTTCCATGAGATTGCAATCCCCATGCAATCTCCATGGGCGGCACACCATTCCAATATGGAATGTGTGGCCGCCCACTTGGAAGGCACATGGAGATGAAATCTCCATGTGTCTTCTCTCCTTATTTGTTGGGTTGATTTAGGAATGAATTATATTTGATTTTGTCAAATATTTTTTAACCTAAATTTGTTGTTTTGTCAACAACAATCTTAGCCATTGGATAAACATAAATCAATCTCATCCATTGATTTTATGTGTCCCATGGATTGAGATCCATGGATCCCAAAACCCTATAAATAGAGAGGCATACTTGGCTCTCTCTTTACACATGCTATTGTAGCACAAACTCTCTCTCTCTTTCTCATACTCGACAGCCCTCTCTCTCCCTCTCTTCTTGGAGGCCGTCCACCTTGGTGGAGAGAATCGTCGACGCCCGCGCCATCGTGTTGTCGCTTCGACTCTCTGCGGTTCTTTGTCTTCTTGGAGTGCTTCACTCACGAAGGAGACGTTTGATCTCGTGCGACGAGATCAGGAGCAACCGCGCTTGGATCAACTTGGATTGCGAGGACACCGCGACTCATCTCCGTGCTCGCAAGTCGTTACTCCGACGATCGGACTTGAGACAGGAGGTCTCTTTTCGTAGACACTTGATCAACCACGCTTCAAGAGGTATTGCATTATACTTGCTGTGGTTATAGATGAAACGATTTGAGAATGGTTCTCGGATCATGTGGTTTCATCGGTTTAAAAATTTTTAAATTCCGTTGCACCGAACAACTAGTATGACTAGTCGTTCTTCGTCGTATCCGATATGACGATCACGCTTCCGTGATGCGCTTGAGGATTTCTCCATATCCTTCACCGGCCCCCACCAGGCGACTCCACCTCCCGTACGGCCTCCAGCAAGGCCAAGAAATCGCCGAACCTCTGGTCAGAGAGGGAGGCAGCAAAGGTAGGGTACCAGAGCCTATCATCTCAGCAATCCGCAACCGAGCAAGACTTATCCCCAGTAAGCGCATACAGCCGGGGGAACCGAGAGCACAAAGCCCCTTCCCCCGACCAATCATCAGTCCAAAAGGAGAAAGAGTCCCCCCTCCCAATAATTGGTCTAAAGAGAACGAAGGTGGGGCACCCCTGACGCCGTAGATCTTACGGATCACAGAGCAGACAAGGTCATCCCCCGGACCCCAAATCCTGCTAGCCCACTTGAGCAGGGCCTCGTTCATTTGTTCAAGTGATTTCACCCCCAGGCCCCTGTCGATCTTCTGAAGCAAGACATCCTCCCACCCCACCAAGTGGATCCCCCTGGTCCCGCCCGCACTATTGCCCCACAAAAATGAGCGCATCCGTTTCTCCAGCCGCACCCGCATCCCCTTTGGCATCTTACGGTTGGATAGAAGAAAGATGGGAATGGAGGACAAGACTGATTTCAGAAGAACCAATCTGCCACCCCTCGAGAGAACCGCTGCCTTACAACCCGATAACCTGGCCTCTACCTTTTCCACCACCCTCAACCAATCGCGGATCCGAGTCCGCCCAGAGTCAGTGGCGTGGTCAGGTACTCAAGAGGTAGCGAGGACCTCCCCGACCCCAGTATCGACTCCAGATTGTCAGAAAAGAGCCCCGCATGCCCAAAAGGAACGAAAACCGATTTCATGTTATTCTTAGTCAAGCCCGATAACTCAGAGAAGATCTCTAAAGCCATCGTCATGCCGTTAGCCTCCTCGATGCCCCCTTCGATGAAAAAAAGAGTATCATCAGCGTACTGGGCTATCGGAACCTCCAACCCGTCCTTCGAGAAGCCTCTAGAAAGGCCGCATCTGACGACACTGTCCGCCATGTCGGAGAGCACATCTGTCGCGAGAACGAATAACATTGGCGCTAGAGGGCATCCTTGACGCACCCCCCTCCGCGGTTGAATCCAACCCCCCTCTGGCCGACCGTTGACCAAAATCGAGAAAGACGTCGTGGTGATGCAGCGCCTCATCCAAGAAATCCACATGTCGGGGAAGCCCTTCCTCCTCAGCACACACCACAGAAATCTCCAGTCGAGAGTATCATACGCCTTCGAAAAGTCCACCTTCCAGAGCATACCGCTCGTACCCCCCCCCCTTCGCCAATCCACAATAATCTCAGAGGCGAGCGAGACGCAATCCGAAATCTGACGACTGGGGACGAGCGTCGATTGCGCCGGCGAAATAAGACTCCCAAGGATGACATTGAGTCTACGCACCAGAACCTTCGCCGTGATCAGGTATAGAGCATTCGAGATGACGATAGGCCGAAAATTCCCGATCGAAGCGGCCGCCGACGACTTCGGAAGAAGGACAAGATACGCGCGGTTGATTCTATCAAAGCCCACGTTCCCCTTACAGAATTCCCCCACCACCTCGAGCACCTCCAGCCCAACGACGTCCCAAAAGTCCTTGTAAAAGGAGATCGGGAAACCATCTGGGCCAGGCGCAGCATCATCGTTCAGATCCCAAACCGCGCCCTTCAGTTCCTCCAAAGTAACATCACGAAGAAGGCCCTCCCATGAATCCCTTGCCACCGACCTGGTCCCCCGACCTAGCCACCTCCATCTCCTCGGGATGATTGCCGAGGTAACGTCCTTGAAGTACTTCAAAATAGGAAGACCCATCTCTCGATTTCCATCCACGCAGTTCCCCTCGATAGTAATTGAGCGGAAGGCATTGGATCTACGCCTCCCATTAGCACAGCGATGGAAGAATGAAGTATTAGCGTCCCCTTCCCGTATCCATCTAATCCTTGACCTCTGCCTCCACTCCGCTATGCGTTTCTTTTCCTCGATGAGAAGCTTCCTTTGGGCCTCCGCGCGAGTCGCGTTTTCAACCGCCGATAGAACTCTGCTGTCCTCCAGTGAATCAAGCTTGTGAATGATCTCCTCCGCTTCCGCTCTAGCCGCCGCCCTGGTCGCTCTCGACTCCCTCTTAAATGTCGCAAGCCGCACTCCCAAAGAGCATAGCTTTTGATCAAATCTCTGCGCAGCGGAACCAGAAACCACCGTCTCCGTCCAATGTGAAGCCACAACCGCCCGGAAGTTGGTCTCCAATAGCCAACATTTTTCATATCTGAAAAGTCCCCGCTGTACAGGGGCATCACCCGAACTCCATACGATAGGGTTGTGGTCAGAGCAAAATCGAGGTTTGGCCTCCACGAACGCCAAGGGGAACTTCTCCCCAGCCTCCTCAGAGACGAGAAAGCGATCGAGCGCGAGCACGCTTTAGAGTTTCTCCAAGTATAACCGATGCCCGTAGCGTCCAAAACCTCGAGGCCAAGCAAATCAACGGTGTCCGCAAAGGCAGTAGAGCCCGGGTCCTGGCCTCCCCTACCACCGGGCCTATCCGAAGAGAGCAGCGTAACATTGAAATCCCCCCCATTACCCAGGGGGTCGCACCGACGAAATGCCCAGCCTCCAGCAAATCCTCCCAAAGTTCCCTACGTAACCCAGCATCACACGGACCATAGACGCAGGAGACCGCAAGTTGAAGAGAGGACCACGTGCTGGCCAGAACCACCGTCATGAGGTGCCTCTCGAGAGACATGGAGACGAAGGGCCACCTCGAGGAATGCCAAGCCACAATCATCCCTCCGGAGGACCCCGTGCCATCCAAGGACCTGAATTGATCCACCTCACCAGCTCCGAACCCCTTCCAATCTCGCTCCGACAAGGCAGAAGCTTCGTTTCCTGGAGCAGGATGATGTCGCATCCCCAATCGGTGAACCTCGCACCCACCATTTTCCTTTTGTCTGGATCCCCCAGGCCTCGCACGTTCCACGACAATACCTTCATTTGGAGTCTTCGTCGCTCCCCTTAATTTGCACCACATTAGCGGCCTCCGCCACCAGAAGCATGAACGGAGGGCACGGCTGTGACGAAGGCATGGACGACTTGGCTCTATTCCTTCTTCTGAATCGCTTTGCGCTCCTTCCGACGCTACTCCCTGCCTCAGAGACATGGTCGGAGAGGGCCCCATCCATGGATGTCTCCTCCAGATTAGGCACGATAGGAGTTGCTGCTGCGGTGGCGATGGTCAATTGTTGAGGCCTTTCCTCCGAGAAGATACGTGGGAGAGACGGAGCAGTGGCCACATGGGGCACCCCAGACCAAGCACAAGGAAAGCCCCCTGAGTGGACAAACCGAGACATCGACCCCGAGAAGTTTCAGGGTTGCACCACGGACGCGGAGTCCTAGAACGCCCTGCCTCGACCCGAGTACGGGAAGACCCAGTTACCCGTGTAAGAGGCCGACATCGGATCCTGACCCTCACCCGGATCTGTATCAAAAGCCGCCCCAAACGGGACCCTGTTCACCACCTCAATAGCCGAAGGAAAAGGCGGGTCCACCGAAGTACCCTCCACGTCACCATGCAGAAAGAATGAACCTGGCGACAAGAACAACAGTTTTGGCGAGTTCACGAACCGCTGCGTGCCAACATTAGCCTGTGTCCCCTCGATCAAGGGTCGCCTCGGGAAACCAACCGCCCTCGCATCGTCCGAGGCGTCCCACGCCCTTTCGTCTGCCAACGGCCTCGTAGCCTCCAGCAGTGGCGGTGGCGGAGGAACGTCGACCACCATCTCAATCGGAAAGGAGAACCCACCAACTTTCAATTCCGCAAAGGAGCTCCGGTCGCCAACCTTGTCAAGAAGGCTTTTGGAGCACTATATCAGGATGGTCGTAACTTCAACCGCGGTTCCCGATCTTAGGCCATCGTCGATCACTTCACGTACAACTCCCACTGCCGGAAGGCCTTCCGCAAGCAATCGACAGACCACGAGAGGAAGGGAACCCCCTTCACCCTAGCCATGCAGACCTCCAGCTTCTCGCAAGACCCATCAGCGAATCGCAGGCACCTCCAGCTAACATCACCTACATCCCCATTGCATAGCTCTTGACCCTCCGCCATCTCCGCTCGCTCTGCCAGCGCTTGCCGATCGTCCCACCTCTTTTGTCGCTCCCACCTCTTTCGTCACTCGCTCTGCCATCCTTCTCCTCTGGTTCCTCAGATCAAAAACCTTTCTGCTTCATACTTTATGCATAAGATCCTAGAAAACAACTTGATGTTCCTAGTACAACGTATGTACTAAGTTGTCTTCGAGCTCCTCATGTATGTAATGAACACATTGTTTCTACTGATGGCACTAAGTTTTCTGTGCAATAGGATTCCTTACATGATGAGAAGATACCCTGTCAAGAGGGAAACTTAAAGGTTCACGATATGGCAGATGATCTCGATGTATTGATTGCTCTGTGGAAGCAGAGACGTACTTGTGCTTCATATCCTCTAGCAGCACATGTTTCTTTGAGCATACTTTCATAGTATTTCAGGCGATTTACCTTGTCACTGTCAGCCGCGGAACTACCACAGACACATCAGGAGGTTATTCAGGAAAGTCAGTGGCGTCTTGCCATGAAGGAGGAGATGGCAGCACTACAGTCGCATGGCACTTGGAACCATTTTAAGCTCCAATTGGCGCATCGGTGTTGGTACAAGTGGATGTTCATGGTGAAGCACCGAGAAGATGGCAGTGTGGATTGCTACAAGGCGATACTTGTGGTACGTGGGTTCACCCAGACATATGGGGTGGACTATCAAGATACATTCTCTCCAGTGACCAAACATTCTACTCTACGTATCCTTCTATTAGTTGCAGTGACACAGGATTGGCCCCTCTATCAGCTTGATGTGAAGAATGTTTTTCTATATGGTGGCCTACAGGAGGAGGTTTACATGCAACAACTACATGGGTTCACTACTGAGGGGGAAATTCAGAAGGTTAGCTTCACAAGGTGATTTATGGCCTTAAGCAGAGCCCAAGAGCATGGTTCCACAAGCTCTTGGACTTGATAGAGCAACAAGGTCTGTGCGATCGACTGTCGATCACTCTATGTTTGTTCACAGGACTTAGAGAGGTACATTGGGCATTCTTATCTATATTGAAGATATCATTGTTATAGGAGACAACAAGTAGAGCATTCAGGTAGCTAAGGATTTCCTAGGTCAGTAGTTCGTGACTAAGAACCTTGGTAGTTTACGCTACTTCCTTGGACTGGAGTTTGTCAGGAACCAACGAGGTCTTATGATGATGTAGAGGAAGTACGTTACTTATCTTTCTGAGACATGCTGTGAACCCCTAGGATCCGGGTACCCGTTAATCACACATTTTGCATTACAACATTCATTTCTATCGCATTAAGTAACTGAAAGTACGGGGAATTTTTTTTGCGAATGAAATAATTTCATCTGACATTCACAATCAACATTTATAACCACAAACACATAGAACAATGGTCACCAAAATCTGATTTCATTTCATTAACTTCCATATATTTTACATGTACAAAGTCTGACAGTACATACATTATATCCCAAAATCTGACTGAAGAGAAAGAAACATAATACATTACATTGAACAGAAACTAGCACAAAATAAACCATACCGTTGGGTATAAAATTTATCTTCTGAATCCATGTATAGCTACAGAACTGCAGGCTGTTTTCCTGCCAAGCGTGCAGGGAAGAAAAGGCGTCAGCGGTTGCTGGTACCTCCCAAAAACTTATATAAAAATAACAGGCATTTATTATTTACAAAAGAAAGCAAGTAGAGAGGCATGAGCAACTCAAATTTAAAATTTCTTTCTACTTGCAAATGTAAAAGGTTTCCAAATTTTTAGTAAGCACCTCTTATGATCATCCATTATCCCAACATTTCCCACATGAGTATATTTCTCTTGTAACTGAGTGTATAATTTATTCCCATAGTACCCAGAGATCATATTTATGAGTGATGATGGAAAGTTTGGGATGAGAAGATATATTTATATTTTTAATTCCTAAGTCTAGTAAGTCCTGTAATTATTAACTTCAATTATTTCAGATATAACTCCAGATGATGTAGATAAAGGTCATGATTCTAGGTCTTGGAGATCATGTCTTGGAACTTAATGGCACATGAAATTGCTAATTTCTTGTCATTGATATTATATCATGGTTTTCGATATAGGACGGATATGACGATGATGGATTTGATCCTTAGTGTTAATTACTCCTTTTAAGTTAGTGGATAGTCTGTGGTCTTGGTCTGTGTGTCACCTCACACTATGACTCTAAGGTATTTAAAGGTACCTTAGGGTTGGGGTGCCTCCGTAGGCATGCGGTGTTGTATAATGCATCCTAACTAAGTTCCCAACACGTCCACTAACTTATAGGGATTTCACATTAGATTAAAGTCACCTCCAATCAACTTAATTATTATTTCCTCCAAACTTTAACTGTAATCTTTCGGATGTAACTCTCGATGTTTTAGATGTAGATATAGGTGATCTGGATGTAACATCAATCCCTTCAAACCTCTGTGCAACAACCTAAATGTAACTCTAGATGATGTAGACATGGATGATCTAGATGTAACATCGCCAAGTCTGTTGGCGAAGAAAACTCAAGCGGTGAAGAAGCCTACAAATGGCTCTTCCGTCTCGCCCTCTAATTGGAAGGACGGTCCAATAGAGGGATAGGTCTACACTCCCAAACTACGCCACTGAGACGGGTGAGAGGGACTTCCCGGAAAAGTCACTCTAGAAAAACAGCCCGACCGGTAACGGGCAACCGAGCTCGCACGAAAACTGAAAAACCAGGATCCCCCGTCTGGGCATCCTAAAACAGGGTCAGCGGAACTGGTCTAAAGTCGGGATCCCAACGAGGCGTAAAAACACTGTGAGCTCACGTTAAAAACCGAAGGGGGACTGGGATACTAGACCCGCGCACTTGGCGGCCGCTGCCCAAACTGGGCTTCCTTTCCTCCGCCCAGGTGAGAGTCACCGCGCTCTCGCACAGTCAGGTGTAAAGATCACCATGGCCGGCACTAATCGTTTTCAAACATCATTGATTCACCAAGATTTTTACTTGCTTGACTATTCAGTCTTTTCTTAAGCCTCTTCTGAGGTCAACATACAGAGATCTAAATCTTTTATCAAACATTGATCTTTCTTAAAGGAAGGACCCCCAACGTCCTTTAGGTCCTTGACATACTTAAGAACATAACTAGATTAGTTACTACAAAGATCAAGCAGCAATTATTGTGATTTTGGAAGGAACAACTAGATGTTGGATCAGTTGCTAAGAAGTGATATAAGTCTTCTAAGAACTATGATATCAAATCCATAGGTTAGGAATGAGATAAATACAACAAGCTAATCACCTGCGATTTTGATGGAAGGAATATGTCGTATAACCGTTTAGTAATGTCACACCATTATACCAACTTCGTAGTTCATATCTAGGTTAGTATTGATAGACTTCTTTCAATAAGATCTTTGGTCACACTCGGTATTTTATTTGCAAAGAGAGTTGACAATGATTTCCTATATTATTCATGGATATACAGTTATCTTGTACCATCTCTCAAAACCTTCTTTGATGGATTCCAAAATACTCCCTAATAGTTTCTTCTTACCTCGTACTAAGATATTGAATGTTTGAGGCTAAAGGTTATAAGCACAACCCCAATCACCTTTAATGGTGGTGCCCTGGATTATATGAAAATTCGATGTGGTTAGAGATTTGATCTTAATTATTAATAAAAATAGATCTAAGTGTGGTAGAAGTTGATGTTGTGGGAATCTATTATGGACAACTCAAGACAGTCTCATGGTTATATATATATATATAGATATATATATATATACACACAATATATAAATACACACACACTTTCCAGGTTGGGCCTAATATTGGCCATGACACTAACGTTATCCTCATATTTCCAAGGTGGAATGAGATGGCTTGTATATTTTAAGAGGTTTAACAATACAATCTCAGCAACAATTCTCTAATTAAGAGGATCAAATAGCTTCACATGAATTGAGTGTAAACTGGAAGGAATGTGCAATCAATCGATGGCAAACTAATAGAAAACAGTGGATTCGAAAGGAATGCATCTAAAATTTAGAGGAGCACTGGCAACTGTTCTTATCTAATTTATTACTCATCTTTGGATTTCAAGAGTAATAACTGTGGTCTTAATTCTGAGATATAAACTGTCCAACAAGAATAGGAGATAAATATTTATTTCCTGGAATATCAATTCTGTTATTAGATAATTTAGAGCAGATTAAGGTCCACTTAAACCAAAATACTCATACGCATTCCTGATCTATTAACAAAAACCCAATAATGCCGAGAAAGTTCAAGATCACAGCAACCCAAACCAAAGGTAGGATTGGTTTATACAACTCATGAATGGCATCATATGAAGGGAAAGATTTGTGCCTGCATGGCAGCAAGAGGAGAGGGTAGGAACGTGTACTTTTTTTTTTTTGATCTTCAAAATGATAATTACTTGCATGCAACATCATCATCTGGTGCAATAAAAAGGGGGCTGATGCATAGCATCTTGCAGATTTGAATGTACCAGAAATAAGTATGCAAAAAGAAGATGAAGGGGGAGATGCAGCTCCACTAATCATATGAGTTGAGGTGTGTTTACGGCACATGCATGGCAGCAATAAGGCAGGGATAGGAATGTACCTTTTGATCTTCTCAAATCGGACTGCAGTTCCAGCAAGAGGGAATCACCTTGGTGATTTTGGACAATAGCAAGGACTGTTGAGAGCTACTCCAAGCTTTGAATGCAACAATTACTTCAAGAGAGGAGAAGTCGTTGCATCTGAACAGCAGCTCCTCCTTTTTGAAGAAAATGGAGATTTTGAGGGAAAAAAGGGAAATGGGAAAAGAAGAAGAAACCCTTACGGCTGATATGAGAAGCCTCGTTGGAAAAAAAAGAAGAGAATAGGAATGGGGAAATTATGAGATCTTGGTGGTATTTATAAGAAGAGAAGAGGTTTGCTATATGCCACATGGAGGAAAACAAAGAGCCAAGTGGGCTGTCCTTGAAATCCAACGGCAGTAATTTGTTACTGCTTCTACAGTAACCAGTCTTTATAATATTTATTATTATTATTTTTTTTTAACCAAAATTATCTTTATTTGTTATACATAAAATCGATCGTATTCGCGCATAGAGTATCCGATTTCGATGCGCAATATCTCTTTTTGATCGTCTCTAAATGACGATCAATATGAGTATAATATTGATATACTTTTGGTCGAGTTTTGAATACCCGAAATTTTCGGATACGGATTTTGTTTAAGATTAAATTTTGTGATTTAAAAATATCAAACGACCTCCGATTGACGAACGGTCGATTCCGTTAGTTTTCTTTCGGCGAATCGGATCTAATGACAGTCTCGGTTCGTTCGCGATTTCCGAATTTGAATCGCGGCTTTTCGCGGCGCGCATTACGATGCGACCGATTTTTGGTCGATTTCGTCCGAACGACTTTTGATTTACTACTAATTGGTCGTTTTAGGTTGTTTAGTATTGTCCGATTATGTTTTTGGGTTCATTAGACCCAAAATCGGACGACTTCGGGTTTGATTGGAAACCGGACGTTACACATGCATGACATATTACAGACATGACACTACTCTTGTGGACCGAGCATGAAGCTCTGTGATGATGACACTGAGGAAGTTGACAAGAGGAGGTACAGGGAGCTTGTTGGCAAGCTTCTGTAAGTGACCATCACCAAGCCAGATATATCCTTTGTCGTGAGCAAAGTTAATCAGTTTATGGAGCTGTCCAGACAGGCACATATGGATGCAGTCCATATGATTCTGAGGTATATGAAGACCTCACCTGGCACTGGTATTCTATTTAGCAGAGGTACATCCCTTGCAATTTCAGCATGTGCATACAAGGCCTTAAATGTTGGTTTCGGTCACCATTTCGGTGACCGACCGAAATGGAATTTCGATCGAAATTCGACCGAAATTTCGGTCATTTTGGCCATTTTTTGTACTAGGGTCCCCATATTTCGGCCATTTCGGTCGAATTTCAATTTCGACAATATCGATATTCGAGCGAAATTCGATCGAATTTCGCTGAAATTTGAGGCCATGTGTGCAGATGCATATTATGCTGAGTATCCTAAGGACAGGAAGTCTACTTCTGGCTTCATTGTGTTTATAGGAAGTTCCTTGTTGTCATGGAAGAGCAAGAAGCAGATTCTGATTGTCAGGAGCCAAGGCGCAAGCTAGTACAGAGATGTTGTGGGTCAGATATGTTCCTACTGACCTGACTATCGAGGTGCCTCTTCCCATGCACCTCCAATGTGACAACCAGGCTACTCTTTTCATTGCAAACAATCATGTCTTCCATGAGAGGACCAAGCACATTGAGGTGGACTGTCACTATACTCGTGATATGATATATAAGGGTTTCATTGCCACTACTCATGACAGCTCTGGAGACTAGACAATAAATGTACTTACTAAGGCCCTAGCCAGAGGGTCTTACCAGAGATGTTGCTCCAAGCTGACCTCATTGATATCTACACTCCATCTTGACGAGTATTGAGATATTAATTATCTTTCATATCATCTATGCAATATCTATTTCTGTCTTCTTTATGTAATTTACCCAATAGGTTACTCTCTTATATAAGAGAACCCTAGGGCTTCATCAATGGGTAATTCATTCTTTCTCTCTACAATGTGTATTGCAACAGAGGGATGTGAATATCATCCATGGTCTCAAATTTCAACGAAATTCGATCAAATTTCTATCGAATATCGATATCTTATCGAAATCGAAATTCGACTGAAATAGCCAAAATGACCAAAATATGGGGGGCCTAGTACAAAAAAATGATCGAAATTTCGATCGAATTTCAACCGAAATTCTGTTTCAGACAGCCACCGAATTGGTGACCGAAACAGACATTTAAGGCCTTGATATCATCAAGTGAGAAGCTTACAGTGGCACCATAATGCACCACCTTGCTGACCATACAAGACAAGACATCAACAGCAATAACAAACAACATAGGGGGTTAAGGCAACCTTGTCGCACTCCTTGTTAGACTGGAAGAGCCCTCCTGGACAGCCATTCACAAGTACCAAGTATGGCATTGTGGTAACGCAGTGCTTCATCCATGAAATCTAGATGTCTGGGAATCCTCGCTTTGACAAAGCCGCCCAAAGAAACCCCCAACCAATTGTATCATAAGCTTTGGAAAAGTCCACTTTCCACAGGATGCCTTTCACATATTTCCTCTTCCAATTAGTAATGATTTCCGTGGCCATAACCAAGCTATCACATATTTGAATACCAGACAGAAACGTCGACTGAAATGGCAAGATAATATAATCCATTACCATGTTTAGTCTGTTTGTTAACACCTTCGCATGAATCGCAACTACCAGATACAAAGCATTAAACAGTGCAATAGGCTGATAGTCCTCCACCCTCTCAGACACCTTTTTTGGTAAAAGGAATGTAAAGAGCTTGTTTAGTCTCTAGAACCCCGTATTACCTCTAGTGAACTCCTCTGACCTTTATCATTTCGCCCCCTATTAAGGACCAAAATTCTGTAAAGAAGAAAATTGGGAAACAATCAGGTCTAGGTGCACCTTTCACATCACCTTCCACTTTTCTACCATCTACAATGGAGCGAATAAGATTGTGATGTCTGCTCCAGCTAGCCACTCAGTGGAAATAAGATGTATTCGCATCTCCTTTAAGCCAAGTTGTTCTCGATCATTGCTTCCATTCAGCAGCATGTTTTTTATCCTCAGTAGCAATAACCTTTTGTGTCGCTGCTCTCTCTAAGCCCAGTCTCCACAAAATCTCTACTATCTTCAAGCTCATCAAGTCTAGAAATCGCATATTCTTCCTCCGTCCGAAGAGCTCTCCTTGCACATCTACTCTCCTTATACAAACACAGCATGTTCCTCAACGATGTCAGCTTCTAGACCAAACACGTCGCATTAAACCCAGAACAGAGAGTGGAAGACCAATGATTACGAACCAGATCTGTAAGGCTCTCATCCGGAATCAAGAGCGTTCAAACCTGAAGAAGCCCCTCAGAACTACTGCATCACCAGAATCACAAACCATAAAGGGTGATCCGACCTGAATCGTGGTCTAGAAGTAAAGTCCGAAAGAGGACAAACCTCCAAAAGCTCACCAGATACCAAGAACCTATCAATACACAAGTGCGAACCAGAGTTCCTCCAAGTATATCTAGTGCCCGGGGTATCAATCACCTCCAGTTCCAGATCGTCTATCAGCTCTGTAAAGTCCATTGAACCTAGATCCTGGCCACCTCGCAACTCGACTTCAATGGAAAATAGAGTCACATTGGAAGTCTCTCACCACGAGCTACCCAACCTCAGGGAAAAGAGTTCTAGCCTCGCGTATATCTACCCACAACTCTGATCTCAGCAATGAGAAGCAAGGGTCGTAAACACAAGAAAGCAGTAGTTGAGAACCTGTAAGAAGATTTTCAAGTAGAACGGTCAGGACATGACTTCCTTTAAACTTAGATATGATTATATGAAAGAGTACAAGGAAGCATTCCCCGCAATAAGAACTCCACCAATGTTGCCCTCAGCATTGATTGTTTTGTAATCAGAAAGAGAGCCAACCCCCAAAGTACTCCACACAAAACTAGAGCATGAGGAAAGTTTTGTTTCCTGCAACATGACAAAATCACAATTCCACTCCCTAATACGGGCACCAATCAGACTTTTGTTTTCTTGGTCACCAGACCTATCACATTCCAAGTTAGAACCTTCATTAAGTACACTATTCAAACTAAGATTGGAGCTGAGAACACATAATGGAGATCACACATAATGGAGATCATGGCCTCAAATTTCAACAAAATTCAGTCGAATTTCTATCGAATATCGATATCCAGTCGAAATTGAAATTCAGCCGAAATGGCCAAAATGACCGAAATATGGGGGCCAAAAATAACCGAAATGACCGAAATTTTGATCGAAATTCGACCGAAATTCGATTGAAATTCCGTTTCAGTCGGTCACCGAAATGGTGACCGAAACCAACATTTAGAGCCTTAATGGAGATAACATCCGCAATCTATGCGACATGAGATTTGTGAAGTGAGACTGGTACAAAATCTTCGGTGTTGTTGACCGCTTTCATTGTTTATATCTATTCAACTTCCATACAATACCCCTTACCACCACCATCAAGACCGAGGAAGAAGGGGGCTCTTGGATTTCAAACAAAGATTCAAGAGCCTCAAATATTTTAGCCAATGTTGGCCAACTAGCAAAACCAGGATGTGCCTCCACAATCTCTAGGCCCTACAACACCCAACACAACTCCCCCGCCTTAGTTACCAGCTGCCTCGAAAGGTACCTCTACTATTGTTTTACTAAAGAAAAGGGGAGGCAACATCTGCTTTGACTCCCTCCTGCTCAATATTGATAGATGGATGCAGTGTTGTAAAAGTCGCCCAAGGGGCCTGACTAGTAGGTCCGACTAGTCTAGTCAGTGGGGTGGTCGACCAAATACCGACTAATTCCGACTAGGCACACTAATAGATCATTTTTTTCTTGGAGATACCATATTCTTTATGTTTTGTTTTTTTATAAACAAACTTATAATAATATGATTAATGTTTTATTTAAATTCAATTACTTCTTTTATTTTATTATGATAGTATAAAAATGTACAAAATCTATATAAATATATGTATAAAAATGAGTTATATATTTAAAATAATCGTAAAATTCAAAAACAATTAAAATCCGACTAAATCTGATTAGTCGCCCGACTGTCAATTAATCCTTAGTCAGTGACCCAATCGACCGAGTACCGAATACCGACTTTTGCAACCTTGGACGGGTGCAACTCCAGTTCGGGAGATCTGCCATGCTCCTAAACCATGTTCAAGAGAATATCTGATAGCAACCCGAATTCGGCTAAGATACTTAGACCCAAAGTGATGTGACCCAATTTCTCAAATAACCCTAATCAGGTGGATAGGCCCTCCTGTTTCAGACTAGTTAAGATGTTTGGACCTGAAAAGAGGGCTCTAATGGTATCCGAATACCCGAGATGGGTAGGTCTCTCGCAATCTAGAAGAGACCAACACAGAGCCTCTCTATTAATTGGGTCCGAGCTCACCCGATTAAAAAGAACCCCAAGGTAAAACAATGCATTAAGTAGCAGGTCATGCCCTAAAAGGAGAGGTGGCGCTGGAGATTCGATCTGTCATGAGGTCTTCGAGGTATGATACTTTCTTTCCAAAGAAGGGCCTGTTCTGAAATTTGAATTCAAAATCTCCTTCAAATCCTCCTACGAAAGCGTACCTTCCTTAAGTGCTTCCTTGGATTGTGTCACTGGAGCAACCGCTTCGACAACCTCCTCTTTGATCACCATCTCCGGTGAGGTGGTCGAATGCGAGCTCGATCCTCTAGCCTTCGGATTTGGCCCCATAGGTGGTGGTCGTGGGGGGGGGCACCATTTGAACCGACAAGCGAAATGAGGCTCCCCCTACCATCCACGAGCAGGTCTCCTTTGCCATGATTTGCAAAAAACACCTTGACTATTAGAGAGGAGCATTTTTATGTGGAGAACGTAAATGCTCGTATAAAGTTTCGGTACAAGTCATGATCAATATACTTAATTTTTTTATTCATAAAGTTTACATGTAAACACCTACCAAGGTTGGTCAGCACCACATTTTAAAAACAGACACAAGCACAATCAGAAATTTATCATAATATCCTTCATAACTAATCTCAACATTTCTTTATGCACCAATAGTTTTACCTGGTTGCTCACTCGATACTTCTAGAATATATTCACATATGTATAGGGATGTCATTCAAAAACCCATACATTTAAAAGGTTTTCTTTGAACCACCACATCTTTCATGCATTTTACAATTTGTATAACCAATACTAGAAAGTGACGGGAATGGTGAGAGAAGACTGGGGACAATCAGCAATTTTATGACCTAAAGGAGAGCTCTGAAGAGAGGAGTTGCTATAAATGGAAGAGAATATTTGGAGAGAAGAGAACAGCTGCTAGAAATAGTAAGAAGGGGAGCTTTGACCAAAAAAGGCACAGGCATCAGTGGGAGGGAACTCTTCCAAAAAAACATCATCGGGAGGGAAGGAATTAGGTGAAAGTTGTCATCATAGGTATGTTGTCATGGGTCCCATGGGGGTTGACAAACCAATAAATTACCCATCAGAAAAAGAAATTGGGCAGTTTTGGGGGCAACATATCTGTAACAATAAAGATGGCACTGAGAGGATAACATGGATCTTCTATTTACAATTCTAAAATATGTCTGAAATATATAATCAACACTCTCCGAACTAAATGCTATTAATAGAAATTTTTAACAACACTCTAAATAAAGTAAGGTAACAATTCAATTTAACAAAATCGATATGGAGCAAAGACAGCCATTAAGGAGATTTTCAGAATGCACATGAAAGGGCCTGTAATGAAGCAAAGACAACGGAAGAGGGCATGTAAGGGTCAATGACACGTGGCCCAGCAATGAGCATTGGTGGAGATCAATGGACCTTTCAAATGGGTCGGTAGAGATGGGATGACGGTGCCTCATTTAAGGAGGTGGACATTGGAAGTTGTTCATAAAGAGGTAGATGAGCAAGCAGCGTACATGCGATGGAGCTGAAAGCGTCATTGTATGAGAGATGGGTCTACCCATTTGGGAAGCTTGAGAGCCAAATGGGGTTCCAAGATTCCTTAGTTGGGAAAATGCTGGGCGCTACTATCAGGAAATCACAGCAAATAAAGAGATCCAATTTTCTTAGCCATTGGAGGTATACAACGGCTGCTACATACACGAGTCATGCTTCGCTTATTTCATTTGGCAGCCAGAAGAGAAGAGACGCAAAAAAAGAATATATTACGGCATAGATTACTCGCGGCATCGATAAGGAAAATGAAGACAGGAGTTTCAATGGTCACTATAAAGTGTTCAGGAAATCTGCATAGATAATACTAGGATAATATAAACCCACATGACAAATTTCAAGAAAAAGAATACCTGTACACTATCCCCACGAGGATGTTTCCGAGCTCCTTTCTCAGGAACATTCACAATCTGAATGATCAACATTTTCGAACAATAAGTACAAAGAATTTGTATATAGGTCTTACAACAAAATTAAGAAAGGTGCCTGAAAACATATCCCACACCTAAACAAATGAGATAAGAATTCACTGAAAAGAACCATAGCATTTTTTTCATAAAAATTACTCCATTTAGATCTAGATTCTTTTTGCATATTGAAAACTACCATCAAATAGGCCCAAATTGGGTTTTATAAGTTGTTGAGGATAACCACAATATTGCATTAACCTTGAAAATTAGCCCTTTCCCTAGAAAAAATCAAGAAAAACTAATTCTGGGACATTATCTTTTATGAGGTTGATAGACTTGGTTGTTCATGCTATTTTTGTAAAGGGAAAAAATATGATGCAAAAGTTATGCAGGAACTCAAGGAAGTCAGAAAAACATGGTGAAGATGTTGCAGGCTGATACAATCGCAGAACAATGCAAGCAAAAGACCCTAATCATGGAGGAGTATCACGCTAAGGTGTTGACTCTGTGATGTGGATGGTGTTGGCGGCAATTCAGCTGTCGCTTATGGTGCATTGCCAGAGACTGAGGATGGTGGCTTCTGATGGTGGGCAGCGAACAGGGGCAGTGTTGGAAAGTGGAGATTTTACCTATGGACTCTTAAGTATCTTTGTGTGTGTCCCACCACTCATTCTTGTTTTTTATGGACAATTTTATCTAACATGATCTCTCAAGCATCTTCACGTCCAAGCATTCTTTTTTTATTTTATAAGCTACAGTAGGTCCGCACATCCTTTCTCATTAGTTGATAGTGAAATCTTCAAGAAGTTCTGAATGAATCTGACAATCTCTAGTCAAAGTGAGAATGCTGCAAATCTCAGATAGCATATTTAGGCTAACCCAATTCCACAAGTGCTTTGAATCCTGGTCTGTTTGCGACTTTGCGCATCTCATAGTGACAAGGATTTTTCCACACTGCTACTTCCAATCAAGTGAGAGGTAGAGACAGGAAGAGGCCCAAGTTCTGTTTTATTTATTAAGGCCGTTTTTTTCGCCAAGACATACTTTGATCTTGTAGATTGACAAAGTCAGAGGAGGTGAGTGCAATGCCACTAAAATACTCAAAACGTGTCTATAAAATAAATACAGAGTGCCACTTTATATTGGTTATATTGCAATGGGAGGGGAGATGCTAGATGATAATGAGGAACGTCCCAATCCTGATTTGCAAAACAGTTTAGGCCTAATAAACAGAAGAAAACAGAAAGTTGCCAGTTTACAACGAAACTATAACAAAAGCAGGCAAATATAATTAATCCCTAACAAGTGCAATTTTTAGTGAAGCTGCATCAACCACTCCATGGTTGCAAATCTAACTCCTACAATATGGAATCAATGTAACTCCAGAGAAGATATGATAGTAGGTGCTGAAGCTCCTGTTCTTCAACCCACATGCAATCTGTCAACAGCCCCACTTGGAATCATCGGAATATGACTAATAGGTGTCAGCATATCGAATATTGGCAGTCGTGTCTGTGGCGTCTGATTCTAATAGCAGAAAAGACAACAATGGTAGATGGCTGAGATCCTTGGTAGATGTGTCTTTCAATGTCAGGTTATCACCACAAAATGCACAAATTTCTAAGGCATCAAATAACACCAAAATTAAAATATATGTACTCAATTGTGTTTGATACTTAACGGGTCATGATTTGCGATTTGATGTGAATTCCTATGTGGAGTCAATCTAAGTAATCAGACAATCTCTATAGCCGTACTTGTTCTACCATGATGGATGATGGGTATGCTATATGTCAACTGCTTATTTTTAAACCCTAACCCCATGGGTATTTTGGTCGACTCACTATGTAAGAGTCGCCCCCAATATAACCCTAACCCTAGAACTCCACCTATATAAGAACTAAGGTTCTCAATTTACTCAAGTATACCAAGGGTATTCTGGTCGACTCACTATGTAAGAGTCGCCTTCATTGTACCCCTAACCCTAAGGCTCCACCTACATAAGGAGTCATATGTTTTCATTCTAATTAAGTAATTCATTCAAAGTTAAACTTGGTATTAGAGCAATTACCCCACCCCCATACCACCCCTCCTCTAAACGCCGAAGTCGCCACAGTCGTTCCTCTCTCCTCCCCACTGATGTTGTCGCCGCTCCATTTTCCTCTCCAACGCTGAACCCACAACCCCATCTGCATCGTCGTCTACCCTGCCCCATCCCCATCGCCAGCATCTAACACCCCCACCCCCTCTCCCCCAATCTCCACTGCCATCTACCCCGCACCACCCATTTCCATTTCCATCACCACCTAACACCCCCTCCCCCAAATCTCCACCACCATTATTGGACCCACCACCCCATCTAGGTATACATCTCCCTCCCACACCCCTCCATGCAAGTTGCTGCCATCTAACCCACCCCCTCAAGGTTGTCGTCACTACCTCCCTTTCCGAGCTGCCATCCCGCCACCATCTCCATGTCACGCCATAGCCCTCGCATGATACATGTTTCTTCTCCACTAAATATTAACTTCGCCGCCACCATCCACCTCTCTTCGATTCTTCAGCACCCACATGCTTCAATGACAACGCCCCCACAGGATAATTGGTGTAATCTTCGTCCATAAACCCTACGGATTCCAGTCTCCTACTATTCGATGACCTATGAACATATCCATCCTGATGCAACGCGAAACAAATAAATAGGGCCTCATTTTTCTATATTTATCCGTTAAATTAGAGTCTAATTTTATTTACGTTTATTCAAGTCGTTACAATTTTTATTTAAATTAAAAAGATCGTATGTGATCTCAATTTAATTAGTTAAAGTCAATTAAAGATTTGATTTATTTCAAATCAATTAGTTAGTCGGTTAGAGTCAATTAGGATAAAATAGAGTCTAATTTGAATTTTAAATTTGAAATTTCTTTCTGATTATGTAATCACATCCCTCCTGTATAAAGGGATGGTGGTCTATTGTTTGGAAACAGTTCAAGGTCAGATTACAATTAAATTTGAGATTTTATCTCGTATCTCCTCTCCCTATTCCTTCTCCCTCGACGCGATCTACGTGATTTTCTTCTCCAAAATCTCTCGTTCTCCGACGAGTTTTCTCCTTCTCAACCACTCCATTTTCTTCTCCATCAAAAATCCACAATCAATTAAATTTTTCATCTTTGTGAAATCCTTTCTGCATCATTTGGTATCAGAGCATGGCGTCTAGATCGCCTTCACGATCTGGCGATCCCTCCCGTCATTCACACAGAAAGTCCAAACGATCTCACTCCAACGACCGTGCATGGCGTGCCGAGGTTAGACAAGCATTATCTAATATGCTCCAAGTTTGTGCCGATATGCAAGCTTTGGCGTCACAGATGCGAGAGCCACGAAATGTCGAGGCATTGACGCGCCAACTAGAAGAGAATGCCGCCAAATCGAAGTCTCCCACCACCGAAGCCGATGTCCAGACTTTCGACGAAGTAAAACACGCCGTCAACGACGATTTGCTCGCAGTCCAGACCATTGCAGACGAAAAAAATGTCGACATGCTAGCTGTCCAGGTATATTCTGACTTGCAAAAGCCATAGGAATCAATGTGCGTCCCATCCGCGACCCTCCCGCAGGCCCCCTCCGCCACCCTTACACCTCCAGCAACCAGTCTAACCCCCTCACAGCCCCTCCTCGCCCTTCTCGCACCTCCGGCGCAAATCGTGTCACCATCTTTAGTAGAAGTTGCTATCCAAAGCGAGTTTGAGGGCAATAATGAAGAAAATGAAGGAAAAAAAGGTCCCCATGAGCTTGCTATTCTAGATGTTTCAGATCAACCATCGACGACAAAGTTGACTCCAGCGACGTCTTCAACTCCTCCGCAGCTCCTCGACGACTCCCCCGCACCTCGAGCGACTCCTCCAACACCATTGCAGCCCCTTTCCATCCCCAAATCCAATTCCGAAGTTATTATCCAGCTCCACATCTGTCCACAATTGCCCCCACCAGTGCATACGACAACCCCAAAACCCATGCCATCTCCATCGTTAAACCCTGACGCCCGTGCCGTCGCCCTCCCCCTCCCTACCCGATGTCGCCTTATACTTCTTCTCATCCAACCAGCACGCCGTCGAATCCTCCACCTCGGCCCTGCACCGCCACCGCAATACCTGCTCACCCCAACCCCGCTGCAACCGTGCCTCCATCTTCCGCGCCTCCCTCTCATTTTGTTACCCTCGTCGTTGAATGCGGAAGATGAAAACCCCGTTTTTCTTTCCATCCCAAAGAAACTTGTATCCCATGAAAAGGGGGATAATTGGTTCGTTTGGAAAAATTATAAGAAATATTATAAGAAACCCCTCCAACCAAAAATTCTTTATCTAAAGGTTAAAGAATTATACATATGGGAGGGTTTTTATTTAAGTGAAGGGGTAGAACTTTTGCAATCATGCCCCTTGGTGGGAAGAAATTATAAACATAACATGGAAAAGGAGCAAACTTGGGAGATTCGATCAATCAATCTATATGGGATTCTCCACCAACAGACCGAAGATCAAGCAATTCGTCGGGAGACGAATTTTTCAAGCGGAGGAAAACTGATGCAGCGCGAAACAAATAATAGGGCCTCATTTTTCTATGTTTGTCCATTAAATTAGAGTCTAATTTTATTTACGTTTATTCGAGTTGTTGCAATTCTTATTTAAATAAAAGAGATTACATGTGATCTCGATTAAATAAGTTAGAGTCAATTAAAGATTTGATTTATTTCAAATCAATTAGTTAGTCGGTTAGAATCAATTAGGATAAGATAGATTCTAATTTGAATTTTAAATTTGAAATTTCTTTCTGATTATTTAATCACATCCCTCCTATATAAAGGGATGATAGTCTATTTTTTGGAAACAGTTCAAGGTCAGATTATAATTAAATTTGAGATTTTTATCTCTCTTGTCCCTCTCCCTCTCCAACGCGATCTGCGCGATTGTCTTCTACAAAAATCCCTCGTTCTCCGACGAGTTTTCTCCTTTCAGCCACTCAATTTTCTTCTCCACCAAAAATCCACAATCAGATTAATTTTTCCATCTTCGCAAAATCCTATTTGCATCACATCCTCGTATGAACTAAGGTGTTATTGTCCACCATAAAACTATGCAAGTAGACCAGACACCATAATCCAAGATGTCTGAATCAGAGGCGACATCGTAGGGATATGAGTAAGGGAGTGCTCGCTTACCCTCCTTCCATGGCCTCAAATTTCAGCGAAATTCGGTCGAATTTCTGTCGAATATCGATATCCAGTCGAAATCGAAATTCGACCGAAATGACCGAAATGGCCGAAATATGGGGGTCCTAGTACAAAAAATGACCGAAATGTCCGAAATTCCGGTCGAAATTCCACCGAAATTCCATCGAAATTTTGTTTTGGTCGATACCGAAATGGTGACCGAAACCGACATTTAGGGCCTTGCCTCCTTCGGCTCAATCCCCAAGCTGGAGGAGACCAACTATCCCAAGTGGTCCCAAATGTTCCTAATGATCGTACGAGGATACGACAGAGAATATATATTGCTAATGTTAGGCTGCCAAGACAAGAAAATACGCCACATGGGCTAAAGATAACTAGATGGTCAAGTCGTGGACATGACCAGCGTCATCAACAACATTGCAAACAAACTGGCCTACTATATAATTTCTCGCGACATATGAATCTTTGTAAAGGTCACATATGACTAAGAAACGAACTCCAGCTGGATGTTCCAAACCTACTTTGACATGCTGAACGTGAAGCAAGCTAGACACCCCAAGCTGAGGAATTCTCTCTATAAAAGTCCTTGCTTAAGAGGTACAATGCTTATGCTCCAAGGCATGACCTCAAATTTCAGCGAAATTCGGTCGAATTTCTGTCGAAATCGAAATTCGACCGAAATGACCGAAATATGGGGGCCCTAGTACAAAAAATGATCGAAATTCTGGTCGAAATTCCACCGAAATTCCGTTTTGGTCGATACCGAAATGGTGACCGAAACCGACATTTAGGGCCTTGCTCTAAGATATATACCCCGCACAAAAGGACGTCGCTAACATAGGACTATTATGGCATTCTTGGCAGAACTTGGTTCGAGCTATGCACCAGCCTGCAAGCAGACGCTTACTATTGCCATCCTCATATTGAGGAGGCCTATAGTACCCTGGACCGCCTAGTTGTCTCCACCACCAACACTACTACAAAGGTCCAGGGAAAGATTTGTGTACTTGTTGATCCATCTTGGTATGGAGGCCATGGATCATATAGGAGCCCTGTTCGAGAATGCTCAAATGCAGGTCGAAGTCAAAGCACCATCCAACGCACTTACAGCAACAAATCCGGGCACATTGAAGCCATCTACAATAACAAACATGCATATCCTACTACTGCTAGAGTAGACACTACTGATGGCAACGCCCCATGTAGTAATCCCTAGAGGGGACTTCGAAGATTTGATGCAACGAGCTCTACTCGAACGAAACTGTACACTTACACTAGAATATCTTCCAGAGACTTTTGATATCGCTCATACAAGTATATAGGTCGGCTTTGCAAATGACATTGCGCAAACAAAATGGTTGATTGATATTGGTGCATCTACCTACCTCTGTGAGGAACAGACCCTACCACATAAGACGCGCTAAGTCGAATAAATTGTTCAAGTTGCATATGATCAATTTTCCCTCGTCAAGGGAAGAGGGGATGCATACCTCACCCCTAACGCCAAGCTCAACAATGTTTTCTTTGATCTAGAGTTTCTCATCAGTCTTTTGTCTTTCAATCATACTTGCATAGAGCTCAATTGTCGAGTTATATTTGATGATGTTTCTTATCTTTATCAGGACATGCTGACTGGGAGGATGATTGGTGCAAACCGTGAAAAAGGGGGTGTCTACCACCTTGTCTAGTCATCTAGGATTGTTGCTTAGTCTAGGACTCCTTTCTCTACATTTTCTAGGGCTCTCTGGCATCAATGTAGCCCATCTCTTCAGAAGCTTTACCGGGTCCTTCCCCAACTCCTCCCACTGTCAACCTAGAGTATGAAGTTTGCCAATTGGGGAAGCGACACATGAGTTCCTTTCCTTCATCTGGTACCATTGATTCTGGTAGTCTATTGTGGATGACTTCTCTCATAGGTTATGGACCTTCTTATTGAAAAATAAATCTAATGTTTTTTCATATTATTATTGTTGGAGTATATATGTCATATGTAAGATGTGTAAATGGATTCTTCCAAGATCCATTTACCACATTCTTGAGTTTAGTCTCATATCTACCAATGGTGGGACTTGGAGGGTATGTGGAGGCTATATAAGAAGTCCCAGACCTCCTGTATCCAATGAGAAAGTGCAATGCAACATATGGCCCTTTGAGGCTTTCTCCCGTGGTTTCATCTCGCTCCTTAAGGAGTAGGATTCTACGTAAAATCTTGTGTTCTTCATCATTCATTATTCTTTATTTTCAATATGCTCGTGCATTCAAGTTTTCTAATACGGTATCAAAGCAGGTTCAATTTTCGAGGAGTTGTTTTTTTATCATTTGTTCAAGATTCGATTAGAATTCTCATTTTGAATATTATTATGTTCAAGTTGTGAGATCGTATCAACAACAAGTTCCGAAGATTTTTTTCGATCGATTATTCAGTTCTGATGGACATGTTGCCACCAAGTCCACCCTAATCCAGGCCATCATCAACAATGTTCTAGGGTTCAACTTCCTCTTCCAAGAGGTGCAATCCCATGCTTACCCTTAAGTGGCACCCACACATAGTCTTCTCATGATCTTGATGCTCCTAATCTGCGTGGCAGGAGGCACTGCCAACCTTGCGTAGCTCCTACAAGATGAGTTTGTCTCCATCGTGAACCCTTGGCGATGGGAGCCATAACTCCAACAATGCCACAGTCGTGGAACCCTTGGCGGAGCTCCAAGCACCGAGCCACAAGGAGCATCCTCCGAAACTACACCTCAAGGAGGTGCATCATCCAATCGCATCGAGCGGCGCTTCTTCTTAAGCCCAGTCGGCGATAAGAAGAGAGGATCCCAATCAGCTGCCAGCCCTAGCTCGAAATCGAAATCGCCAAGAGGATCCGATCACTCCTCCAATCGGTGCGCATCAATGCCTCCATCTCCCCATCGCCGCCTCCAGGCAGAGCTCATCCTCCAGACGGAGATCGAGCTCTAGGCGGCACCTCTCCTATTCGACCTACATCTCCTATCGTGGTTGCGTGCAAGGAGCCTCGTGCACTCCAGACGGCGCGCATCTCTCAAGGAAGGAACTCCAGGCAGCGCTCCTTCCTCATGGTTCCAGGCAAGGCTCCCCCTTCAGCACATCTCTAGGTGGCTCCCCACCATGCGATGCATCCTACAGCAGGCGGAGCCCTGTCTCCTCCTCATGCGAGCTTCATCACGGTACCGCAGGAGCCCCATTGGGGGTGGCGTTCAAAGAAAGAGGGTCCCCAGTGGGAACCCTAAATAAGAAAAAGAGGAGCCAATTGGGCCACCGGCTCAAAAAAAGGAAGAGAAAAAAGGGGGAGTTGTTTGAAAAAAATATGGTTTGAGAAAAGAGGTGAGTACAAAAAAATCGTACGCTTAAAAAAAGAGAAGGAGACGGCTATATATAAAAAAGGAAGAAGAAATAACCGAAAAAATTGCATAAAAAGAGAAAAGAAAGCCGTAAAAAAGGGGGGAACGACAAATTAAAAAAAAGGATATGACGGCTATAAAAAAGAGAAATAGCCGCAAAAAATCATTTGATATTGTTTTATCCTCCACGCATCTTTCATGTCTTCTCCCAACTCTGTCTATGTCATTGTGTTACGACAAGTATGGAAGAAAGGGGGAGTATTGCGTAGAGTAACATGTCGGATTCAGATTCTTCAGGCCAGCCAGATTTTTCAGACTCTACAGTTCAGTTTCAGACTCTGCGGATTGGTTCAAAGTCCAAGTTCGAGGCACTCGAGTTCTCTAGAGAGAGACTCCTTTTCAGATGTACATGTGTGCGATCTTTGGTTTCCATGTGGTATCATAGGGACTCCAGAGTAGAGATCCTATTCTATGAGCCAGTAGAGACCCAATTCTCCAACTAGAACACTTTTTCAGACTTCATTCTCCAGCGACTGTGGATTTCGACTAGGATGTCTCCACGACTTTTTCAGTTCGGCCTTTCAGAGAAGGAGTAGTTGTTCACATGTTGTAGCGGGCCAAAGTACTCCGACAAAGAGACTCATTTTCAGTTGCAGTAACTCTGACAGGCGTAGCACAGAGCACATGCTCGCCGACTAGAAGAGTTATTTATACTTACACTTTCAGCCCATTTGTTCCTCCTCACCTGCACAGCATGAGAAGCAATGTCCTCAACAACAGCCGACAGTTGTGTACATTGAGCTAATATTGTCTGTGGTGTCTTGTATTGTGAGTTTGAGATTTTTTCTATTTGTCCAAGCTGAGCATTACATACTCCAGCTTGATGGGGAGTGTTGGAGTATATGCATCATATGTAAGATGGGTAAATGGATCCATCCAAGATCAATTTACCACAACCAGGAGTTTAGTCCCACATCTACCGGTGGTGGGACTTGAAGGGTATGTAGACGTTATATAAGAAGCCCCATACCCCCTGTATCCAATGAAAAAGTGCAATGCAACATATGGGCCTTTCAGGGCTTCTCCCATGATTTTATCCTGCTCCTTAGGGAGTAGGGTTCCACGTAAAATCTTGTGCTCTTCATCATTCATTATTCTTTATTTCTGATATGCTTTCGCATTCAAGTTTTCTAACAATTACTTATTTTATAAATGAAATAAAGTCGGTTTGGTACTACTCTCAAGGCATTCCGATCTGATAATGCTAGGGAGTTTCTTTCTCATGACATACGGTATTCTCCATCCTCTTATGGGATCTTATATCATACTACTTGTGCACATAAATCCCAACAAAATGGAGTGTTTGAACACAAATATCGGCATATCCTTGACATTGATCGTACACTACTCATCGATTATCATGTTCCTACTACTTATTGGAGTGATGTTGTCCTCATTGTCACCTTTGTTATCAATCATGTGCCCTTTACCTTTATTGATGCGCAGGAACCCACTAAGGTCCTCGTTCTAGAGAAGGCAACGCTTCATGTTCCTTCCTAGATCTTTAGGTGTGTCGCCTTCGTTCATTGGTCCCGACAAGGACAAGTTGACGGCCAGAGAAGTTCCTAAGGTACATTAGGAATCCAAAGGGATATATATGTTATGACCCTCCATCCAGGAAGCATTACATAGGTATTGATGTTACATTCTTTGAGTCCCTTCTGCTCCAGGTTCAGGACTCATGTGTCTCCCCCAGAATCTCATACCACACTTTTTCATATTCCAATTTCACACGTTGATCTTAGTAGGACTACTACTCCACAAAGACACACCCCTTCTGAGTAGGAACCATCTCCTCATGTATGTCTTTTGAGTTTTGACTGAGTCTTTACAGACTAATGGTATTTCTACATCCATGGACATAGACATAGGTATCGCCAACAGTCCAGTGAATGATGCGGTCGAGCTTCTAATAGCTCTACAGAAGGGGATCATATTGCATCCTATCTCTGTTGAAGTATCCTTGTCCGAACTTGGCTCCTCCTACAGACAGTTCACCAAGGCATCTCTGACACAGTCATTGATCGTACTAATATCGAGGCCCTTCGTGATTCCAGATGGTGCTTAGCAATGGAAGAAGAGATGTCTTCTCTAGTCTCTCGCAACACCTGGTAGCTAGTTGCCTAGTTGATCCACCAAGTGACAATGGGGTAGTTGAATCTAGATGGATGTTCACAGTAAAGCACAAACCTAACATGTCGATTGCTCGTACAAGGCTGGACTAGTGGAGAAGAGGTTCACACAGACCTATGGCGTTGACTTTTTTGACACATTCTCTCCAGTGGCCCATCTCTCCACAGTACAAATTATCATGACAGTCGCAGGGCAGCCTGATTAGCCCTTGCATAAGCTTGAGCTAAAGAATGTTGTCCTATATGGTGATCTTCAGGAGATTGTATACATACAACACCAAACTGTCTTTGAGGCTTACAGAGTGTCAAAAGGTTTGCCTACGACGCAAGTCCATATATGTACTCAAGCAAAGCCCTCACGCTCGGTTTTCAAAATTATCAAAAGTATTAGAGAATCTAGGACTCACCAGATAATCAGTAGACCATTCTTTATTCATAAGAAAGAATGGAAAAAGAACTGCAACAGTGCATGCCTATATGGATGACATCATCCTCAAAGGAGATGACTCTAATGGACTTATAGAAGTGAAGAAGCAGCTAGCACAACTTGTGACCAAAGACTTAGGACCACTAAGATACTTTCTGGGGATTGAAATAGCTAGATACAATCAACGACTACTAATGTCCCAATGGAAGTATGATACCGGTTTGCTTCGAGAAACACGGATGCTAGGATCCAAGCTAGCATGGATACCCTTAGGTTTCCCTTTTCTACATTGTCCGTTCTTGTAGTAGTTCTTCATGAACCTCGTGCATGTAAACGAACTTGGATTTTGACATGTTTTAATACGGTGGTCAAGGTCCCTTGTGGTTGATGGTGATGTGTGACGTAATTCTAGATGCACATCATCTATTAGATCTCTCAATCAAGGTTTTAAAAAACGTGAGGCACATCGATGCGTTTTCCTCGTATTGTCTCGAGGCGTAAGCGACGAGGCGTAAGCCTCACTCGTAAAAGAAAATTTTTCATAAAATATAATAATTAATCGTAATTACAATCTTCAAGTTCTAGAAATTAAATAGTTATGATTAAATACATAACTCCATGATATTTCAAGGCTAACATCATGGTTTAAACTCCCAAGTTGTTATATAACTCTCTTTTTTTAAACTCTAAATCTGTAAGGAGTCAAATAAATATGGATAAGATATGTGCCATTCAATTGAGAACGATAAGAGAGTAAGCAGTGAATATGTGATCACTTTTTACTTTACCATAATGATTGGAGGATAAAATACTTGAATATTGCATGTTATGATCATCTTTGTTCATGCACGCTTTGATATGTATTAATTTAGTCCTGATTGAATATAAGAAAAGATGAGGCATGTTTACAAAAATATACTTTTCAAATTTTAGGTCAAAGTAGGGGACTTGCATCCAAACATTTTAATAAAGAAAGCATTTATGCTTGATTCATACTAAGAGTAGAGGCATTAGATTTAAGGACTCAAGACTCAATTTTTTGTTCATGTTGATTTATAAAAAAAACATGCATAACAAAATAAAAATAAGCTTAATATGTTAATAAATTAAAAAAATACATTTCAGTGAATCATGAGCTTAAAGACTTGAAAATACATGTCTAAGAAAGATGAAAAGCTCACAATCAAAAAGAAAAGGAAAAAATATTGCAGAAAAAAATTAAAAAAACAACCCATGTGCATGCCTCATTGAGGCTGAATGAGGCTATAGCCTCGAGGCGTTTTTCCTTGAAAAATGCCTCGAGGCGTATGCCTCAGCACCTCGAGGCGCGTTTTTAAAAACAATGCTCTCAATAGGATTTGTTTGTGCTTGTATAACTTAGGTTACACACTTAGGCTTAATAAGATGCACTAGATCTCCTGAATTAGCTCAAAATAATATGTTTTCCCAACAAAATAGAGCTATATGTTTAGATGTGTTTTTTCTCACTTACAATTATTAAGAATAAATTTCAATGCACTATAACTAGCCAGCAGTAGTAGAGAAGCATCCTATGAAAAAGCAATCAACTCTCAACCGCATTGGCAACTATAAAAAATAAGCTTCTCATTACAGTAGAGGGTTTATACGCGAAGGAGTTGAATATATAGTGAGGTATAATTCAATGGCTTGAGTGCGATTCTAGGTAGAGTTGATATATTGTTTAGCATCATGCACATAGATTGCAAGGCACGTCGAAAGTCTTCTAACTTGAACATTCATCATTGTTTTTCACATTCTGCATCGGCTTTTCTGCCCCCCACCCCCATTTTCTCACATATATCGAATATGAAAATCGATATATGATGTTAGCCATGTTTGCATCTGGACTTCAACTATCATAGTGATAACCATCAAAATCTAGGGGAACTGCTAAACACTATTGATAAATAAATGAGAATAAAATCGGATTCATTGTTCGTGGGAGAGTAACCCCATGATTGTTTGTAGATACCGACCAGACAAAGTGAGGATGTAGCCTAAGGTCCAACGCCCATGAGAAAGGGGTCACATAAGAAACTGGTCGATACAGGCGGCTAGTGGCCAATGTTTTTAGGAGAACGACGGTGTAGTCCCAAGATTGGAACCCATCGCAAATTTAATCAACTAGATAGAACCGATTACAGAGAAGATGCAACAGAGATTACCAGAAAATATGAATTACATATTATGCCACAAAGACACTGGTGGGCAAATTATTGTATATTATCATCACTCAACCAAGTATTTCTCTCACTATCGGGAAACTTAGTCAGTTCATAAACTCTCCTACTTCAGCTCACCTCAATGCATGCATAATGGTATTAAGCTACATCAAGTCCTCTCCATGAAAGGTTTATTGTTCACCAAAGGCAACAGCTTGGATCTCATGGCCTATTCAAATGCAAATTATGGAGGATGCATAATAAATAAAAAATCTACTACATGATTCTGCACTTAGTTGGAAATCTAATTACTTGGGGAAGCAAGAAAAACGCAGCGGATTGCTCGAGTGTTGAAAGTGAATACAGAGCCATGGCTCTTGCTAAAGCAGAACTAGTATGGATACTATATGTATCCATAGAGCTTCGTATCACTCTTAGCAATACCATTAAGCTCTGACGCGATAACCATGCAGCCATGCATATAGCCAACAACCTCATGTTTCACAAACAAACCAAATATTTTTTTTGAGGCTCCAAAAAGGGGGAGACACTCATTGGTGTTCGCCCCAGAAATGTATAAAAGAAAATAAGAAGAAATACTTACAAAATCAAAGAGGGAGAGATGAAAGGAGAAACCACAAGCAAAAACAACAGAAACCCCGGGACTAAAGAAAACACCGGCCCACAACAAAAAGGCCCAAAACCCTACAGATTACACCAGTCGCGAATAAAGCGAGCGCACAGAATAAGAATGTTTTCCCGATAGAACCGCTGCCCGGAGAAAATAGCTTCGTTCCTGCCAAGCCATATGCACCACAGCCGCGCAACGGGAGCCAAGAGATCCCGTCTATCCCTGTTCCTGTTGGTCCAAAGAAGCTCGCAGAGATCGGAGAGGTTGTCTGCTCTCGCCCAAGGCAAGTCGTCCCAGATCCCCGACACCATGTGGCAGCCGAAGAAAAGGTGGTCAATAGATTCATCCTCAGCATTACAAAGGGGACAGGAGGCACTGAAGTTAGCAAAGATTGTAGCACAACGATCACGAGTCATTAGCCTTCGTCTGCGCAGTATCCAAAGGAAGATGTCGATGCGCTCCGGCAAGCGCAAGCCCCAAAAGAATCCACAGTCACGCACAAGAAGAGAAGCAGGAGGAGGAGGAAAGACCAGAGCCCGATAGGCCTTCCTCGTAGAAAACGTGTCGTCCTTCCAACGCCAATGATCCACTTGCAAATTCGGCGTAGCAGCATCATGAAGGGACACCAACATCGAAACAAAATCGTCCACCCACTGCTCAGAAAAGTTCGCGGAGAATCGAGGAGACCAGCACCCGTCCACTCAACAGTCAGCCACGGTCGCATTCTTATGTGACGCTAATGCGAACAAGCGTGGAAAACGCACCTGAAAAGGACCACCGCCCGACCAATCATCCAGCCAAAACTTCAATGAGTCCCCCGTCCCCAACACCGGGATGAAAAGCGCAGCATTCCTCGCAAAGGCGGCCATCACGCTACGCCAAAACGGGGAGTGATGTAAGCGCAGGGCCCCCCGCGGCAACCCCAACCGATCGTCGCCCAAGAACTCCCTGAGCACATTGATAAAGAAGTTATCATCCGTCCCCCAAATTCTACTCACCCATTTGAGTAGTAGAGCATCATTCACCACATCCAATCTCCGCACGCTGAGGCCACCAAAACGCTTAGGCACAGAAACGTCATCCCAAGCAACCAGGTGCAGGCCCCTCCCCTCCCCCCCCCCTCCTTCCCCACAGAAAACGACGCATACACCGTTCGATCCGCAATCGAACCCCCGTCGGCATCCTACGAACGGAGAGAAAGTACAAAGGGATAGAGGAGAGCACCGATTTGAGAAGAATAAGACGCCCCCCCCCGAGAGAGAGAGCAAAGCCGCCCGCCAACCAGCAAGGCGCGTTTCCACGCGCTCAGTAATCACACGCCAATCCCGGACTCTGGCCCGACCCACCGCCAACGGTAAACCAAGATAGGCAATTGGAAGCTCACCAGGAGAAGAACCGAGCAGCCGGCCGCATTCCTCCGCCTCTGCAGGCGAAAGGCCAAAGGGCACCACGTTGGATTTGGAGACGTTAATCGACAAGCCCGACAATTCACAGAAAAGGGCAAGAGTGGTGGCCATACCGGAGACCTCCGCACTACCACCCTCGATAAAGCAAATAGTGTCCTCTGCAAACTGGATCAAGGGCACACAGATATCCCCCTTACGAAAGCCGTTAGAAAGCTCAGCGTCAATAACGTGGTCCACCATACGCGCGAGAACATCCGAAGCCAACACGAAAAGGAGGGGTGCAAGAGGACAGCCCTGGCGCACCCCCCTTCTAGGTTGGAAAGAACCACCAAACGGTCTGTCATTGATCATCACAGAGAGGGAAGCAGTGGTGACGCACCTACGCATCCACGAAATCCACAAGTCAGGGAAGCCGTGCCTCCGTAGAACCGACCAAAGGAACCGCCAATCCATGCAATCGTACGCTTTAGCAAAATCGATCTTCCAGAGTACCCCCTTCTTTTTTTTCTTTTTTCCACTCAGCGGCCAATTCAGAAGCAACGACGATGCAATCAGCGATCTGCCTGCCCTTAATGAACGCGGCCTGGACCGGAGAAATAAGAGTGTCCAAAACCCGAGCCAAACGAGTGGCTAAGATTTTAGCCACGATAAGGTAGATGCCATTCGAGACAGAGATGGGCCGATAATCCTCGATGCGCTGCGCCGCCGTCTTTTTTGGGATCAAAACAATGTTAGCCCGATTAAGACGATCAAAACCAAAGTTGCCCGCACAAAAATCGGATATGACGTCCATAACGTCGCCGGCGACAAGCTCCCAGAAATCGCGATAGAAAGCAACGGAGAATCCATCAGGGCCCGGTGATGAATCAGCATTTAAGGCCAACACGGCCTCCTTTGTCTCCTCCACAGAAATGGGACGAATTAGAGTCGCAGCGTCAGAGTCCGAGACAGAAGACGCGCCAATACCCAGCCAGTGCCACCTACGCGGGGAACAAGATGACGAGAAGCGCCTGAAGTGATCCACAATAGCACTCCCCATCTCACTTTCCCCAGAAATCTGAACGTCATTGACAGAGAGACCCCACATCATATTGAAACGTTTTCTATTGCTCGCCACACGGTGAAAGAATGCCGTATTCGCGTCGCCCTCTTTTAGCCATTTTAAACGTGAACGCTGCCGCCATTCAACGATTCGTTTCTTGTCCTCAACCTGCACCCGAGACTGAGCAGAGAGGCGCTCCAGAAGTTCCTCAGGCAAGAGGTCCCGCTCGTTCTCCATCGAATCAAGGCGCATGATAATCTCCTCCGCCTCTGCGCGCAAAGCAATACGCGCCCGCCTAGATTCCCTCTTGAACCCCGCAAGCACCCTCCGTAACGATGCAAGCTTTTGATCGAGTTTGTGGGCCGCTGAGCCCGAAACCGAAACATGAGCCCAATGGTCCTGCACCACCTGCTTGAAATTGGGTTCCAGCATCCAACATTTCTCGTAGCGAAAGAGGCCCCGATGTCGCAGACCCTCGCCAGAGTCCCAAATAATGGGCGAATGGTCCGAAAAAGAACGGGGGCGTGAAGAAACCGCATAAAGGGGGAAGGACTCCAACAACTTGCCCGAAGCCAAGAATCGATCGATTCTGGAACGAGAGGAATTATTCCGCCAAGTGTAGCTGATATCGTTAGGGACCAGACTTTCCAAAGCAAGTTCATCCAATGTTTCAATAAAATCAAGCGATCCCGGATCTTGGCCACCCCTGCCGCGAGGCCGATCGCAAGAATGAATCGTGACATAGAAATCTCCTCACAGGAGCCAAGGGAGGCCCCCAAATAAAGAAGCCGCGCCACGAATGTCCTCCCATAGCTCCTTCCTCACAACATGGCACGTAGGGGCGTAAATACAAGAGAACACCATCGGCTCAGTGGAATCGGCCCGGTGCAAAGCCACTGAAAGCATATGCCGCCCCACAAGGATCGAGCTAAAAGAAAACATTTGAGAGCGCCAGGCTATCAAAAAGCCCCCCGCCGAACCCAACGCATCGACCGCACGGAATTCAACGAGAGAACCTGCACCAAGAGAGCGCCACATGATATCATTCATACCTCGCAACTTAGTTTCTTGGATGAGAGCAACATCACAACACCATTCAGAGAGACGCGAACCAAGGAGCGACGCTTGTCCGAATCCCCCAGGCCCCTAACATTCCATGAGGGAACTTTCATTAATAACCTTCGTCATTCCCGCCAAGGCCACATAGCCCCGCAGCATCCGCCACAGCCTCCCGCTGAGTCGCACAAGAGTGCCTCACCGCAGGGTCCTGCCTGGAACAAGTGCGTCTCCTATAGCTCCTCCCAAAACGTCCAGCAGAAAGGCCCTCCTCGTCGCAGAGGGTCGCAGAGCCCGAGGGAAGGTGGGGATAGAAGGCACCAGCCAGGTCCAAGGAGGCCCGCACCGGGTTCGCAGGCGAAGCCAAGAGTGAGGACTCTCCTCCTGCGTCCACATCAACCCGCGAATCCTCGATGTGGATCCGGGGCAAAACCGAAGCAGAGACAGGCGAGAAGGCCCTAGCATTCGGGTGAGAGACCCACGGCCAAGGTCCGAAAATGATGGGTCCGCGAACCCTCCCGAGATGAAGATCCGCAGAGGGACCCGAAAAGCCAACCAACAGCGCAGGAGCTGACCCAATCTGTCGAGAATGATAAGCGGAATCGACCACGGGCGCCCTTAACTCAGAGAAACCAGGAGTTGCAGGCGATGGGCACGGGAAACGAAGAGGCGCCTCGAAGGTTCCATCTACTTCATGCAAAGGGAGAGACGCTTCAGAATAATCAGCAACACGCGCCACGTGGCAGGCCAAAGGCGAAGCATCGCGCTCTGGCCCCGAAGCAACCGTACCGGCCGACAGTGCAACCCGGTCCGGCACCACCGCCGCCAGCGAAGGGACGATGATGGAGAGCTCCAGCTTGAAGCACCACCGGCCAAACTTTAGGGAGCCGAAGAAAATCTTGCCTGGCGCATCACAGAGAAGAGCCTTGCTACACTCGAAAAGAACCCTAGTTATCTGCCAATCAGCCTCCGGTGCAAGCTCGTCGTCAACGACCGCCAAGATCTCCTCCCAACGGTGAAAAGCCTTGGAGAGACAGGGGACAGTCCTCGAAAGGAAAGAAACACCACGAATGGCCGCCACACAGACCTCAGTGGCTTGAGAGGCGCCATCCGCCACTCGAGTCACCCTCCAAAAAACGTCGTCGTTAGAGCCAACGCACAGCAGCCTATCTCGTTGCTCCGGGGACAAGCCACGCACACAGCGGCGAGAACGTATTCACCAAGCCACTCACGTGCACACAGTTCAAAGAATGTTTACTACTACATACTCACAATGTACCATCTACAGATCAGAAGGCCTATATTCACCAAGCCACTCACGTGCACACAATTCAAAGAATCAGTGTTGCAGAAGACGATATTCGGTATTCAGTCTGAGGGGTCACTGAATAGAGAATAATAGGTATTCGGACGACTATTCGAAATTATTCGGTTTGTATTTTTAATATAAACATTATTTATAATACATATATTCTTATATTTTTATACATATATGGTCATTAGTTAACATGAATCCAAGATAAAACTATAAAAGTGCCAATCAATATAATAGATATATAGAATTTGACATTTGTGGCGAGACTGTGGTAAAATGTAACCTATAAAAATTGAAAATTGAAAATAAAAATATCATAAGTCAAACTCCAGTCGACCGAATAGTCAGGTGAGTCGGCCGACTATTGACCGACTGGAGGTCTGTTCAGTCGGGGACCCCCCCCCCCGCATAGTCGGACCAACTATTCGGGATAGCCGGTCGACTATTGCAATACTGCGAAAAATATTGCAAGCTGAACATGATTGATATAGATGCCCCAAAATGAGAGAATTGAGTGCTTGATTTTAAACCCTAACTCTAGGGTTATTCCGATCGATTCACGGACTAAGAGTCGCCTCCACTATAACCCTAACCCAATGACTTCACCTATATAAGGAACCCTGGGTTCTCGTTTTATTTAAGTAATTCAGTCATATTTCAATTCTATCAAAGAAATTATACGCTCGTTGAAGCTTAGCATGAGAACAACTAGTGCGACTATTATATAAAAACTGCACATATTGTATTATTATATGCAAACTCTACCTATGGTATTATCAAGTTCCACTTAGATGAATACTCTCAGAGTGCTTAGAATGTTGCAAATCGTAGAAGCAAACAAATACAGATTTGATCAATCAAGCAAGCACAAAGACATACAGATTTACAAGGTTCGCTTGTAACTGGGCTACGTCATTGGGCGACGACGACCGGTTTCCACTATATGGATAAGAAGACTTAAACAAAGGATACAGAGAGCTATAACCCTAGGGAGTTTATATACTACTCCCGTACAAATGGATCCCAAATATAGAAGGATCAAAATACCCATACAGAATAAAATTCAGGACGAGGGTGCCCCCTCCCAACCCCAACAAAGTGAGGAGGCATACCTGCTCCCCCCACCTCCTCATAGTTCGTTGACCCATGTATTGGTAGGTATGGTGGCACAGGGAGGACATCAGACGGGTCTTCACTAGGTGCAGCTAAATAAATGGTTAGGATTCAAGGCATATCAACACAAACATTTTTCAAGTAATCAAATCTCATGATCTTTGCCAAAGAGCCAACTTTATGACACGATATAGCCCCCATCAGCATGTACATATATCTGGTATGAAAAAATCATGGCAATTTGAGCCTCGCAACCATGGCGCATATAGTCGAGGAGTCAGGTGATACATGATACATCCATCTGATAACAGACCACCTCCTTGAACTGATCATGTAATGAGGATTTTTCAAATTAATAAAAGATGGTACAACGCTCTCGCATAACCAACCGGGAAAGTCTAGTCCGTAAATCTTTTTTGAACGAAAAATATAGTGTAGCCTCGAGATGGGACCCACTACAAATCTATTAATCACCACACTTTTGTGCCCAGCCAAAACACTCGAATCTGAATCAATTCATTTAACCAATTAGCTTTCAACCTGATCTGCAATCAGCCTCTATGCTAACAAACAAAACTCGGAATTTCTCCCAACATACCTATGACTCATGCTTGTCCTAGGATTCCTTCTTTGATTCTTGAATTAGGGAGAATAATCACTCCATGCCCCCCTTACACCATCCAATATTTTCCTCTTTTTTGCCTCCTTCAAACCTCTCACATTTCAATTAAGGATTTACATCAATGATGCTAGCACAACCCAAGGTACCCTCAACAACTATCTATTTTAGAGAGGAAGCATGCATCGTTCCCTGATGGCCTCCCACGCAATGGTGGCAACGATTTTTACGGAGAATCCGACCTATATTTTTCTACTAAAATGGCTCGTCGCTCATGGCCGCACGCCCACTTGCCACCATAATAATACCTTATTCGTTTGGAGAATACGCCCAAGAATAAGGGGTCAATTCCTCGCTAGCCATGGTTCCCAATAGTACGATTATTCCCATCCACAGTCCATTATTTCACCTTATTTCATCCTTATTCCTATCTTTATTCCACCTTACCTACCATTATTCCATCTTATTCTCCTTATTCCTATCTTTCCAGCTGAGCAGAGAATAGATCATTATTCTCCTTAATCCACATTCTTATTCCTGCTTATTCCCGAACGAACGCCCCCTAAGAGTTACATCCTATGTTTTAACGGTCAGATTCCAATAGTGAACACAACTACCTCATTGAAGGGGCTAGTCCGTGGATCTTTCTCCTTCTCATGAAGAGACTAGTTGTTGCAGCCTGTTGATGTTGCTGCAAATCCACAACACATGCTCTCAAGCGATAAATTAAGAATTATATAATCAAGCCTGACAATGTTGTACATTAAGTAATGATTTGAAATATGTTTTCCTTGTACTATATTTATGAGGACCTCTCCTGCTTAAGAGGAGTGTTGCTTTTGTACTAAGCAGATATATGGCAGATGGTCGTGTGCTTGCATCCGAGATGATTTTAGATTGGAAGAGGAAAAGTCGGAAGTGTTTCGTATGGAAGGTAGATTTCTCCGTAGGTTCATATGGGCCTCTTTACTTAAAGGAGGCTTCCCGGATATGAGGGTAACATGGTTGAAAAGGTGTATCATGACGGCATCCTATACGATTCCGATCAACAGTCACCTGAACGGGGGTACGGGGATGTCCATTGGCGCCCCTCCTCTTCGTGATTGCGGCGGATGCAATTTCGATGATGAGTGGCTTCTGATAGAGGTTTTTGCCCCGGTTACAATTGTGGGTATGTGGAAATTCCGTTGTTGATGTATGCATATGGTACAATCTTGTTTGTTGAGGGTGGTGTTGAGCAGGCGAGGAGAGCTTCTCGAATCTTGGACATATTTGGCAACATTTCTAGGCTCTGTATCCATAGTGTGAAGTCTCGTGTTGTGCCTTTTGGGTTCTCCCCTATAGAGGTGTAGGATATCGTGCATGCTCTCCATTGCTCGAAAGGGTCCGTTCCAATCACGTATTTGTGGGCTTCCATCGATTGTTGGCAGACTTAGAGCTTTAGAAAGACGCCCCTTGCTTGACAAATGAAAGACAAAGATGACCGGATGGAAAGATGCAACTTTTTCGAAGGGTGGAAGTATTATCCTCCTCAAGCATGTTTTATCGACGCTTCCTGTCATTTTCTACTCCACTAGGTTGCTCCCAGTAAATATTTTTATAAGAAGATTGAATATATGATGTGGAATTTCTTTTGGGCTAAAAAGGGAGTCTACGAGAAGGGGATTCATCTTGTAGATTGGAAGACCTAACTCAGCATAATAAGGTGGGTAGGCATGGTATTTTGAAGCCATAGCACATGAACAAGGCTTTACTAGCTAAGTGGATTGTTAGGCGTCACAAGGAAGATTTGGTTTGCTGCTTATTGAGGAACATATATGGAATTTATGGATCCCCGTCTGTGCAACCAGTTCGGTGGCCCTCTTCACTTTAAGTCTAGGCATTTTCAAGATGATACATGATGCGAGAAGCTTTCTTAGGCCAGTGGTGGGAAATGGAGCATCATTCAAACTTTGGTCCGATGATCGGTATGGTATAGGGCCTCTTCGTGATCACTACCTGAGGTTATTTACTACTGCAAATGATCGGGCTTGCTGCGTTAGATTGGATCAAGTCTGATCGGCGGGTGCTTGCCCCCCCTCCTTTTATTCCGAGATTTCAAAGCAATGGTGGGCAGAATTCATTGCTATTTGAAGGACTTAAAGGATATCGATGGCCCCTCCTTTGGGAGAGATAATTGGATGTGGGAGGAAGGTCAGTTTTCGAGCAAAAGTGCCTATAGGGCATTCATACGGTCACATGGTTCTATTCAGAAGCAACTTGGCAGCATATTGATTTGGAGTATAGTTCTGCAGAGGTGAACATTTTTCATTGTGGGGCAAGGCATGAGTGTCTACTTACGAAGAAACGCAAGGACAATATCTTGAGGATAGGTGATAAGACTTGCCCGAGTTGTGGCTAAGAGGTTGAAGACATGGACCACCTATTTTTCAGTTGTTTGGTTTAATCGGATACTTAGGTGGGGTGCCATGCCATGGCTCGATACAGAGAATTTCGATACATTCTAGACTTTGAGAGGAGTTTTTGTGGAAATTCACAGGAGGATAACCATCTCTTTCGGCATGCTCTGGGCCATCTGGGACGCCAAGAATGACACTATTATCTGCGGTCAGTGCTTTTATTCCGAAAATGCATTAGAGCATTGCAAGGCTCTTGTCTTGGTCGATTGTTGGTATACTTTACTAATGAATTCATGAGGTGAATCCCATCTCGAGACTTCACCCTTTTCCTATCAAAAAAAAGAGGGTTGCCAAGCCATCTCAAATCATTCCATGTCTTGGTCTGATGCTGTAAAGTCCCTATCTTTAGTACGTTATATTTTTCTATATAATGAATCACATCACCTAGTTAAGTACTTTCTACATAATGAATCACATCACCTAGTTAAGTACTGAAATATTGTCTTCTTAACTCCTCTCTTTTTTTAATATATATTTGGGGCGGACACCTTAGTGTGTTTCCCCTTCTTTTGACTCAAAAAAAAGTGTCGAATTACTGTCTCAAAATTCTTAAGACAAATTTTGTTACATGGCACATACTCTAAAATAAGAACTTGGTAAAACACTGAAAAGAGCCACGTAAAATGGTGAATGACAGACAAAACTAACAAGAGCACGAGAACAAATTAGATAACATTAATGCTTCATGAATCTACGAAGATAGGCTTATAAGCAAAATTCCAACACAGTTCGACTTACAGTTCCTTCCAGCATTTTCAGCAATGCTTGTTGAACACCTTCACCGGAGACATCCCGACTTATGTTATAACTCTCAGCCTACACCAAATGTAGTCATTAAAATCAAGCATAATGTTTAGATAAAAATTTTAGTAAATAAAATAAAGTTAAGCTCATAAAGAGAACCTTTTTAGTTATTTTATCAACTTCATCTATATAAACAATGCCTTGCTGAGCTGCTTCTACATTGAAGTCAGCAACCTGACAAGAAAAATAAGAACCTAGGAATGAGTATCAAAGTAAAAATTGCAAGTATAATAAGCAGGGATATATCAGAATAAATACAATTCGCAATAAAACAATGATCGTGTAGAAGCTTAGGTGTAGTCTACAACAAAAATGATAACATTAGGGATGTTTATAATTTTACCAATGCAATCAATGCATTAAAATCAAATTATATGAAATTCATTTTGTGGTGTCCCTCTTCGTCAGCCATCACCGACATTCCTCTATCCCCTACTCTCCGGCACCCACCTCCCTCCTCCACCACACCCCACACCCCATATCCTTCTCAACGACAATCAAATTGTGGATCAGCCCACAGTGAGGTGTGCGTCTCAGTCATCTCCAATATATCCATCCATATGCATCTAATTGGACCTTGAGATCCTCCATTAATCCCACTGTATGCACCATGACCGAGAGGATGAGCAGTTCCTCTTCCATAACCAAGCTTGAGGAACCAAATTCCTAAGTAGTATCTGGGAATTACTTAAATACCCAGGTTTTACAAAATGTTTTTTTTACATAGAAACTACAGTGGTGTCGCATGTTAAACATGCGACACCTGAAAAGTTTTTTTTTACCCCGTAACCACAGAAGTAGTGCATCCTTAAGATGCGATATATATAGATCTCCCTGGATATGTTCCCCGATAGTTCCAGGAACTTTCTCACATAGCGCATATTGAACACGCGCTATATGAGAAACTTACTAGAATTGTTCCAGAAAGTTTCTCATATAGCGCATGTTCAACATGCGCTATGTGAGAAAGTTCCTGGAACAATTTTAAGAAGTATCTCATATATGAGGTTTTCCCAGGAACGATTCCAGGGAGTTTCTCATATGACGCATGTTCAACATGCGACATATGAGATTCTTCCTGGAAAATGACAGGTCAGGCCTGGAGATCTGATCCTGCTCTTGTGGCCTTTAGTCTTCTTAGGACAAGGGACCAGACAAGTCCAAGGATGAACCTTCTCTTCTGCCAGACTGAGACCGTAGCCTATTACAGCTCTTCCTACTCAATTTATGTTCTTCTTCCATGTCGATGCACACACATTCACAAATGTCTCCACAATCACAAATGTGGGTTATGGATGCACACACATTCACAAAGGATATATATTAATGCACAAAGACAATCACACAAATTACATATATTGAATTGTCCACGGAGATACATTTTCATTTTTGTATCACATTAACAACTACAAAGTGTACAACTCAACGCTTTCTCCTACGCCGATATGTTATCGTTGAATCATGAAGATGGAAGGGTAACAAACGGTTCGCCTCGTCTATCATGTTGATTTGCGAGGGCCCAACAACGTCTTCATCGAAGGCAGGCATTGGTGGCGGCGTGAGTGTGCAGTAAGTGGGGTGTGTTTCTCTGGCGTCCATGCCTTGCCTCAACGGTGCATGCGGCGTTGGCATGTCGTCACGTGGTCGCTCGACAACCGGTGTGACGAAGTCTGTCCCCAAATCCGTTGACGCAAGATCCTCATCTGCCGCAGCGGCTGCCTCATTGTCCATGGGTTCTGCTACTGGTTTACGCGCTCTTCCCCGACCTCTTCCTCTTCCTCTTTCTCTTCCTCGCCTGGCCTCCGCCTGAACCACATCAGCATGGTCGTCATGTATTGTGATGGCATCTGCAAATTGAAATGACAACCATTGCTCCATTTCCACTTTTGCTTGTGTCGCAATCTCGCGGCATTCCTCGTGTCCAATATCATATATCCGGCCCCACTTGGCGAGCTGCATCCAAAGAAAAAATACATATAGGTAAATTTGATGGAAACTTCTTGAAGTAATTTACAACAAAGTTTGTCCGAGCACTTACGTTGCTTGCCAGAGTTGCACCTAGTCGTCCAACAAATCTTCTTGTAGTCGTCCTATACCATTGCTCGTAAAGGAAAAATAAGCAAACTTACTCAAAACAGGACATTTGCGCTTGTTGTGACCTTTGCCACCACAATTACCATATTTATTCTTATTCCTTCATGTCGTCTGCGCATTAGACGTGGATGCTTGAGAATCCTTTGCGGTTTTATTGGGACATCCACGGTGTGTGTGACCCAGTATCCCACAAAACGAACAAGTATTGTGGTGAATCACATCTCTAACATCCATTTCATTATGAATTCTTGTTGTGCGTGGTCGACCTTTGCCGCGCTTACGCTTTGGGTCAGGAAGTAATTCTGGATAGTCCAAAGGAGCCCACGTTTCCCGATCACCGATGGGGAAAAAATTCCCTCCATAAACTTTCAGTTGGTGTTGCCACGTGTACCACTCTCCAATATAGGAATCCACTTCCGCTCGACGGTTTGAAATGACTGTAATGGCATGGAAACATGGGATACGGAAAATTTGCCACTTATTACATGTGCATTTACGTTGGAGCAAATTTACCGTGTATTGTTTGCGACCGCGAAGACCATAAGACGTCCGTCAAACACTGCTAGAAACCTCGAACAATATATCTGGTTGCCTTTGTATATGAGTTATTGTGTGTCTGTTCGCAGCTGTACTGCAACGGTTCAACTCTGTGGATGCATAATGCGTAAATTTGCGACCTGCAGCAATGGCTGCGCTTGCCTCTTCAGCATGCTGGTTAAAATATAACACAAGTTTATCAAAAGTCTTCTCGATCAACGCAGAAATTGGCAAGCAACGGACATCTTTGAGAACTGCATTGTAGCTTTCGCTCAAATTTGTAGTCATCTGACCAAACATATAACCACCGTCATAAGCCAAGGTCCATTGTTCACGACGACAATCATGAGTCGAAAACCATCTATCTGCTTCTGTATTCCACTCTTGTAATTTCCTCATGAAGTACGCGAACTTTCTAGTAGTCGTTTGTAATGTTGCTGCTTGAACCAGGGCTTTCATGGAGCCATTTTTGAAAACGCTACTGAAGTTGCTCACGACGTGCCTTGAACAGAACTGTTAATATGCAAAAGGTTCTAATAAGTCCACGTCGACATCTTTCATAGCGGATTTTATTCCAGAATTCTGGTCGAAAACGATACATATTGGCCAAGCTCGCATGCCAATTACCTTTATACGTACCAACGATAGAAACCACTTCCATGAAGAATCGGATTCCTCGTCAACAATTCCGAACGCAAGGGGAACAATATGTTTATCCCATCAATCCTGCAAGCAATGAGCAATTTCTGTTTGTACTTCCCATACAAATGGGTCCCATCAATACTAATCAAAGGGCATCAATATTTGAATGGCTCAATTGAAGGCCCAAATGCCCAAAAGAATCGTTGAAATCTACGGCAATGCGGTTTCCGAGGATCAGGATGGTCGTTGTATTCAATATCAATTTCAGTCTCAAGAATGGCAGCCTTCATTGCATGCAATAGATAAGGCATTTCAACGTATGACTTCTTCCAATCACCAAATACAATTCCGATTGCCTTCTTCCGAGCATCCCAAGCCCTTTTCATGGTAACCCAGTAGTTGTACATCTCATGGATGTGAGCTCTACAACTCGAAACACGAACATTAGGGTCATCCCTAACAAGAGTTAGCATCGATCTGGACATGAATTTGTAGTCCAATTGAGGGTGATCATGATTAACTGTAGAGTTTATACAAGTGTACGCCCCAACAACCTTAGAGATCATCCACAGTCCATCAAATTTTCTAAAATATCCTCGTAAATACCAAACACAACCATTCGATCTCTGTGTGCAAAAAGCCGACCATATCAAGCTGGTGGATTCCTTGACAATGAAGTCATAGTGTGCGAGAATGTGATACTTCTTTACAGCGTAAATCAAATCTTCCCTACTTTTAAAGGTTCTACCCTTGCGTATTTCGTCAACGACACCATCAAGTCGAGACTTCTTTCGAATGTCGTCTTCATAAGTGGAACGAGTATTGGATCCTCTAACCCCAAAAAAGGGTAAACGGGGTACAATATGTTGCGTGCTTTGTTCATCAACTGGGATCTCCTCGTCTACCGCATTATCGTCGGCATCTTCTTCATTACCTTCTTCCAGGTCATCATCTGATCCCCAAGGGATGAAATCATCCAAAGCGTGATTAACCTCTCGCATCAACGATTCACTCATCCACCATTCTTGATCCATACATGACTGCGTTATAGGCACATCAGTGTCAAAGGAGGGTTCCATGTTAGGGACAACTGTTGGTTGTATACTAGGGAAGATTGTTGGTTGTGTGATTAGAAATGAGGTTTATCGGAGAGGGGGAGGCCGAGGACGGCAGGTGCCACTGGGGGGAGTCGCGGACGGCAGCAGCAAAGGTCGAGTTCCACTTGTGCGTGGGGATCCCAAAGGATATGCGTGTCTTTTATTTAGCCCAGAAATCGCATAATGGATATGCGCTATACATATCGCATCTTAAGGATGCGATACTTCTGTGGTTACGGGGTAAAAAAACTTTTCAGGTGTCGCATGTTCAACATGCGACACCACTGTAGTTTCTATGTAAAAAAACATTTTGTAGAACCTGGGTATTTATGTAAATCACAGGTACTACTTAGGAATTTGGTTCCAAGCTTGAGACCTTCGCGGGAGCAAGACCAGTCATCGGGCCCCCAATCCCTCCTTCACCCTTGACGGAATTTTTGCTGCCCAAACAATGTACATGTCGTGGCACATCTCGTTGTCTCACTCCTCATCCCTCCTCAATTCAAGGTAAACCCTCTTGACCGAGAAGGCGCTGCCCTCCCAAAGGAAATGGTCTCGATCCGGCGAAAAGGCCTCGTAATGTGGCAGTGCGGCCAACATTGTCAGGTACTCATCTAAACGTTGATCAGAGAGATCCGCAAGGAACAGTGGTGCTCACAGGAGAACAATTGAAATTATCCACTTGTTAGGGAGAACAATGGAGATTAGTAGAGATAAAAGAAAGAACTTCAATATGATTTTTATTAATTTGGAGAAGGTTTGTGATTAGTTCCAAGGGAGAAATTGTGGAGAGTTTTGGCGAAGAGACAAGTGCATGTCCTATACATTGATCTTATAAAAGATATGTATGATGGAGCTTCATCTTGTTTAAAGATCCGGTCTGGGAAGTCTAACTATTTTGACATAAGCATTGGTTCGCATCAACGTTCATCTTTGAATCCATTCATTTTTACTTTGATTATGGACGAGTTACTAGTCACATTCAGGATGAGATACATTGGTGTATGTTTTTCGTTGATGATATTGTGTCGATTGATGAGACTAGAAATTGAGTAAATGAGAATCTTAAGTTTTGGATACATGTCTTAGAGACTAAAGGATTTCGTATAAGTAGGGCCAAGACTGAATATATCAAGTGCACATTTAATGGAAGAAGTGGCGAAGGAATTGAGTGTGAAGATTGGTGATGATAACATTTAGAAAAAATATTCTTCTAGATACTTGGGATTTATTTTGCAACATGATGGAGAATCGATGGAGATGTTACTCGTATAATAAATGCAGGTTAGCTAAAGTGGAGAGGAGCATTTACTGTCTCTATGTGATAAGAAAATTCATTCGAAAATCAGCGGAAAGTTTTACAAAGCAGCCATGAGACCTGCTATGCTCTATGGATCTAAATGTTGGGTTGTGATTCTTGTGAACCATAGACATGTATAGAGAATGACAGTAGTAGAATGAAAATACTAAGGTGGATGTGTGGTCATACATGTAAAGATCAGATTCGGATAGATGCAATCAGAAGAAAATTTTAGTTACAAGATGCAAGTTTTGGGATGTCAAGCCGGCTAAGAGAGGGTGAGGAATGCCCAAGAAGTGTTGGAATGAGACTATCCAAAGTGGTCTTAGTTTTTTTGGATCCAAGACTGACAATGACCCAAGATAGATCTGAATGGAGGCAAAGAATCCATGTAGCCGGCCATACTTAATGAGGAAAAGGCTTTGTTGTTGTATACATCCTCATAGCAATCCAACTGAGCTTACATTAGATAGTCACCCTCTCGTTGAAAATGACACAACCTTGCATCGTAGAATCCATGGCTACCCCTTCATTCAACGACCATGTCAACTTATCTATGTGGAACTCCCCAGATTATTGAATCCTCTATCTACCACACATCGTATCCATAGATTCACACTAACTGAAACATTGTCGGCTCGAAGGACCAACCTTCCGTCAAGAAGAAAGGTGACAAGAACCACAACCATGCCTACCCATCAAGGTGCACGGACTGGCACCTAGGCGTTGAACTGAGCCATGCCAGACCCTTGGCTCCACCAAAGATATCGCACCAAGAGAGATAGGGACTTCTTTCAGCTATGGAGGTTGCATGTATTAGATATTCCTATGCAAAAATGCCCTTGAAAGGAGACTTAAATGATGTCCTCCAATCTTCCTGATTGGGGAAACTACCTCGAAGAAAGAAGAGCCCCAACAAACCTTTTCAAAAAGATCCCAAATAACAGTTGTTAGAGTTATTAGATTTACATTTATGTTTGTAACCCTTCGGGTTCCGTAACCTCCCGTGACCCTTCGGGTTCCGTAACCATCTGTGACCCTTCAAGTTCCGTAACCCTCGTGACCCTTCGGGTTTCGTAACCCTTGTACTCTCTAGGGTTTTCTCTATATATAAGAGACCCTAGCTCTATGGAATAAATATTCCACTCGTTCCTCTTCTCAACATGGTATCAGAGCGACAATCCTAGATCGAAGCCTAATATCCTAAATCCACCTCCACTACCAACCCTCTCTCCGTCGACAAGGAGAGAGGGCTGGACCTCTTGCATCACTCATGGATTCGATGGTCTCGTGCAAGGCAGTCCAAAACCCTAGCAACACCAGCTGCCACCACCAACTGCACCTAAAGCGTCGTCCAAGTCTTCAGCAGCTCCAACCGCACCTCCTGGAGCCTCCCCCGCTCCAATAGCCCATGTTTCACCACGACTTGTTTCTCCCAACTTTTTATTTCTTCCTCTTTATCCTATTAAGTATGGGAGAAACAAGGAGCCAGAGATGATTCTTCATGATGTCTGCTATCCTACCACGACTGACAGACCAACACTCCAGACTACTACTCAGGTCATCCGTCTTCAACGAGCATCGACTTCTTCATTAGGGCGTATACTTATTCTTTTACGATCTGACTACTCCTCCGCACTGGACTTCTTTTATAGTGATTTTTCTCCAGGCACGACAGAGATATATTCCGGTGACCTACAGGCACGACAGAGATACGTTCTGGTGACCTGATATCGCTGCGACTCTACAGGCATGGCAGAGATACGTTCTGGTGACCTGAAAGCCGCAGACCCATCCTCGAGCGAGGTCTTCTACCAGCAGCGGACATATATTCTTACGATGCATCGTGTGAAGATGTGGTGTATACTTTTTATTTTTGTTGCAAGTTGTAGCTTTCTTAACTCCAGCTTGAGGGGGAGTGTTAGAGTTATTAGATTTACATTTATGTTTATAACCCTTCGGGTTCCGTAACCTCCCATGACCCTTCGAGTTCGGTAACCCTCTCAGACCCTTCGAGTTATGTAACCCCTGTGATCCTTCGGGTTCCATAACCCTTGTACTCTCTAGGGTTTTCCCTCTATATAAGAGACCCTAGCTCTATGGAATAAATATCTCACTCATTCCTCTTCTCAACAACAGTGTCATGCATAAACGAAACCAACCCGATACAAGCCAAGATGAAGGAGTTTAAAGTCCTCTAACCCACGCAAACGAAGTCTCCATTACATGAAGGATCCAATAATTCCAACCCCAATAGCTACTCCAAAGTAACATCAACCAAATGTTAGTAAGATTTAGTTTGCAACGACAATAGCACAAAATCCTCCTCGGAAATCAAACACACTCAAAAACATGGCAACGAGCGCATTTCACAAAAGTCGATGAAGGATTTGACCTAGATGTTTTTGGAACATAAGGTTTAGCAGGCCATTAAGGAGTCAAATGAAGATGGGTCTCTGAGTGAAACGGGCTCTCGATGTTCTTTACGGTATGACGTGTTAGACGTGGTGATAGAGTTCTTTGTGGGGAGCACTAATTTCGATAGTCTAAATCATGCATTAATCCTTCTTATTCTATTTATGTTAAGGACTATAAGTACATCGCTCTCTCAAATGCGATTTATTTGATTTTGGCAAAGATTCTTCCTAATTAGTTCACGAGGTATTGATGTTGATTGTCAGCCCTTTATAAATGACACTTTTACTTTGTAGGACAATGCAAATACCGTGGTCATGGCTTCAGAAATTTCAATGGACTAGATGAGGATGCAGGTCTTCATGATGTTGTGAAAGGTAGATCTCTCCAATGCCTATTATTACATTAATTAAAGATTCATTAAAAGCTCACTAGATGAGAGGGGCTTCATCAATGTTTGGATTATCCGGATCAGTGTTCAAGAAATTGATAGCACGGGTTGCATATGCGGCCGCATATGCTCGTGCAGCATGCATTGAACCAACTATATGAATCGGTGCATTATGCAACCTAAGTGTATATGTCATGCATATCCCGCATATGCCCCTCATATTGCTCCAACAGCTTGATGGCTCAGCCTCCGGCGGTTTTAACTCTCTGATTCTCTCATTCGGGTGCTTACCTCCATAGCTTTGCATCTTCTTCCATTCAACTGTAAGAATATGCAATGCATTTGTATACAATTGCAATGTATTATGCCATAATGTATATGCAATATTTGCTCATGTATCATTTTCATGAGTATATGCAATGTATCATCTAACATTGTAATATATGTTGATTGAGGTTTTGCTCATGTATTGTGAATTTGCATGTATGTGTATTGAACTTTTGTCATTATGAATAATCTAATATGTAAACTTTTTATGGCTAAATCTTCCTTGTGGTTAAATGTTTGCCAATTAATGGCATCTAAAACCATCTAACATGAACTTTTTATTATTTTTTTGAACTCCACTTTGATACATAAATTCGATAATAATATTATTTATAGATATTTATTGATTTTTAAATTAAAAAATAAAAAACTGCACAGAACTGAATATCGCTTTTTCAGTATTCGGTGACCTGTTCGAATGCATATACATACTACTTTCTTGAACCCTGATCCAGATGATGAAATGTGCCACTACCTTGTTGTTCTCAATGTTGATTAATGGGCAACATTTCAATGGTTTTTTCTAGCCTTGAGAATATCGCTCTCGAGCTTCCATCTTGCACTCCTTCTGTCATTGTAGCCGATGCACTTACCATTTCCACCAAGCTTGGTACTAAGTGGGGTTGCCTAAAAGACTACGCAAACCACAATATCTCCATTCTAATTTTGTAATATGCCAATGACACTCTATGCTTCATGGTAAGGAAGATTCATGAAGCCAAGCGCCTTGTAGCTATATGTGAGGTCTTTGGAAGGTTCTCAAACATGCATATTAACAAGGCAAAATAGGCATTTATTCTCTTTGACTTGACTAAGGAGGTGGATGGGATGCGTGGGATGACTCTAGGTATGCATGAGATCTTTTTCCAGCAACCTATTTGGGGCTTTATTTGAAAATTGGGTGGCTCCGTCACAAGGATAAGTCTCCTCTTATGAAGAGGATGAAGCTTAAGTTGTCGGACAGAAGGCCAAATGTTTGTCTTGGAGATGGTGATGCCAGATTGGCTTAGTTTAAGTTGATTTTGTTGGTAGTCATGATCTTCTGTTTGTCAACATGCATGTCGTCGATGAAAATTCATCGACATCTTGAGAGTTTGTTGTCCTCGGATGTGATATCTAAACTTGTGGAGAAGGGAGGGTTATGTGTTTTCCTCTGGAGGTGAATAAAATTCTATAATGAAGTAGGTGATGATGATCTTAGGTGAAAAGGATGTTTGGTGATGTTGCTACTGAACTTGATGTGATTGATGCGAATGTGAGGATTCCCTTTAACCTTTTTAAGAGGTTGTTCCCATTAACTTTTTTGACGTCAAAAGATGGGGAAACACTCAAAGGTGACCAGCCTAATTATATTAAATTATAAAATAAGGAAAAGTTACCGTAGCCAAGACTTCAAAAGAAGTTTTGGCATGAAAATTTACATTTTCCCCATAGAAACGCTCCGACGCAAACCTACCAACATAAAGAGAAAAGCAGTTCCATAGTAGACCGGTGTTTTTTCATAAAGAGAGAATCTCAGAAATTCCAAAGGTTCTGAAGGTTTAGCTAAGTAAGACTCGATTCCTTCCAAACTCCCAAAGTCTTCTTACAGTTGAAAAAAAGGTGGACAATCGTCTCCTCAACGTTGCAGAGCGGGCAAACCTGAGAAGTGCCTGGGAAGAGTCTGATGCAACGATCTCTGGTAAGGAAACGTCATTTATGCATGAGCCAGAGAAAGACACTAATGCAGCTATCTTGAATATCCACAAAAAATGATGATAATCATGAGCAAGAGAGTCAGAAGAGGATGATGATGGACTAAGCAACTCCTTATAAGTATGTTTTACAGTAAAAGCTCCCGCTTTCTAGGTCCAATGATCTCTCTTACTCTTCGGACCAAGGATGAGGGCGAGAGAATCCAAGAGATGCAAAAAGTCATTCAAACACTGATCGGAGAAATCGACAACAAAAGAGGGCATCCAGTCCCCATTCTCCCAACATCCTGCCACACTTACAACCCAATTAGCAGCAAAGGCGAAGAGCCGAGGATATCGGGTCGCCAACGAACCTCTATTAGTCCAATCCTCATTCCAAAATGCAAAATATTGACCATAACCAAGCACGGGATGGAACAGGAAAGGTAATTGAGGAATAAGAGTGATGATGCCCTTCCATAAAGCCAAAGAGTAAAAGGAGGGTTGAGTGTGCAGGACACTCTGTACTCTAATCCCATAAATCCGATGAATGAGTTTGCAGCATAAGCCTTCATTTTTCCCTAAATTTGAGATATCCATTTTAGGAGCAGTGTTTTGTTCAGTCTCAAGACGGGCCACTCCAAGAACCCCCTCATCTTTGGGAAAAGTAATTGTATCCCAATTTACCAAATGGATCCCAAAAACATTCTGACCGGAGCAACAAAAAACCTTCGCATGATCATCTTCAAGCGTCTATGGATCCAACCAGAAGAAGACGAGAGGACACGAAGAACACATGGATCACCGCAAGAGCGGCCTTCACTGGCACCAGTCGACCACCTCTAGGTAGGATTGTTGTCTTCCATCCAAACATTTTTTTCACCGTCTTCTCAATAGGTAGTCAATCTGTGTATCTAAGCTTGCCACAGGTCAATGGTAGACCAACATATCTGATCGGAAGTGAGCCACACTCCGTCCCCAACTCCTCAACACAAGTTAAAGCATCCTCTTCTGACATGCCAAAGGGGACAACTGACTGAGATTCAGACCAAATAATTCACCAAATATACCCAGGGTCAATGCCATCCCTCGCCGCCTTCAATTAACAATATTATGTTATCAGCGTATTGAAGCAAAGGAACAGAAATATACCCATGGGTGTATCCAAACATCAAACCCTATAGTGCAACCCGGTCCACCATGTGCGCCAGCACATCAACATTAATAAAGAATAGCATAAGAGCAAGGGGGCACACATGCCATATCCCTCTCTGGGGAGGGAAAAACCCTCAGGACGGCCATTAACTAGAACCAAATAAGATATTGCAGTGACACATCTCTTCATCCAAGAGATCCAAACCGAAGGAAAGCCACTTCTCGTTAGTGTTGCCCAGAGAAAACACCAATCAATTGTGTCATAAGCCTTCGATAAATCCACCTTCCAAAGTAACATACTAATTTTCCTTCTTTTCCAATCCACATTAATCTCAGTATGCACAGCCAAACTATCACTAATTTGTCTACCGGGAATGAATATTGATTGTACAGATGGAAATGATACGGCCCATAACCACATTTAGTCTGTTAGCCAAAACTTTTACAAGAGTATATTGCATTAGAAAGCGCGATGGGCCTGAATCATCCACCTTCTCTGAGAACTTTTTGGGGAGGAGAAAAGGAGAGCCTTGTTCGCGCGATCAAACCCACCATTGTCATTTGTAAACTCCGCAGCAACCTTCAAAACATCGTTGTGCACCAAGGTCTACAACCCACGTTAGATGGAAACTAGAAAACCATCTGGTCCAGGTGCAACATCCACATTCAGTTTCGAGACTGTGGCTTTGAGCTCCTTTAAAGTGGCAATCTATGTAAGGTGTCTTGCATGTTGTTTGGACAAAGTTTGTGCTGCTAAACCTGACCATCTCCATTGTCTATCAGTGGAACCCCGAGATAAGTCTCTAAAGTACTCCGCTAGAGCAACTCCTATATCTCGATCCCCTTCAACCCACCTTCCATTCACCAACATAGACTGAATGAAGTTGTATCTTCGCCTTCCACTTGCCACTTTTTGAAAAAACATCATATTTACATCTCCCTTACTAAGCCAAGATTGTCTCGATCTCTGCTTCCACTTTGTCACATGTTTGTTACCCTCTAGAGTGATTGTTTTCTAGAAGTTGGCCCTATCACTAAGCTCCAACTCAGAAAGATCTTTGTTATCTTCTAGCTTGTTCAATCTGCTAACCTCTTTCTCTGTCATCATTCTCGGAGCTCTTCTCATCTCTGAACATCCTTCTTGTATTCACAAAGCCTAATACGAAGGGAAGTAAGTTCTAAGCTAAGCGCACTACGGCAGTGCCAAATACCAATGTCTAGGACCAGTGGTCAGAAACCATCTCTCTGAAATTGTCTTCCATTAGCCAAGCTTTCTCAAGTTTGAAGCAATTCGATGGTGCCTGATCAACACCAAAGTCCCAAATCATCATAGTATGATCTAACCTAGACCTCGATCTGGAAGAGGCCGAGGAAAGAGTGACATGATCAAGAAGTTGGGTTGAGGCAAGAAATCGATACAATCTTGACCGAGAGCAGTAGTTGCGCCAAGTGAATCTCACGTAATTAGCAATTATGATCTCCAACTGTAGGTTGTGAATCAACTCCCCAAACTCCAAGGCTTCAGAGTCTTAACCTCCAGGCAACCGGGGTCGGTCAGAAAAGAGAAGGAAGATGTTAAAATCACCTCCCACCAATCAGGCAACATCCGAAAATAAGTTCCTGACCTCTCGAATTTCAGACTAACGATCTGGTCTACATGCAGCAGAGGTAGGGTCATAGGCACACGAGATCAGAACCAAGGAGGTGGAGCTAATAATCCGAAGGATGATTGATTGGGCATGTCTTCCCTTGTGGTCAACATCAAAAACAAAAAGCGAGCTCTTCCAAGCCATGACAATACACTCCCCACCTACAGTTGCAACGGCTTCAATTATTCTAAAATCTGAGAGCGCCCTTGCTCCCATGGAATTCCACAACACATCTGAACAGGAGGCAAGTTTTGACTCTTGTAGTAAAAAGATATCGCATCTTCACTGATGCAACCTACATGCTGGTATAACATACTCTCGAACTAAGCTACGGTTTGGATTCACTAAGTAAAAGCAACTGAAATGACATGCAATTTAAATGTTTCTAGATTCAGAATTAAATAATTCAAAAATAATCAGAACTGGCACCGGAACATACGGTTTACCTCGATTATTGCGATTGGTTGCACAGATTTCTCTACAAACTCAGGGAAGCACAAAGTTGTTATGCAGGTCTGGGTCTCAATGATTAACCAAACCAACAACAGTATAATAATCCACCCTCACAGAACAAGAAGACAGAAAATTGAAGGGAGAGGGCGCTCATACCACAACCAGATGGAAGGTGCGGAACCTTGGTCCGGTCAAGGGCAGCAATTGTAGGGACATAGTGGCCGCAAGCTGAGGGAGAGTGTTGTGTTGGCATTGCATGAGGGTGCAATGCAGCTGATGGGGTTGTTGTGGGTCACTGGTAACGGAGGGGGGGCGGAGGTGCGAAGGAGGTGCAGGCGGCGGTGTCTGGAGAGATGGTGAGGGTAGGATGAGGGGAATGCGGAGATTGGAGTGGTGGTTGGTTGTCGGTGACATGGGAGAGGGAAGTGAGATGAGAGTTGAGGGCGGCGGGGAAGAGATGGGAAAGAAGGACGGGGTTAGAGATTCAGGGAAGAGAAAGAAAAGAAGGGGGAGAGAGAGAGGGAGAAAAGTGGAGAAATAAAAATAATTCTTATATTGACCTTCTCTCCTCATGGGTGAGGCCTTATATAGGCTAGAACCCACCAAACGAAGCATAAAATAGGGTCCCAAATAAAACAACAAATGAAATAACCAAGGCCTTATATAATGGTCCTTTTAATAACTTAAATAAATTAAAATTCAAACTCGGATACTTAACCTAAATTGTCCTGTAGCATAACTGAACTGAAATAAATAAAAAAATCCGTAGGGTTCCTCATGTTGCATCATTCACTCTTGAAACAAAGCTTTGATAGACCATCTCTTCTTCAAGTCACCACCCTTGACATTCCAAGTCAAGACCTTCATTTAGGAGCAATAGTTTGTCCAGAAAGCGCTACAACTCTAGCTACTCGCGCCACCAGGCGCATTTGGTCCAAAATGTACATCGCCGCCAAAGTCACAGCTCGCCTAACGATAGCGCTTGGATTTGCCCCCACTCACTCTTGCCACCAAAGAGGAGTCAGAGGAGGAGGTCGAGTGCGCACCACTAGAAGAAGAAGCCACAGCTGCCAAAGAAGGTAGAAGGGCACGTTCTGAAAGCACACAACCTATTGACTCTCCCAATGAGGTCACCGCCTCTACAAGCATTGTATCCAAGGAACAACTCCAAACAGCAAAGCACCTCCATAAGTCCCCCCCCCACAGCAAGCTTAGGAGTCCTCTCCTTCACACGAAGGAGTTCAACGCCAGCTTCCTCAGAGATAGCTCAAAAACAGAAGAAAAGCCTCCGATAAGTTGGGTCTTAATGAGATTCTGAGAATCTGCTTCATAATCAAGTTGCAGTTGGCTTTGTCTACACCTAGCCTAAGAGGGTCAAATGAAACATGACTCAAGGATCCAGATCTGCTTATGAAACTGAGACCTCGGTGGAGCTCCAGAAGCAATAACGATTAGTCAGACCCGATCTAACCCGGATACCCAACATAAGCAACCGCGCACCATACTACAGAAAAGCTCTAATTTTCAAAAAATTGGCACCTCATGCATGTTCTGGGGTTGTGCCACAATCGGGGAAGGATGAATTGATGTAATAGACGAAGGAAACTTTTCAAACGTGGAATGAGACAAGCCTCTCCCTCAGAGACTGCGATAGTGAGGCTGAAGCATTGTTAATCGATGCATCAGGCGGAGGAGGGATACAACCCTCACCAGAAGTCGGAAACTAGAGTGCCCAACCACAAGAGAACAAGGACACTCCATCAGTGACACATCTCTTCCTTCGATAACTACGATGATGATGCATTGATCAGACCCTGGCAGACATCCATTCGATGTAGCTTCTTCACCACACCGAGATCCTATAGCGTCAGGTTTAGATCTTCTAGCGATCGAAACAGGAGCAGGACATCAAAATGTGAACCACATGTAAGAAAGAGGTCGACGACTCGCCATCCGAGAAGTGAGACCTTCTCCAACAAATGGTGGATTCCATCTCTGAGGAAAGCGACAGATCAACCTCCTTCCTCGACTCCCCCTTGGCATAGCATACCAAAGCATCCAGTAGAACGGTGTCCCCTGAGAAGCTCTCTCTGCAAGTTCGTACTAACTCCTTAATCGAATCCAAATCCCAGGTACCCAAGGTCCAACAGCGGACGAGAAACTCAACCTTCTCTTCTACAAAACTGGGTTTTACAGCACGCAAAACCTCTGCAAAGGTATTTGCTCCTTGATGCAAGATGTAGATCCTCTTTTGCATATGGTGTTAGTCGATGGGTAGTCCTTTCAATTTTGGCTGAGCTAGAAGTTTTCTACGACGTATATCCTCGCGTGTTCGATTTAGCTATTGAAAATGATGTTGTGGTTGCAGATTGTTGGTCCCACTCTGATGTCAGAGGTGGTGAGGCATTAGCATTCTTTACAGGTTTCTCGGAGCAATACGAATTGGATTATGTGTAGATTCTTTCTGAGTTGGAATCTGCCCTATGTGGGTGTGGCCTCCCCATATGGGATCCATCGTGCTAAAATATATTAGTAATAATGGTACCAAAATAAGTATTGGAGACGGTCATGTTACACGGTTCAAGGAGAGGAGTTCAAGGTGAAGAAGGCCTACAAAGTGTTAATGGCATAATTCACTCTTGGGGAATGTGAAGCTAGCTAAGGACGGCAAACTCATATGAAAGTTGGGCTCCACTTGGGCAAAGATTTTCATATGATTGCTTAAAAGGGAGAGAGAGAGAGATGACAATGAACTAGTTGGATTCCACTTAGGCGAAGATTTTCATATGAATGCTTAAAAGGGAGAGATTGATGACAATGAACTAGTATAGGTTGGTTAGACATGTTGGGCTCGAATCATTTCTGAGGGAGCTTATGGGAACAACCTATAAATCTAGAGCAGGGAGGCCAAAGATGTTTGCCATTATATGGCTCACTTGGATGGACAAGAATGCTTCGATTTTTTGAGGGTAGATATCATTTAGAGAATGTTTATGCATGGGTGAATCAAGAGAGGAGAAATATTGCGTGGAGAATTTTATACAGTGTCATTTTTTTATAACTACTATAAGGAATTGTTTATTCTTGATGAATGGAACTTTATATTGAACATCTATCAAGGGTAAACACCCAATAACATTTAAAAAAAAGCAAAGACACTGCTAAATACCATGGAGCAATTCAAAATATGACTTAATAATTCAACAGCAAGTCTAACCGAAAAAAGAACAAGTCAAAGGATGAAAAAAAAATGACGACCTAATAGGCATAAACGTACATTGAACAAGAGTGGAAGGTATGATATGCTTCCACACCTAGCAAGTACAGGTTGGATGGAAATAATACTACTTACCATAAGTAACTTGTACAAGATGGATTCTACATCTTCTCCAACATAGCCAGCCTGCATTATTTTTCCTCCATATGTTAAGTACAAAGCTTGATTCTGAAAATAATATCATAAAACAGACTACATATTTTGTTGAAAAATTTAAGTGTATTTTGATTTTATTTTTATATGAGCTCAAGGGATACAAGTTCATAATAGACAAAAGCACATTGAGGACAATAGAACCTGGGCCTTCACATACAAAACACCACCAAGCACCCACTCTTCAAGAATGTGAATGTCAATTCTTGTTGCAACCGATTACAATTCAAAATCAACATAATGGATTGGCCTTGTCCCCTTATTATAGCACATAAGGGTAATGAAAGTCAGGAAAAAATTGTAGTTCAGTAAAATAATGAACATGATAAAAACCACAGAAAAAAAGAAAAAAATGCTTCTGCTCAACGCAACACCCAAAACTACCACATGGAAAAGCTCACTTTAGATTATAAGATTGGGACTTCCCGATACTATCCTCATACGAACAAATAGCACATTTAAGACTTATAGCATGTTGTTTGATATTTCATTGATATACCCTTTTCTATTTCCGTAATTTCTTTAACATTTTATACTTTTCCTTTGCCCATCTCCTATAAAGGAAGGGTTAAGATTTCGTTGTGAAATAAGAAAAGCTTTATTCTAGACATGGTACCAGAATAGTAATCCTACATCTGCATCGTAAACTTTCCTGTCTCTCTCCTTTCCTTCTCCACTCCAAATCTCTACCCTTGACTCCAGCCATGTCCCTCCGCATTTTTGTGCATATGCTGCACCATAACTGGCCTTGTAACGCTGGTATTTTTTCCCGCAACTTATATACTTGGGGCGGACACATTTGTGTATTTCCCCCTTTAAGCATAAAAAAGAACTTCCATCTCAGTTAAATTCTCTAATCATGCAAGCAACTTTTTTTTCTTGAACATTGCAGAACGTAAAAAGGGTATTAGTGTCATGATTCTCCGGCAATGACGCCATTTGATGGACGAGAAATCCGTCTTTTTAATTGTCGATAATTGAAGTATAGGAGGGGGAAAACGATTCGTTAAAAAGCACAATCTTTGAATATTGTGGAGAAATTTACTTGGTAAATGTACTAACGAACACAAGGAACGATGGTTTTTAGTTGCATGGCTTAAAATTAATTTAAATAATTAACTAACTGATGTGTCAGGAAATAAAATGAAAATAAAGAAACGCAATGTGATGATAAAGCTGCAATGCAAAGCGGTAGACAAGCCCTGGATATGTGATTTTAATTTTAATCAATAAAAATAATCAATATCCTCATATTTTAATCACAGATCGAAAGATATAATTTCAAGAGATATATTCAAATTAATCCCAAACTACATGCAAAAAGATTAATAGATCAATTTATACTCCTACAAATAACGAGATCACATGATGATTTTTATCTAGGAATAATTTGACCTCGGAATTCACTGTGATTTAGTCCTCAAATTAATTGAATTGTAGTCGCATGAAATTAACAAGGAAATAAATGCCTCCTCAATTAAGCTCATGCAGAAATTAGCTCCTCAAAGAATATGATCAATATTTCTTTTTCCTTGGATAAGCCCATGCACGGATTATTTTTTCAAATAATAATTTCTAATCATCACAAGAAGAACAATCTCGCAAAATATTCTTAATTGAGCCGCTGCAAATTTAGTCAAAAATTTCTCAATATATAATAGCACAAATTAGGTCAATAAGCAACCTATAATGATCAAAATACTCCTCAAATAATATTCGATGCAAATCCAAGTTTGATATGTTCACAAGTTATGTAAAATGATAGAGCAAGGAACAAGCTTTAAAAGGACATATTATGTGCTAAAATCAGAGTTCGTATGAGAGGGAGATGAAATAAACAAATTTCAGGGACTAAAGTGTAATAAAATCAAAGGTTTTCTTCTCAATTAAGTCCCCGGGGGACTTATATGTATTATAAGAAACCCGCTTGGGGTTTTGTGCAATTTCTTCAAGGTAGCATGTACTCTTCACGTGCGTTGGAGGCAGGGGTCCTTGCAATTTTCTGGATTAGCGGGGGTGGGGATGCAATTTTCCCACCACGCATGTGCGTCACACGTGACACAGAGGCTCGAGGCTGACGAGCCTACGTGAAGGTTGTGGGTGCTTCAGAGGGCCCGAGCCTCGAGGCTCGGGGATGACGTGTGGAGGTACGGGGGTCGTTGGATCAAGGCCTTGCCCTTGATCCAACGGCGGTGAAGTGCGGCTACCGAAGTGCGGCAGTGGGGGTTGCGTGTAGGTGGCTCGCGGGTGGAGGAGCGAAGGCGAAGGTGCGTTGTTTAACTAGCCAACACTTAGATCCGGTTCTACCCAAACTTTTTCCGATCACCCCAACATTACCCACTTGTCCAATTGTTGCTAAGCAGTTTTGGATATTAAACGAACCTCTCCAGATGGTAATCTTAATGTGGTCGATTTACCCTCTTTTGCAATCAGTTTCGCTGCAGCTTTTTCCATTGCTTTTCGAAAGGAAACTCTATTTTTAATTGTAAAGCTATATATTTTGCAAGAATATTATGTTGCCCTAAGGTTTCTCAATTCTTGTAATAGCAATGTTGAGCCTTCGGTTCACAGAATTTAACTTCAGTCGATACACGACCAAGTTGTGGTGTTACAGAGGAGGCGAGGGCGTCGGCGAGGTAGAGTTTGGCAGTGGGGATTGCGCACACTGAGGCGGAGGAGAGGGTGTCGAACGGTTGGCGAATCTGTGATGCCCCGACCGACACTGCGGAAGTTGTGGCAGACGAGTGTGGGCTCCGAGGAGACGAAGAGAGCGAAGGAGATCGATCAGCGGTGGTGCGTCGAGGGCAAGGCGCTTCGATGCTCCAGATGGATCTTGCTCCTACAGGGTTAGCGAAAAGCGAGAAGGGAAAGGGGGGCAGGTGTAGCTTTGATGTTAAGTGAAGGAAGGAGCTTCGAGCTCCGACCTTTGCAATGCCGACCACCTGCACGCAGCCTCCATCGTCGCACTCCTAGAGAGATAGAACGAGAAGCAAAGAGGAGAGAGATGCGGCCCATCTCGGATGGTCGAAGTGAAGACGTGAGGGTTGTGTGACCAAGATGATGGAGTACCTGAGAGTACATCTGGGAAGCGTGGGCGGAGGAGGTTGCCTAGAGAGAAGGAGCTCAAGGCTCTTGGAGGTCCTCGCTCGAGTGCTCCGGCGATGAACATGAGCTAGGCGGGCGAGAAGACTGTGACATGGTCTGGTCAGATCATGGATCACACCAGTATTACAGGTCCGTCGTCCTCGCACAATGTTGCCTTGGTTGTTGTCACCTGCAAGGACCACAGAGCTAGGGCGGTGGTTCTGTAAATGGTGGATGTGGATATGGCTGGTGGCCGTGAGATATATAGGCAGCGGGGGTCGGTTATCGAAGAGGAGGCGATGCAAGGGAGTAGGCGACAGTAGAGAGAGAGAGAGATAAGGCAAATGGGCGAGGGCTGTCAACGTTGGCCGTTACGAAAGCGAGGGAGGCAGACGTCTGAAAGGGGAGAGGGTGGTCACGTATGCAACACGTGACCGAGGTGAGACGGAGACGGTGTCCAGGTCATGTGCTCCGCGTGTGACCAGAGAGAGAAACAAGGGGGAGGCGAGTCACGTGTCTGGCACGTGACCTGAGCTGGAGATGGAGATAGAAAGAAAGAGGAAGAGGGGAAGAGAGAGGAAAGGGAGGAAAGAAATAAAAAGAAAAGAGGAATAAAAATAAAAATTAAAAGGTAAACTAAAATTAAAATAAAAGTAAAAATTAAAATTAAAATAAAGTAAAATAATTAAATAAAAATAAAAAAATAAAAATAATTAAAAAATCAAAAAGAAATAGTAAATGAAGTCAAATCAAAAAGTGGTCAACACGAAAATTTGTGTTGATCATCTCGACGAGATCTACAACTTTCGTGAAGGACCCAAAATCAAAAGAGGTCAACTTCACAAAACATATTTTTGGCGGTACTCTATATATAATAAAATACCGGATTTTTGCATTTTGTAATTTTTTATATTTTTTATTTGATTTTAATAAGTGGATTAATACAAAAACAATATATGTATACTTAATCTAATTTTTATGGATTTTTTATAGGTGAGAAAAAGGGAAAATAAAAACAACAAAGATAAAATATATATAAATACAAAGTCGGATTTTTGTGTTTTATCTTGATTTCTGATTTTTATGGATTTTAATTCTTGATGCCATGTTAGTTAATTAATCAAAGAATAAGATAGGGAAAGAATTAGGTTAAAATACATTATTTTTGTACATAAAATAATAAGCTCAATTTAGGTCAAAAATCAAAGTTATTTAATTACTTGTAAATTTTAACCCTAATTTTAGCACAATTAGCGAAGGTTAATTAATAGATTCTAAGGGGTTTAATTAACGAATTATCAAGGGGATTTTGCTAAAACATCCATATAGAGTAGATGAATCATGGATTCATCAGCACCACCACTACATGATCCATAGATACTGCAGTCGCAGCTAGAGCCCCTTCGAGCTCCTCAGATATCGCTTATGCTTTTACTGATAGTAGCAATGCGTATATGACAGAGTAGATCATGGACTCTGGCGCATCCCACCATCTGTGTGGAGACAAAGCTCAATTCATGTCCTACAGAACTATACCTCCTAACAGATGGATTGTTATTGCTAATGGGGTCCACTTATCCATCATAAGATAGGGAGAGGTGTATCTGATGCCATCCATGCACCTTCAGAATATTTTATATGTCCATGATTTTCATATGAACTTACTTTATATTAATCGGATTACTTAGGATTTGCATTACCATGCCATTCTTGACCCTTCGTCTCTTATGTTTCACGGGATGGGTGATTGGATGTGACCGTGAGCAGCGAAGGCTCTATAGACTGGTTCAACCTCATGTGGGTGCCTCAACTATTCCTACTGGACCAGTCTCACCATATATGTGGCACCTTCATTTTGGCCCCCTTCCTCTCTAGAAGTTGTGACATGTACTCCCGCAGATCTCCATGTGATCTTCCTTTCAGTGTGAGGCATGCCAGCTTGGGAAGCATTACCGTTCCCCATTTCCATCTCGTCAGAATTGGAACAGTTCTCAGTTGTTTGAGCTCCTTTATTTAGATATATGGAGTCCGAGTCGTGTTCCTGATCACCAGAAACATCATTTTTATTTGGTCGACGTAGATGATTTTCCCAACTTTCTTAGATTTTCCTTTTGAAGAATAAGTCTGAGGTTGAGTCTATTATCAAGTCATGCATTAATGAAATAAATAATATTTTTTCTAACCGTGTTAAATATATGTGTTATGATAATGCCTTAGAGTTTTGCACCCTACAACTTTCTGAGTTTCTCAGGTCTCTCTTGGCATTGTACACCAGACCTCATGTGCCCATACATCTCAGTAGAACGGTGTTGCCGAGCGCAAACACCGTTACTTACTTGATGTGACTAGAACCATGTTGATTCAGAGTCATGCTTCTCAAACTTACCGGGGTGATGCGGTCCTCACTGCATGCTACCTAGTGTCTAGTGAACCGCATGCCCTCCTCTGTGTTGGGAGAGAAGGTCCCTTTCTCAGGTCTCTCTTGGCATTGTACACCAGACCTCATGTGCCCATACATCTCGGTAGAACGGTGTTGCCGAGCGCAAACACCGTTACTTACTTGATGTGACTAGAACCATGTTGATTCAGAGTCATGCTTCTCAAACTTACCGGGGTGATGCGGTCCTCACTGCATGCTACCTGGTGTCTAGTGAACCGCATGCCCTCCTCTGTGTTGGGAGAGAAGGTCCCTTTCATGGTTGTGTTTTCCGAGAAGGATTTGTTCTCCCTTGCACCTCGTGTGTTTGGATCGGTTGCATTTGTTCATGATTTCTCAACATGTCGTGACAAGTTCTTCACTAGAGTTGTCAAGTGCATTTTTGTTGGCTACTCGCAAAAGGGTACCGTTGTTTTGATCTGCTTCAGCAAATATATTTTTTCAGTACTGACGTTACTTTCTTTGAGTTGGTCATGTATTTTTCTCCTACAGGTGACAGACTAGCCCCATCAAACTCTGATGAGGAGATCTACATGCCTCCACCTACTGTCTTACCACCACCAACATCTACTCTTGCTCTACCACCACCGTCGTCGCCACTACGTCCATCGTCGCCATCACATGTACCTATGCCTGCTCTTCCACTTGCTCCTGGACGACCACCTACCCTGACTGAATGTTTGCCACATGTGTATATTCTCGCTCTATTCCCCATCATCCAGCACACCTCATGTATGTCATGAGCACATTATTTTTATTGATGGCACTATTGAGTTGTATGTGCAGCAATATTCCCAACAGGATGAGCAGGTGCCCTCTCAAGAGGGAAACTTACAGGTTCAGGGCATGGCAAATGATATTGATGTGTTGAATGCTCTGCAAAAGCATAGACATACGTGTGCTACATATCCTCTTGTCGCCCATGTTTCCTTGAACAAACCGTCAGACGATTTCAGGAGGTTTACCCTTGCACTATCAGCAGTGGAAATACCACGGACATATCAAAAGGCTATTCAGGACAGTCAATGGCGTCTAGTCATGGAGGAGGAGATGGTCGTGCTTCAGTCGTGTGGCACTTGGAGTCTTGTTTCAGCTACAGTTGGCGCATCCGTTGTTCGGTGCAAGTAGGTTTTATTGTGAAGCACGAGAAGATGGCAGTGTATATCGCTATAAGGTGAGGCTTGTGGCATGTGGGTTCACCTAGACATATGGGGTGGACCATTAGGATATTTTCTCTCCAGTTGAGAGACATTCTGCTATGTGTATTCTCCTATTTGTTGTTATGACCAAGGTTTAAAAAAGCGCGAGGCGGTCCGAGGCGTTTTTCCTGAAATCGAGGCGAGGCGTAAGCCTCGAGGCGGTCGAGGCGTAAGCCTCAATTTTTTGGAAAAAAATTAAAATTAAAGGAAAATACATTGAAAAAATATATGATAATATTAAATTTTCCCAAAAACACATTCAAGAATAGTTTAACACTAATAAGAGATGCAATACATAAGCAATGAAGGCATTGTAGTTCAAAAAAAGCCACTAATATATGGAATATCAAGTTCCAACTTCAATAATTCTATATGAGTATTGAATTAAAGTCTATACTTAATACTAAAGTATAATAGGAACCATAATTTTTAGTGTTTGAAGTAAAAAAATACTAACACACCTTGAATCCCAACCATTTGTCTTGTTGGATATTGTTGGAGAACCGTCATATGCATCCCCTCCTGCCATATCATACCCCAACAAGACGGGGGTCTCGCTGCCCGGTCAGCGAGCCTGTGGGGGGGTCTAGGGGGGAGCAGGTGCGCTCCCCCCTGCGGGGGTGTGGGGGCAGCGCCCCCCGCGATTTTTTTACTAAAGATGTTATTTTTATTTTGCTATTCACAATCAAATGTAATAATTATTCTAATTCACGTGTTTATTTGCATCCTTGCTTCTTCATATATACGATAACTATTCTAAGATTCACAACTTATACAACCAAATAACAACATCAAGTTGCAAACTTGCAACTAATATAAAGCATTTATTACAATTCAAACTCAAATCCGTGTGTAATAGAACTAGTATGTGTAGATGTATGATAAATTGAACATGAAGTATACAAGATCATGGAACTTCGCTTGTTTCAAGCGATCTCTTCTCTTTGCATGGAGCTATATATAGAAATATGCAAGGGTTAACATGTAAACAAAAATACAAACATAAAAAATATAATACTAACAAAAAAATAAGGTCAAGTGCAAAGCACATAACCAAAAATGTAAAAAAAACCCTCATGTTTCGAGGCTTACGCCTCCGCCTCGCCTCGAGCGCCTCGAGCGCCTCACGCCAAGTCAAGGCGCACGCCCCACCCAGAGAACCTGAGGCGTGCGCCTCAGGGCGAATTTGATGCGCCTTGCCTCGAGGCGTACGCCTTTACGCCTTGAGGCGGCGCTTTTTAAAACAATGGTTATGACATGAAATTGGCCTCTTTTTTAGTTTGATGTGAACAATGTCTTGTTATATGGTGATCTACATGAGGAGGTCTACATGCAACAGCCACCTGAGTTCGCTGCTGAAGGGGAGTGTCAAAAGATTTGCAGGCTACACAAGATTATTTATGGTCTTAAGCAATGTTGAAAAAATCGCCCACCTAGCTCGAGTAGTAGGTCCGACTAGTCTACTCAGTTGGGTGGCCGATCGAGTACCGACTAATTTCGACTAGGTATACTAATCAATCAATTTTTGCTTGGAGATACCATGATTTTTTTAATATTTTGCTTTTTTATAAGCAAACTTATTATAATATGCTTAATGTTTTATTTAAATTCAACTACTTTTATTTTATTACGATAGTATAAAAATGTACAAAATCTATGTAAATATATGTATAAAAATGAGTTATATATTTAAAATAATCATAAAATTCAAAATCGATTAAAGTCTGACTAAATCAGATTAGTCGCCCGACTACTGATTAATCCTTAGTCAGTGACCCAACCGACCGAGCATCGACTACCGACTTTTGCAACCTTGGTCTTAAGCACAGACTTGATAGAACAACAGGGGTTTGTGCGATCGATTGTCGATCGTCGTTTATACACAGGACTCAGAGAGGTACAGTCATCGTTCTTATTTATGTTGATATTATTGTTACAGGGGATGACGAGTAGGGCATTCAGGTTATCAAGGATTTCATAGGTCAGCAGTTTGTGACCAAGGGCCATGGTAGTTTATGCTACTTCCTTGGACTGGAGTTTGCCAGGAACCAGTAAGGTCTTGTGATGAGCCAGAGGAAGTACATTACAGATTTCCTTTCTGAGACAGGCATGGCAAATTGCAGACCTACCACTACTCCTATGGAGCCGAGAATGAAGCTCTGTGATGATGACACTGAGGAGGTTGACAAGAAGAGATATAGGAAGCTAGTTGGCAAGCTCGTGTATGAGACCATTACCATATTAGATATATCCTTTGTCATGAGCAAAGTGAGTCAATTTATGAAGCTGTCCAGACAGACATATATGGATGCAGTCCATATGATTCTGAGGTATCTTAAGGTATCACATGGCATGGGACTTCTTTTCAATAGAGGTACATAACTTTCAGTTACAACATGTGCATATGCAGATAATGTTGGGTGTCCCAAGGATAGGAAATCTACCTCAGGCTTCACAGTGTTCATAGGGAATTCCCTGGTGTCATGGAAGAGTAAGAAGCAGATTGTGGTTGCCAGATCTAGTGATGAGTCAGAATACATGGTCATGGCGTAGGTTAGCACAGATATGATGTGGGTTAGATCTGTTTTTACTTACCTGTTTATCGAGGAGCATCTTCCCATGCACCTCCAATGCAACAACCATGCTACTCTTTTCATTGCAAACAGCCATGCCTTCCATGAGAGGACCAAGCGCATAGAGGTGGACTGTCACTACATCATGACATGATATAGAAGGGTTTTATCGCCACTACTCATGTCAACTCTAGAGACCAGACAGCATATGTACGCTCCAGCTTGAGGGGGAGTGTTGAGATATTCGTTATCTTATATATTGCTTATGTATTTTCTATTTCTTTGTCTTCTTCTTGTAATTTGCCCAAAGGTTTCTCTCCTATATAAAAGAAATTTAGGGCCTCTCAGTAAGTCAATTCATTCTTTCCTCTCCATACTTTTATAGACTTTCTACTTCCTTCTACCACTTCTGATGGTCACAGACACAAACCTCTGAGGAACGATCCCCCCTTTGTCGCGTTGAAACCCACCTCCCACAGCTCCTACCGAACCATTCACACCCTCCGTCGTCATGGTTGTTTCAACGATCATTATAACACTCAAACCAAGCCCATCAACCAGAATAGGCCCGGCATCTTCGTGCTCGGAATCATAGGCCTAAGGAGCTTAATAACGACCCCAACATGTGCAGGGGGCGCCTCTAAGGTTCGACATCAGAGTGGTGTTGGACTTGTAAGCCCTTGGCGACCTATTAATGCAATAAAAGTTAATGTTTTATCGTGTTCATCTGAAATGAAATGAATGTATGTGAATGCACTTTACTATTAACCTCTCTTTGTATAATTAAGATAATGTACCATGGCTATATTGAATACCATGCAGTTGAGAAGACACAGCTAACTTCAAACATGTGGTATTCAATATAAATGGCAATCTCTCTAAAGATTGATTTTCAACTGATTTCTTGATGCAGGTCCTCTGCGTAGGAATGGATATTCGGAAGTGTTGGAATAATCAAGTTAAAGAATTGACTTGATGAGGTCGAGATAAACTAAGACTTGAATCGCAATTGTCACGATCAGGCATACATCCTTTGATTTGAGACAGATATGCATCTATATGCTTGAGTATGCACATTTGACAGGCCAATAGGTTGGTAGCCTAGCCAAGGTCCATATACTGGAGCGTTAGTGTACATATGAAGTCATATGAGATATATGACCTCTCGGAGGAATCATATAAGTTCATAGTTAATGAACCGGGAGACAGGTCTCACTCATGAGATATTTTGGGGTCAAAATGAATTCCATGCATAATCGTCTTGTTTATGAAATAAGACACGAATTCGAGATATTAATGTATGCTTTTGGAAAGTATACGATTAATATTGTCGCCCAATTATCAAAATAGAAATCTATTGATATATTCAGAAGAAGATAATCAAACCAGGATTTGAACTTCGGATTAACCAAAGTCTTCCAGTGTGAAGGATGAATGAAGATTTGGAATGCTTAGGTTACATCTGTTGTAATGGATCATCACCATAACACTTCCATTCCGAGGGAGTGATGAACATGATGGATTTTAGTGGCTCCATTTAGCTACATGATTTGTGATTTAATTGGATTAAATCACAATTCATTTGAGTCCAATTTTCATTTCCTATTCCAATTTCAATGTCCAGATGGTCATGGAAATGGAAGTACATAAGCTCCTTCAGCTCATTTATAAGCTCCAAATGATTTGGACTTTGATTAGAATTGGTCAAGGAAGCTGGATTAAGCTCACCGACACTTTCTCAAGCTCATGGAGAGCGTGATGTGTTTCGTTGAGCTCACTGGGAGTGTAAAGTGTTACAGTTCAAGCTCAACAATCATAGGTGACGGATTTTTGCTAAATTGGTATAAATCCTGAAATTGGAATGATATTCAAATTTCAAGTCACTATACATGGATAGTATGATCTCCCCGATATTATCTCCATGTATCTGCATTTGTATCTCACGAGTCCTAATTGGATTAAGACTCATACCTATTGATATTGTAGTAATAACTATTATTGCATTATTTTTTCAAGGTCAAGTCTGTGAATAAGATTCACAAATATATCTCACTATTAATATGAATAGTGATTAACAATAATTAATATTTATATGGAGGTAATTCTATGTAAATATGATTTAGATAATTTTTCCAAGGCATGAGATTGTGTGAATTTGATTCACATTAATTTTGTAGGTGTAAATTAGATTTACATTCAATTTTGGGCTCATGAATACGATTCATAAGCTTTAAGGATTAATTCCATAATTTCGCCAATTATGATAATAGGATTATCATGTTAATTAATTAATGGATAAAAAGGTAACAACCTTAACCAAATATGATTAAGGTTTGACGTGTATCATGTTGTACATGGTTGCACCAATTTGTTGAGTTTTAATTGAATTAAGACTCTAAAGTTGTTACTTATTTTATTGTTAATTAATTAATATTAATTGAAGATAATAAAAAGATAATCTTTATTGAATTAGGACTTTCTCTAAGCTCTTGATTTAAAATCCAACGGACTACAACACCCATGTTGGACATGTGGTGTAAGTATAAAAGGAGGGCAAGGCCTTCTCTTTTGCAATACAATTTTTGAAGAGCGAAGTTCCTTAATAATTTTGTGTCCATTGAGATACAGAAGAGTCTTATGAGTCTCCATCTCTCAAATGCCTTTTCTTGTTGCTCTGGTCAACGTATGGGTTCGTAGGAAGCAGCATGATTCTCTGTGCCCATGAGTGAGACTATGCATATCGGACTTGATTCGAGAGGTTTCTTCGTTTGGAAATTCACGCTTCATGAGCTAACCCTAACCTATATATTTTATTCCTTGTGAATATCGGAAATTATTTTTAAAATTATTTCCATAAAATTTCTAAATTCTGAATGTACAAATTGGTGTGCTGCATTTTCTAGTTCATGCGATGAACTTACATTGATTTAACAAAACATTTGCTAAATATTTTGCGTTTCCGTGATGTGTAGTGAATACATTTTTATTTACTTCCTTCAAGTGGAACCTTCAAGTGGAACCTCAGGCAATTGCACCTTCCATCTTAGCTCCATCTTTGACGCCCCATCCAAGAAATACGATCATCGCCATCTGATGGAGCCATATGTAGATGTCCAGAGAACTCTTTCAAAAGCATCACCATACACCGTGGCATCAATCTCGCTAGATAAACCTCGAATGAAACATGCATTACCTCTCAGCCACGTATTGTCGAAGGGGTACCCTCATTCATCACGTCTTAACCATGCTCCTTAAATCTTCCCAAGTCCTAGATCTCTCTTTTACCAATGGCAATACCTTCTAGAAGATCCCTCCCAACTCCATCAAACAGCATCCTCAGCAAGTTCATCATTAGTGCATCAGACATATGCGTCGCCAATTCTCCCTTCTCTAACCACATATTGTGCATCATACATTCGTGTCTCCAGTGGCCACGGCGGTTACATCGTAAAAACACAGTGGTTCCTAAGAAGGACATGACTTGGATAAATGATCAGTTGCACCACAATTAAAGAACCACACCCAACAACGAGACTGTCTCGACGAACGAGGCTTCCGCCACTTGGGAGAATGCCAACCAACCTCTTCCTCCATCGTAATGGGATCCTCCTCCTTCACTAGATCATCCACCCCTCTTCATCCACATCAAATTCGTTTTTATTTGTGGCCCTCTGATGCAAATAAGAATTTGCAACGGTGAAAAATAAATTTTAATGGTGGAAATATTTAGTGGAAAGAAAAATGGAGGGTGGAAGAAGAGAAAAAAACTCGTCGATTGCAAGGGATTTGGAGAAAGAAGCATGGAGACCACGTGGAGGGAGAAGAGAGGAGGAGATGAGAGATATGAGATAAATCTCAAATTTTGATTCGACATGAACTTAAACTGTCTAAAACAACCATCCTCTTTATATAGGGGAGTAGGATTACAAAAATAGATACAAAATAAAATTTCAATCCTAACTTATCCTAATTGACTCCAAATAGACTCTAACCAACAAACTCATCGGTCTAATTAACTGGAGATCGCACGTGATCTCGTTATTTAAAAAGAAATAAAATTGCAATGAGTCAATTAACCGTAAATAAAATTGACTTGGCTCTAATTTAATTAGATTCTAATGAAAAAATCTAATCGGACAAAATTAAACAGACGGATGTTCGATTTTGTCATAATTCATTGTTTCACGTTGCATCAGCTCTCCGTCGCTTCGAAAAAATCGTTTCCTAACAAATTGCTTAATTTTTTGCCGCATACGCAATAAATTGGTCTTAATTTGATCCCGTAACTGGTTAACATTTTCCCTTCCTCTATATTCCTTGTAATTCTTGGGAAAAGATGGGTGTAAATGCAATTTATTTACCCCTTCAGCTAAATAAAATCCATAACATAAGTTATCCTCCAATTGGCCCTTTAGATAAAAACTCTTGTGAGGAGAGGGTTGCTTGTGATTTTCCAAAACATCTCGCCCCTTATTTAGGGGATCCGATCAAAGATGAGTCCTCAACCCTCGTTAAGGTTTCTTCTCCCTTCAAGTAACGGTTGCAATGTCTTCGACTTTGGGTGAGAAAATGGTGGCAAGAGTTCAAGGGCTACAATGGTGGCCCGATCACAGGTCATGGTCGTGGCCTAGGTGGCAGCAGCAGTGGCGATGATGACTGCATTTTTGTTAGCACCACTGTAGATTTGGGATACGGGTCTTTGGAGGTGGAGGGGTGGTTGCAATGGGGCTAGAGCAGTAGTTTATAAGGGTGGTTGTAGCGTCGAAGGAGGTGGTGGGATGACTATAGTTGTCAACGAGGAAGGGGTGGGGATGGTTGTAGAGGCAGAGCAAGCGGGGGTGTTGGGTTGGCCAGAGGGGAGGCAAGCAGTGATGATGGGGAAGCATGGGGAGTGGAGAAGGATTGCAATGGGTTTGGTGGGGTCATAGATGGAGCGATTAGTGTTGTGGGCGCGGGATTCGATACGGTTGGGCCTTCCAAAACTTCCTGGACATTAGCTGGGGAGGATTTTTCTTCCTCTTTTTCATCATTGTAGCCTTCAAATTCACCTTGTATGGGTGCATCACTAATAATATTATTCTAGACAGCTTTGGGAAATGCTTTCTCCGGTTGTTGTTCCAGAGACTAGATAAGTGCTGGATTTTTCAGCGACTTTGATAGATTTTATGGATTCAACTGGATTTGGAGCAACATAGACAACACTTTTTTGTCCTCAATCCATGTTGGATGGCTTGTTGAATGGGATGCTCTGACCTTGTGTCTGCGTGAATGCTTGAAAGGATCGTCAGATCATAGAGACGATCTGTAGGCCATGCTTTGATACAAATTGATGCAAATAAGAATTTACAATGGTGAAAATTAAATTTTAACGGTGGAAATACTTGGTAGAGAAAAAATAGACGGCGGAAGAAGAGAAAAACTCGTCGATTGCGAGGGATTTGGAGAAAGAAGCATGGAGATCGCGTGGAGGGTGAAGAGAGAAGGAGAGGAGAGATATGGGATTTGGTTCAACTTGAACTGTCTAAAACAATGGCTACCATCCCCTTTATACAGGAGGGATGGGATTACAAAAATAGAAACAGGACAAAATTTGAATCCTAACTTATCCTAATTGACTCTAAATAGACTCTAACCAACTAACTAATTGATTTAATTAACTAACTAATTGGAGATCACATGCGATCCCATTATTTAAAAAGAATAAAATTGCAACAACTCAATTAACCGTAAATAATATTGACTTGACTTTAATTTAATTAGACTCTTGTTAACAGACGGAAAAATCTAATCGAACAAAATTGAACGAACGAATGTTCAATTTTGCCCTAATTTGTTGTTCCATATTGCATCACCCTCTCGGTCCCTACCATGGCCCGCTCCAACAATTGTCTACCTCGTCACCAACTTGCACGCTTCTCTCACTCTCTCCCCTCTCCATCAGGCTTCCACAGATACATGTGTATAGTCAGGGCCCTATTGCGAAAGATTATTCTAGAACATTGTGGGACTATGACTAAAAAGCAAGCTATTTATGATAAGATGGATGCACTTCTTGCTCAATGCACATGGGATCTTGCGCATTACCCACAGTTGTCTCTCTTGGATCCTATCAATAGTTAATCACTATAAAGCAGGTTGTTGATGGTAATATTGAAAGATTGACAGTGAAACTAGTGGCAAAAGACTTCACTTAGACATATTACCTCCCTCGCAGCTACGAAGATCCCATTGTACTCCAAAAGCTTGTAACATGGATATCCATCCTCTACCCTAAGCATATTATAGAACCTTGGTAGATAACAGTGAAACATGTCTTCTCTCGCATATACCCTTCCCCTTGACTTCCCATAATGTGATTTAGAGGGAGTATGTATGCTAACTCAAAGAGGTAATCTATGACCTAAAGAAAAGTCCTCAACCCTAGTTTGATAGACTTAGAGTGTGTTTGGATAGTGGGTTTAGGTGGGTTAAACTGGTTGCAGGTAACCCATTTTTGGGTTTTGGTGTTTGGATAGAGGGTTAAACTGGGGGTGGGTTAGAAGTGGGTTTGGGGTGATATGATTGTATTGGAGTTTGAAAAAGTGAGTAGTTATTGTGATGTGATTGTATTGGAGTTTGAAAAAGTGAGTAGAAGTGGAGTAGTTTATAATTTTTATATGATATGATGGTATAGTATATTATTTTTTGATTGAATTGATGATGGAGAATTGATTTATTTAATTTTTTAAAAAGATAAAAAGTGGGACCCACGTGGAGGGAGAAAATATGGGGTAGGGGAGTTAAACCACCCCTTGTTGCCGAACGGCACCTTAAACTTTCGATTTTTGCAAGCATACTCTATCTTTGCACAGAGCAACCTCGTCATATATAACTTTGTCGGATATCCATATATCTTCTTCTTCGGATGCTTGGGACCCTGACTTCTGACAACCTAGCTCTTAGACCTTTGTCGCCTACCTTGTATTTTAGATGAGCCCGGACTGTCGGCTCAGAGTGCATTTATCAATTCTAGTTTTCGGTTCAACTGCCCGCAGTACGATCCCATCCTCTGGAATTGCTTAATTCACTAGAAAATCCCGGTATGGTTAAGCAGAAGGAAATCCTGGTGTATGGTTTATAGTTCGGATAGCCATCTATATAAATATGTTAGTTCAAAATGTCGAGCTTGCTCTATAAAAGGTCAGAGCTGGGCCATAAAGACAGGTTCTAAATCTGTAGATGGCACTGGTCTAAAGGTGAAATCGGGACTAGCATATCTGAACTCTCCGGTAACGACTGGTGTAAAAGAGTCTGATTGCTTTCTTGCAGGCGTTGTCGCACCACCTTTCAAACAACCTTATAAGGTGAAACCTAATAGTGATAATCTAATAGAATTCTCCTGTGTTAAAATATAATGATGTAACACAACTATTCTTGCAATCTATATTGATAACATGGTTCTTAAATGAGATTATCGCAAGCATCTACACAATCAAATCATTTCTGCAGAAGGTTTTTGTAACACAATATCTTGGTTATTCTAATATCTCTGATATTAATAAACCACAGGATCCAAATTCGGTAAACCAAGATATGTGACTTGGCTATAAATGACTTGGAGCTTCATTATATGGGTAAGAAGTCATTCTTGGGTTCAATGTAATCAAGTGAAAATTTAATGTGAGATATTAGATATTTAGAATGAATAAATAAATCTTTGGAGAAAATAAGCTGAAACAATGGGATATATATACAGGATAGAAGAGGATAGATGGTATGAATTACACTAAACCAAGAATTTGAAAGAAAGCTTCTATATTAAGAAAATTGGAATATAATGGCGGGAAATTAATCAATAGAAATAGTGAAGGTACCACTACTAATTTTGGATGAATCTAGGAGCCTTTACAAGAGGTGGCAGAACCTGAAATATGCAGTGACATTTAGGAAACGAGGCAGTCCAACTCCATGCAAGAAAAAACCATAAAAAGACTCGCATTCTCTTCCATTGGAAGCCTTCAAATTGCTCCAACAATACGAGAAAAAATCCATCATTTCCCCCAAAGATCCATTTTGTAATATTTGAAAACTCGCAAAATATTTGCAAAATTCCAAAATCACAGAAATATAATTTCTATGTTTTTTTTGCTTTTTTTGTATATTACATCTATTTTAAAACCCATGTTTCTTACCTCGTTCTAATATATTTTGATGTGTATCATCTACATTATTAGTATTATATTTTCCTTATAGTTATTATATTTTTATTTAAATTAAAAAACAAAAATTAAAAATAATTAAAAATCCAGAAACCGTAAAAATATGCACATGCCCTTCTACATTCTCAGGGGTGTGTCATTTATATCTGAATTAAACACCTAGATATCAAGTTGCTTCCCTCAGTTTGACCATGGGATTTAGTTACTCAGATAAAATAAACATTATCCAATGTACTTGCTTTTCTTTACATACATATTTCTTGTTATAATCAAGTAGTTTTCCCTGTACTACACAAGACGTGTTAAGAGCTTGTTTTTAACACACCGGGAAAATCCTCTATCAATATGTGTCATGAAATGCTTGTATGGATCAATTATGTGCAAACTATGAAAAAATTGCAATACAACAAGTATCCTATCATGCTCGTTGAACAGCTAATTAGATCTTGGGTTGGAATCTGGTGATCATAGTATGGACCCTCGGGTAACCGCGCCAGATTTGGATGGGTCTCCACAATCATCCATGTCTATGATGTTTCCTACACGTTGAAGTTACTCAACCCTCCACTAGACATATGTTCTCTCTACGTAAGTATTGTCTTGATATCTTAAAAGTGGTTGGCTACTTGGTTGATGTCATCATCAATAGGTGTAGGGGTTGAACAACACATTAGCGTTGGCAATGACTCCTTCGAGAACTCCACAAGATATAGAAGATTAGTGGGTAAAATCATATACCTTGCTATTATTCAACCAATATTGCATATGCAAATAGCAGGGCAAGTCAACATATGCAAAACCTATAGTGTACACACCATCAAGATGTATTATGATGTATCATCCACTACTTAAAGAGCTCACGTCGCAAAGAGTTATCATCACCACTTGAGTCTACCAACTCCATTGAGGCGTCACTCCATCCAACCACAATGCCCCCTAAAGCTCCCCCCCTCAAGAGCACTGCCTGAAACTCTCAGACAATCAGGACCCAGCAATTGCTCTCCACAGAAGTATGTACCAAACATCAATATTCTTCTCTTGTAGGAACACTACATACACATGTCATGCCTCAAGCATAGATCCCATTACCCTCCTCTTGCATGGCAGCCTCAGGCCCCGAACATTCCAGGAGATGAGTTTCATCTAGCAACCGAGGGGAATCCCCAAACAACTTCACCCCCATATAGCTTGCCGCCACTACAAGCTTTTCGATGGCAGACACCTCCCAGCATCATCACTAGACACATGGTCCTCTACCTCCCCCTTCCTTATCGAGGGGACAACATCCCAACCACCCGTAAAGAAGCGAGAATCATTATCAACCACGCATGTTACGTCATTGGACATGATGTTATTCGCTCCTACTATGTCGAGCATGGAGCCCGTCAAGGAACACCCCTATCGAGGGCTTCGGTGAGACAGCCGCCCAACTACGTCTGCACAAAAACATCATCATACAATATGCCTTACAAATAGAAAGGGAAAGTGGTGGAAGACCTTGAGAGGGATCGCACGTCAATCTCTCCCGGTCCATGAAGTGCACCTAAGAGGCCAGGGACGGTCACCACATATGCTCAAGGCAGACCACAACATCCACAACAGACGGAGAGCTCAGAAGCACGATTCCACGGAAGAACTCGATGCAGAATGGGCACCCAATCGGCCATCAATGAGGACCAGCATAGGAGGTGGCAAGAAAACTTGCTCAAGGGTGCGACAATCCGACGGGAGAGGGACGTGATAGCCTGAGAGAGATAGCCCGCTCACTCGACCACATCCTGTCTGCAAAAAAATCTGACCCCGACTCCAAGAGGAAATCAAGATCCACTGGAAAAGTGTGTTTCAGGCAATCAGATGCATACAGTGGGTTCGAGGCCATAAGGAGATCCACCTCGATTACACCAAGCGACACCAAAGAAGGCCCAAGTTTTCAGGTATCAAGGACATCCGCCTCGATAACTCAATGCAACAGAAACAGATGATGAGGTGTCACCACTCACAATCGAGTCCATCAATACTGGTCTCGACATGTTGGAACGAGACATACATTGAACCCACTTAATGGTCTATTGGTAGTGCAATGTGCCTACCATCCAAAAGACTAGAGTTTAAATGTCAGGATGAGCACCTATGAGTGTTTCCCCTCTTGTTTCAAAAACAAAAAGGAGACATACATTGCCACAAGAAGACGAAAGGAGGTCAACTATATTGTTAAGACGAGTTGACAAGCACGCTTTAATATTAACCTGTAATAGGTTATTTTGAAGATGAATTTAGAGGTTGTGAGGAAATAAGTGGAGATATGAAAGGAGAAAAGAAATGGGAATGGGGAAAGGAGGAACATGCCACGTTGCATCAAATAGATGGAGATATGTGTTTATAACGGGAAGTAGACGGTAAAAAAGAGGAAGAACTATCACAAAGAGAGCATGAGAGAACAAGTCAAAAGCTCTCAAAACCCCATAATTTCCACTATCCATGTTACAAATACGCTAGAAGGGGCGTATATAGTTTGGCCACCTAATTAAGCAATGCATCCTTCGGACCAAAAGATTTTGGTTTTAAGGAAATTCCCAAAGTTACATCTTTTTGGAGATACAAATAACAAAAATAAAAGCAAAAAGCCCATTGGGGATGTCAATTTCAAATAATGAAAATTTCCTATTTCTAATTAGTCATTATTACAGTTTCTATCAGTTGTGTAGAGGATGAAAAATGCATTTGCATAATACTTTTAAAAACCATTGATCTAAGAGAAAAAAGGTGATGCTGAATATTTTAAATTTTTTCTTTAAATCCAGAATTCCCAATAATTATTCTAAATCCGTGTGCATTGTTTTTTAACTATATGCAGTACCAACTATACCGTAATGATTTTATAGCATTGAGCATTGAACCTACATAATGTTGTGGTGGCTGAACAGTTGCCTACCACCCAAAGGACAAAAATTCAAACTTTATATTACCATTTCCTCAAAAAAAAATATAATGGGGGAGAAAAAATGATTCTGTAACATGTATGCCTACAATACTTGCCTGTGTCAGTGTTGTCGCATCAGCTATAACGAATGGCACATTTACAAAGCGAGCTAATGTTTTTGCCAGCAATGTCTTCCCTGTCCTTGCATATGAAGTCAAAACATACATGTCGACAAAAATATAACATGCCATCTTGTACAGAACTTTTTGATAGATAGAGTTCCGAAAAAACTTCCTCGTAAAAAATCTTTTCAATAGATATACCTGAACCTGTTGGGCCCATCAACAATACGTTGCTCTTCTCTAGCTCCACTGGATCACCATCGTCATTTTCACCATCAAAATTGTCTGGCTTTCCCTTAGACCTAACCAGTTAATTGAAAAGCTATGATCAATATGCACTGCACGTCATAAAGGTGTAAATTCTAGCATCAAATTTAAATAGCCAAAGTTTTCAAAGGGACATATCCAAGGCTTTCTAAGGAAAATGCTCAAGTTAAAAAACTACAGAATAAGATGATTTATGCATGAGAAATAACTCTTTCTGCAAGGATTCATGGTGTATCCTCTTGTAGTGATTGTAAACAGCAACAGATAGCACCTGCAGTACATTCAACAGAAAGAATTGCTTGAGTTATTCAAATGGCACATTTGGACTCGATCATTATTTGTAGAAAATAATTGGTGTTTGTGTCTGTTACTCATCTTCTTTCCAGCAAACAGCATACTTGTACAATTAGGGTATAAAAATGATCTAGAAACCAGGCATGAAGGTAATTGAACAACCATAGATAATCCCAAGTATGTTATTATTTAACCTTGAACATTTAAGAAACGATATAAGCTTAAATCCAAGCTCTTCCAGTATAAAAACTTGCAGAAAAGTTGATTCACCTTTATACAACATTACATAAAATTTTTACACATGATACATGAAAAGGATGAATGTCCCAAGATCTAATCTGACCAAGGATGCGCAACCAACTGGGCATCAGAAAAATGAGATTTTTTTTCAGGACAAATGTCTTATTAGAAACATCCTATGGGCGAAAATCAGGATTGCATCTTAACTAGAACCAGAGTGAATATTTGAAGAGGTATTTTACATAACTTATCCCATTTACCTATATTTTAGAGCAGATTTATGCCAGATGCTGGTGGAAATCAATATTTTTGATATCGAGAGTTGTCAATTCAGACGACATGACCGAAATCCTTCACCTTTTTGGCTCGTCGCTGGCCGATGACGAATCTATCAAGACCCTCGCAGATCTCCTTGGGCGTGGGCAGATCCTTTCCCAAATTGGCCCCACCAAACCCCTCCTTTCCTCCGACGGCGTCTCCACCTCCCTTCACCCTCACCACATCCAGCCCCACGGGAAACGGCGGCTCCGGCGGCACGGTAAGCCCCACACTTCCCGTGGTCCCGGGAAGAGCCGGCCAATTCTCCGGTGGCTCCCCGCCGTACGTGGCCCTGAGCGTCTCCCAGAAGGAGAACCTGCCCTTTCCGGATCCCTCGACCTTCTCCCCTCCGCTGTCGCTCCTGAGGCGTCCGATCTCGACGAAGCTTCCCTGGAGCGGGACGATCTTGTGGGGGCGGAAGAAAAAGACGGTTTTGCAGTTGGGGCAGAGGTTGACGGCCTGGTAGCCACCGGTGACGCCAGAGGCCGTCGAGGGTTGGCGGTGGGAGAAGAGGATGTCCATGGACTTCGTGCATCGGGGGCAGTGGACCTCCGCCCTGATCCGCCGGGGGTGGGACTCGTCAGGTCCACCATCCCACTTGTGCCGGGCCTGACTGAGGTGGTGGGAGGAGGCGGAGGTCAGAGGGGGCGACCGCGGGGCCGTGGAGATCGGCCGCCTGTGAGGATAAGACGGCAGTGGCGAGGAGGAGCTCATGGCCGCGAGAGTATGCCTTCGGCACCGGAGGAGGCGAGACATGACGACAGAGACGAGATGTGAGCGGGAGGAGGCGGGGGACAAGTGGGGAAGGAGGAGCTCGGAATGGTGGTTGTGACGGAAGGGTTGTGGTCACCGTGTCGATAAGGGAAAGGTGTTGATATATGGAGGTGACGAGAATTGCGAGGATATCGGGGATTCCGGGCGGCAAGCATGCCCGTTAACCGGTGATCGCTCGTTCCAGTGGATTAGTAGAAGAGAGAACCATCTTACTATATATTATGGCCCGTGGCCCCGTTACCTTAGCAAATTGTCGTCCCAAAAATTTCATCAATCCCGCCTACGTCTTACAATATATGAATCCCGTGAAGATATGCACCGTTCACCATTTTTTAATTTGTCATTCATGGCACCGTCAAGCCAACGACACATTTTAATTCGTCCCCAGCTGTCGACATGCATGATCGTCTTGTGTGTACGTGTTGTTTCCTCGATCAGGTGGTCATCCTCCTCCTCCTTGTGCAGCCAACACATATGCCCCTTGTCGGACGCATGGCACCATCCTCTCTTGATTACCTGACGCATGTTCTGCTAATATATATCACCAGTTAATGCATCTCTCACGAGCATCCGAATCCGCACGGGACGAGGGCTCCCATACAAATAGGGCTGCAATCTCTCCCTCCCTCCCTCTCTCCCCGCACGTCTTACCTTCTTTCCCGGAGAGACGATCCAATTGCCGAGATGCTTCAGCACCATTTAGGTTAAAAATGAGTTACGTACCTGCCCTTTACAGAGATATGCACAGCTTTTATGATGGGTCTTTCGGATTCGATTTAGAATGTTGGTTTTAAGCTCGGAAGGACGACAATTTCGATGGTGTCGTTAACTGATGGAGGACAATATAGAGTCCGCTGAGGAGAAGGCCATTAGGTATGGAGGAATGAGATTTTTTTATCGGGAGTTGAGAGATATACGACTCTTTCTTGGATATGTAGTGTTCTATTTGTAGAATGTAAATATTACTATTAAAAATCAGAATTGTATATTGTTATTTTGAAGTTGTCGGTCTCATCAATATTTGTCTTTGTGCTTGCGAAGCCAACAACATTCTCGTCGGTACCGCACAGAGAACTTGGTGGTCTGAAGCTTGATGGCGCTCGTGGATGGCAACCACCACAGAGATGGGGTTCTCGAGAACTGGAACGACGTTGTGTCCATGGAGGACATCGACCAATTAGTGGAGCTTGGGCGGAGATGGCGCTATTAACTCGGTGTCAGCGTTCACTCATCCAAAATCGATGTCACTGTTCGCTCGTCTAATGTGGTATTCCATGTGTTTGGTTCCATGTACTTTTTAAATTATGGCATGGGTATTGCATTTAAGCTTTTATACGACGTCCTTGCAAATTCACAGTTGTCTTGGACTTCTTTTCAGATTGTTGGGAGATATACATGCATGCAGAGCCTCTGCCTTTTTTAGCTTCTTCATTGGTCATTTGATGGTTTGGAGCGCCATAGTTTGATGGTTAAACATGCTACTCTGTTCTTCTCAATCTCTTCTCCTCTTATAGTGAGTGGCTCTATTCTATTCCAATGTATGGTGTTGCGTGCTAATTTCCCTTCCAGAGATCAAATGACACCGAATAAGTATATAAATGATGGAAAGAACTTACTCAGGTGCTTTGTATGTACTTCTAGCAATTGCTTGAAACTTCTAGGTTATATACGAAGTAACAGATGTTTTTAATTCCATGCATTATTTTTTCACTTACGGAGAAATGCATGCATGATTTTGCCTTTTTCTATCTTCTTATTTGTCCTCTCCGATGGCTTGCCAGTGGTTTTTCATTCTTCTTACGGCGAGGAGCTCTATTCTATCTGTTTAGCAAATGATGTATCAATAAGATAAGTAAACATTATGAAGTATGTAGAGACTCTACATGTCCTAGATATGATATAAATGTTGATTGTCATAATGTACATTCCTTTAAGTGGTTTACTCTCTCAAATCCAATAAATTGTTTTTTGTTTGTTTAATATGATCAACACTAGCAATTACAGAGTGCAAACCAAGGTGCCATGTTACATGCTAACTTTTCCTTCCTCTGATAAAAAAATGACGGACAGAACTCACTCAAGATTCCAGACTAATTATTATATATAAATATAAAGCAAGGATTGTATGCCTATTGCAATACTATCTTTTTACAAATCTAAAATTTTGTTAAAAGGGTAGAAAAGTAAATGGTGATTACCCATGTCATATAAAACATTTATAACATTTTCGTATAAAGTATTCAACTATAATATCAAATAATAAGACGGGTTTTCCCGTATCTTTCCTTCTGTTTGCAATGTTTCTTTCATACCTCTACACATGCACTTCGTTCCCGAGCGTGCCATATCAGATATCTGACGTATGTTTTTCTTTGTTCTCTTATGCACAATTTCCCAATTTTATGGTTCTCATATTATTTTCTGCCATTGTAATTGTACCCTTTTAGTGGCTTGTGTACGTTATTGACTCAACTATTGATCTTATAGGTCAATGATTATTTGTACAGGGAAACTTATTTTACTATAAATGAATGAGTTGTTCAGATCAGGGGACTTACTGAGAACGAATTGTTAGTTGTCCAGATCAAGGCCTCGGGTGAGAAGACCCCATCTGATGAGAATTACATTTTTTTATAAACCCTTCGACTACTTGCGATGGTTACTCGATGAGGAGGTAAAATTAATTCAGTGCAAGCTCATCTTGATATACACCAATTAGACGTTATATATATATATATATATAGGATATCTTTCAAATGAGACGTAGTCCTTCCATCCATAAGGAAGGCCATCAATCTCAACCATCCGTAATTAATCGTACGGTATGTATTAATGTCATCTTAATATTATTTATAAATTAAGCAAAAACCCATTTTGGTCTTTATGCATTAACTAAATATAGTATGTAATCACCTCAATTATCTCCTCCATTAATATATCACCTTAATTACTTATTCAAAAGTAGAAACCCTAATTATATATACGAAGAAGAGACTTCCATTTTAAATCCCGAAGCAGGACCTCTCCGTTCATTTCCACCGCCTCATCAACCCGAACTCCATCTCCTCGTAGAAATCCGTCATCGCCGAACTCGCCTGCAATGGTGAGAATCCCTTTGGGCTTTCCTCTCGATGCTCCGTAGGCACGTGCGTCCTGATCTCTCGTCCTTCCCGTACGCGATTAAATCATGCACTACTCTTGGTAAACTGCTGTCCATGCGGCAACTCCACCTCCGAGCCTTGTTCTCGGGCCTCCAACCCGAGCTCGTCGACACGTACTCCAAATGCGGGGAGCTCCAGGATGCATGTGAGGTATTAGATGAAACGCCTGCGAAGAATGCAGTTACTTGGACGTCTGCGATAGTTGGGTATGTCAACAATGGCGTCGCAGATGATGCATTGGCGGTTTTTAAGACGTTCTTGGTCGGCGGTGCAGATTAAAATGGGTTCATGACGATGTCAGTAACATCCGCATGATCTTGAATTGTAGAGAGCAGGGTCACGTGTTAGGTCCATGGATTTATTGAGAAGACAGGGTTCAATGGTGAAATGTGTATGTAAAATGTGGGAAGATGATGGTGGCTATGGAGGTGTTCAATGGAATGCAATTGAAGGATGTCGTGTCATGGAATACAATTCTTGATGTCCATGCGCAGGGTTATCGATGGATGCATTGAAGTGGTATGCGGAAATGGTGATGGATGGATCATCAAGAGGAGCGGACAATGGCGATGACGATGTTTGTATCATGGCGGTGATTGTACAAGGAGGACGTGCAACCATTATGTTTTACGTATTTCATGTGTCATCATGAGGAAGGTCGTTGCCGCTGCGAGGAGGCCGTTCTTCATCTCTGTCGTTCATCTCTGTTGCCGATGCATGTACACGGTGCTGCAACCAGTCCTGGATGAAGAACGATTCACAGTTTGATACAATATTGATGTATACTATACATTATTAATGTGTATTATACAATTTTCATACGTATTATACTATTTGTTATGTATTTTTAAAAATCAAATGGTTGCGAATGAGAATTGTATTTTTTTTATAAATCTTATTTATGTTAATGTGCATTACACATTTCGGGTCTGCATTATACATTTTAGATGTGTTTTATACAAATTCGATTTATATATTCGCATCAATTAAGCGTGAATGACTACCACAATTTTTACAAAAAAAAACTACACAAATTTTATTTTACAAAGAACCGTACAATCGTTAAAAAGAACCATACATTAATTACTAATGTGAATTGTATTTTACAAAGAACCATGCAAAATTTACAAATAACGGACGACTTTTTGAATGAACAACGGATTCTACAAAAAACATGCAGTCATTACAAAAGGAACCTTAAATTGTACAAAAAAATACGTGAGGATACAAATGTATGCCCCAGATAATATCGTCCAGCACAAAATTGAATATTTTTTAAATATGGTAATTGCAAAAAATACCAAAAATAAAAATAGCTAAATTTAGTATTTCAGAATATTAATTAGCATGCATAATTAATGCAAAAAATGATGACCAAAATGCCCTTTTGGGCAACAAAATTGAAAGTGCCGTTGGATTTGAATCTGATGGCCCAGATCGTTGGCCTTCCTTAGGGATGGAAGGACCACGTCTCATTTGAAAGGCCCCCTATATATATATATCCTGTATATTTGGAGATGGATATTCTGTGCATTGCTGAGAAGTGATCTATACAGAATCTGCACTCAACGATTATAAATTTCATAGCTTTGGATAGCACTTATGCTCTTACTCTTCAAAGACATGAAAGCTTGCTATTGATTATGGTTTCTTTCTTTACTTGGGAAAAAACTGCCAAGTTCTATGAATTTATGTTGGCTCTGTTTTCTTCCTTCATACTTCAAAGAGAGAGGTTGGTTTAATCAGAGGAAATAGATCGCATTACGGTCTCTGTAGTTGTTTCTTTCAAAATTTGAATACAAAGGTGGCAAGAATAGTTGTCATGTCCATGGAGCTTAGAGCACATGACATTATCCATGTGACAGAAGCTGTTAAGCCATTAGAAGTTCTCTATGGTGCAACAGATGGAGAAGAAAGTCTCATTCCCGTGCAAAGCACGGGGTGCCCACTAGTTTAATGAATAGGGAGTATTTGGATGGTTGGAGAGTGTTTTTTCTTTTTATTATTTTTGTATGGTTGAAGAGGTTGGCTATAAGTTTATGCAATGTTATTTATATTTTATGGAGAGTTAAGCTATATGATTGTTAGTAAGATTTTCTTCTTGACGTTTATACAATTTATAAGCAAGGTTTCAATAATATTGTTGTATGAATTTGTTTTGTTGCTTTTTTTGCAATTGTGGTTATTGAACATGAGCTAACTTTAGTAAATTAAATTAAGGAAATTTGATATTGCCGATAATGAAAAAATATATTCTTCTTTTGCGATTTACATGTCAATAGAAAGCCACACAAAGTTTAGGATGGTTGGAGGTTGATTTTTAGTGAATAATTACATATGACATTAGTCGTTGATTGCAACTACAAGTAAGTTGAAGTCCTGAAAATCTGCTAGACTTATCATCTGCAAGTAAAGTTTGATAGAACGGATGTGCATTAGACAAAATAAAGAAATATTTTACCTAAAACTTGAGGTAGAGAAGGGTATGTATAAGTAACATAGAAATCAATACGATATGCAATATGACATGTAACCCAAATAATAATTAAATTACATCATATGAGAGTCTTAACCCTACTTAACACAAATATACATTGTGAGTGTCCATTATCAACACATTTGTATTAGCAATTTAGCATTAATTACGGCAGTACACATAATTTCTTAATTCAGAAAGTCCTACCTTATTCAGGAAATTAATCATGCAACGATCCACCTCATTTCATTGATACCCCTTGATAAGAACCAGATGTTTAATAAGGAAATCTTTCCTTTTTAAACCATCTACACATCGTAACAACATCATTAATCAATAGTTGAATTATTCAATGACCATTGACATAGTTGAAGGTTGGAGTTTGGACCTTAGCCCTTCATGGAAGCGTGAAGATCTCATCAAATGCGATCAAGAGCGACTAGTCGTACTAGTCAATCAAGGCAGCGGAAATTATAATTTTTAAAGAGACGAAACCACATGATTCGAGAACACTTCTCAAATCATTTCATCAAGATCACAAACAAGTTATATGAATACCTCCTGAAGTGTGGTTGTGACCCTTGTCTCTAAAGTAATAGACCATGTCTCAAGTCCGATCCAACGGAGGAGACGCTTGCGAGCGTGTGGATGAGATGCGTGTTTTCTCGCAATCCAAGTCGATGATCTAAGCAATGAGACTCCTGATTTTGTCTCACGAAATCTGATTTATTCTTTACGAGCAAGGGACACCAAAGAAGACGGAGATCCACGATTAGTCAATCTAGCAGCATAACGGTATGGCAACAACGGTGACGCTCTCTAGGTCAAGATGTGAACGACCATTCTTGAGAGATAAAGAGAGAGAGAGAGAGAGAGAGATGGGGCATGCATAGAGAATGGAGGAGATAGTCTTCTCTTGCAGTTACATTGTTAAAGAAGATCTAGGGTTGCCATTTCTTTTATAACAAATTGGATGTCCACATATCTTAATCCATGTGCTAAAAAAATCAATGGTTTAAATTGTTTTCTGTTTTCAATCAATGACAATGATTTTGTTGCATAAATTTGCAATAACAATTATTAATTTAAAATAAATCAAATATGTTGCAAATAATTTACAACATATTATATTTAATTCAAATCAATCTCATGTGCATTTAAAGGAAACATGACACGCATCCTTCCCTTAATAGAGGGGACACCATACAAGGAGTAGGACTCCTTGGTCACCCCCCTCTTAAAGGGGAAGGTGCTCCTCTCTTTTCTTAATTGAGACATCTCATATCTCTTCAAAATATCATGTATGCAACAATAATTATTGCATAATTATTCACAAAAATAATTCCAGATTATTTTGTGATAATTTCAATGATGCCATTGACAATTGTGAATCATCACGCATTCAATACAAATTGTAAATTGTATCTTCAATTAATTATTCAATATGAATCCAATTCATATCAACAATTAACTCATAATTACTATTTAAAATTAGATATCCCTAATATATTATAAATTACGTTCGTAATATATATGGTTAATATGGATAGTGGTATCCGTATTATTCGTATCGTTGATAATTAAATCATATTTATTTATCTTGGATCTCCATTCTCAGGTATGAATCATATTCATATTATTCATGATAATTAAATCACATTTAATTATCAATTTCTCAATGCTCAGATATATTATCAACAATGGAATTATTCTTGAGCTCTTTCAAGACTAATGCGCTTTCTCCGTGGATACTTGGAGATAAGGACATGGCGATTGTATGTTCCACATACAGTGACTTGGACGTTGATATCATATCTCAAATGCATATCTACGAGACCTCTTAAAGATGTTTGATTAAACCAAATATGTAAATCTAATCTTCTAATTGCATCCGAATTGTATTCAGATCAATGCCCAACATCTAAACTAAGATTATATTACTCCTCTACTGAGAGGATTCACTAAAATTCAAACAAGTTTCATCACTCCATCGGAATGGAAGTGTCGTGGTTATACAATTACTTATGATCACATCACCCTCGAGTATTCCTAATACCCGTACACTTTGCATACTAGAAGACCTAAAATAAATATGAAGTTTTAGATCACTTTTAGATTGTCTTCTTCAGAGTTTTATCATTGAGTTTCTTATTCGATCGCTTGGAATTGGTATCGATCATATGCTTTCCAACAGCATATACCATACCTAAAATTTCTCGTCATGCTTCCAAAGTAAGACGACCGTGCATCGAATTTGATTGATTCCAATACCTTATGAGTGAGCTCATGTCTTCCGGTCTAATAGTGGACTTGTATGATCTCTTTGAGAGATCATATTACTCATATACACACCAACTCGCCGGTGTATATACATTGATTAGGTCATCAACCTAATAATCTGCCAAGTGAACATGCTTAGACATATAGCAATACACATGTCTTCGTTTCAGAGGATGCGTGCCTATATCGTAATAGTATACGACATAGGTTTTGGCTATCTCGATCTCGTTAAGTCAACTCTTTAACTTAACTTATCTGACACCTCCGAATCTCTATTCCTATGCAAAGGACCTACATCAAGAGGTCGGTTAGATATCAACCTTTAGATAAGGATTGCCCTCTCCTTTTCAGGATGGAGATCGTCTATTAACAACCATTTGATGGTGCTTGATGAGTCATCAATCTAACTCTTTAAATATCATCCAAGCACCAGGCTCTATGATTCAACCATTGAACCAATGGTTGTATGATCATTAAGATGGTCATGGTACATAACCCTAATTGTAGTATGTAACCTTATAAGTGCATTTATTCATCTAATATCAGATAAATAATGAAATAAACCAATAATCTGTATTGATATATCAAATATTACAATAGCATTTATTGTAGAAAAAGGGTCACTTCGGGCTCATATGGATAACAATATCCACGCGAAGTTACCACCTTCCCAGCAACCTTTATGATAGTGAACTATAAGGACTTTGATCATGATTTAAGTCGACATCATCTAATCATGGATAATTAATGATAACAACAACAACAAAGCCTTTTCCCACAATTAAGTAGGGTCGGCTACATGAATTCTCCGCCTCCATTCAGATCTATCTTGGGCCAATCCCAGGCTTATATCCACAAAACTAAGATCCCTTCGTATGGTCTATTTCCAACACTTCTTGGGTCGTCCTCGCCCTCTCTTAGCCGGCTCAACATCCCAACACTCGCATCTCCTAACTGGTGCATCAGCAGATCTTCTTTGCAAATGTCCAAACCATCTTAAGCGGTTTTCTCGCATCTTATCCTCGATCGAAGCTACACTAACTTTCTTTCTGATTGCATCACTCCGAATCCGATATTTACGTGTGGGTCCATACATCCACCTTAGCATTTTCATTTCTGCTACATTCATTCTCTGCACATATCTATGGTTCACAGGCCAAACATTCAGATCCATAAAGCATAGCAGGTCTCACGGCTGCTTCGTAAAACTTTCCTTTAATCTTTAAAGGAATTTTCTTATCACAGAGAATAGCAGAGGCTCCTCTCCAGTTTAGCTAGGCTGCATTTATTCTATTAGTATCATCTCCATCAATTTCCCCATCATGTTGCAGAATAGATCCCAGATATCTAAAGGAATCTCTCTTCTGAATGTTATCGTCACCAATCTTCACCTCGATTCCCTCACCATTGCTTCCATCAAAGGTGCACTCCATATATTCCATCATAGCCCTACTTATACGAAATCCTTTAGTTTCCAACTCATGTCTACAGAACGCAAGCTTCTCATTTACCCCATCTCTAGTCTCATCAATTAACATAATATCATCGGCAAATGGATAATTAATGATAAATGATATTTTTATCATTGATATAAAAATAATATCCTAACCAAAAGTTCAATAAATGGAAAATGTCTAATATGCCGACTTGCTGGTGTTGGACATGTAAGCCTGTGGCGACCCATTAATGCAATAAAAGTTATTATGTTTTCTAAATTAAAATTGTGTTTGTACTTAATAAAAGATCTCTTGGTATAATTAGGACTATGTACCATGACCATCTTGATATTATATTGTTGTTGATCTAAAGACTTAGATCATAGAGGCTGATGGAGGGTTGTAGATCTAAACAGTTAGATTGATGACACAACCACCATCGTCAAGTAATATTCAAGAATGATCTCCAATCTGAAAAAGAGACGGCAATCTTCTGATGTAGCTCCTCTACGTAAGATAGAGATTCGAAGGTGTCGAACTAATAAAATCAAAGTGTTGACCAAAAGTTAAAATATTGATCAAAAATCAAAATGCTTACTTTGATTCAAAGTGTTGATCACTTGATGAGATCGAGATATCAAAGACATGAGGTATGTACTGTCGTTAACATGCACACATCCTTTGACCGGAGAGCGATATGTGTGTGTGTGTGTGTGTATAGATAGATATTCAAGTATGTAAATCCGGTAGACCAATAGGTTCATGACCTAAACAAAGTCTATATACAAGTGTGATGGTGTACACGTGAAGAGGTATGAGATATATGATCTTTTAAAGGAATCATACATGGTCATGTTTTATGAACCAGGAGAAATAACTCACTCATGAGATACTGGAATCATACCATCTCCATGCACGATTGTCTTATTTATTAAACAAGACAACAATTCAAAAATATTAATATATGTTTTTGGAAAGCAAATGATTGGTATTGTCACTCAATGATCAATTGCGAAATCTATTGGTAAATGAAACATCGAAGAAGACAGACAAAGGGTTTTAACTTTGGGGTTAACAAAGTCTTCAAGTATGTAGGATGCTTGAGTATTGAGAATATTTAGGGTTGATGTGATCATAATATATCATACACAGTGACACTTCAGTTCTGATGGAGTAATGAAATCAGGTGAATTTAAAGGAAAAATGACACGCATCCTTCCCTTAATAGAGGGGACACCATACAAGGAGTAGGGCTCCTTGGTCATCCCCCTCTTAAAGGGGAAGTTGCTCCTCTTTTTTCTTAATTGAGAGATCTCATATCTCTTCAAAATCTCATGTATGCAACAACAATTATTGCATAATTATTGACAAAAAAAATTCCAAATTATTTTGTGATAATTTCGATGATGTCATTGACAATTGTGAATCATATTCACGCATTCAATACAAATTGTAAATTGTATTTTCAATTAATTATTCAATGTGAATCAAATTTATATCAACAATTAACTCATAAATACTATTTAAAATCAGATATCTCTAATATATTATAAATCGTGTTTGTAATATATGTGATTAATATGGATAGTGGTATCCATATTATTCGTATCGTTGATAATTAAATCATATTTAATTATCTTGGATCTCCATTCTCAGGTATGAATCATATCCATATTATTCATGATAATTAAATCACGTTTAATTATCAATTTCTCAATGCTCAGATATACTATCAACAATGGAATTATTCTTGAGCTCTTTAAGACTAATGCGCTTTCTCCGTGAATACTTGGAGATAAGGACATGACGATTATATGTTCCACATACAGTGACTTGGACGTTGATATCATATCTCAAATGCAGATCTAGGAGACCTCTTAAAGATGTTTGATTAAATTAAATACGTAAATCTAATCTTCTCATTGCATCCGAATCGTATTTAGATCAATGTCCAACATCTAAACTAAGACTATAGTACTCCTCTACTGAGAGGATTTACTAAAATTCAAACATGTTTCATCACTCCATCGGAATGGAAGTGTCGTGGTTATACAGTTGCTTATGATCACATCATCCTCGAATGTTCCTATTACCCATACACGTTGCATACTGGAAGAGCTAAAATAAATATGAAGTTTTAGATCACTTTTAGAATGTCTTCTTCAGAGTTTTATCATTGAGTTTCTTATTCGATCGTTTGGAATTGGTATCGATCATATGCTTTCCAAAAGCATATATCATACCTAAAAATTCTTGTCATGCTTCCAAAGCAAGACGACCATGCATGGAATTTGATCGGTTCCGATACCTCATGAGTGAGCTCATGTCTTCCAGTCTAATAGTGGACTTGTATGATCTCTTTGAGATATCATATTACTCATATGCACACCAGCTCGTCGGTGTATATACCTTGATTAGGTCATCAACCTAATAGTCTGCCAAGTGGACATACTTAGATATATAGCAATACATATGTCTTCATTCAGAGGATGCGTGCCTATATCGTAATAGTATACGACATAGGTTTTGGCTATCTCGATCTCGTTAAGTCAACTTTTTAACCTAACTCATCTGACACCTCCGAATATCTATTCCTATGCAAAGGACCTACATCAAGAGGTCGGTCGGATATCAACCTTTAGATAAGGATTTCCCTCTCTTTTTCAGGATGGAGATCATTTATTAACAACCACTTGATGGTGCTTGATGAGTCCTCAATCTAACTCTTTAAGTATCATTGATGAATCTCGAATTCATCACTCTACATCTCATTTATTAAGCTCAAATCCCCTAAAATCAACAGCATTTCGGCATCTATTCTTATAATTAGAATTCATGCATGTTTTCATAAGAATGGCATTTTAGCACAAATTTCTGCATAAAATAAGAAGCCAAAAAATCCCAGCCAAATTGACCTGTAAATAGCCTAACTTCCCAGACTTTTAACTCATTCATTCTAACTTCAAATAAGTCAAAACCACTCCACTGTGTACATCTCACTAACAAGAATAAATAAAAAATACAAAAAATAACTAACCCAAATAAGTGGACCAAAAACCCAAACCCTAGTTTCAGGATTTCTGAAATAAAAACCTCATATCTTCCTCATCCAGTGTCCGATTTAATCCTACTCACTTTTGAACTAATGTACATTTAATTACCTTCAAAAGAAGACCAAGTTCAAGTGAATCAGAGCTCATATGTGAAAGTTGGGTTTTGGGCCTCTTTTGTATATTGTATATTTTAGCGGTTTTTAACCTATTATTTTATGTATATATTTTATCAATTAGTAAAAATCCAAAAAAATTAGATTAATGAGTATCTATTTATCTTTGATTTATCATATTTTTTCCGGATTTTTATCTGATCTAAAAATGACATAAAAAGATTACAAAACCCCAAAATCAAGGTGTTATATGTACATGAGATACCTCAAAAATACCACTTTGTGCAAATGATCGATTTTGGTTTTGATGTCTTCATGAAAGTTGTATATCTCATTGAGACGAGCAATTTTCTAAAGAATTTTTTTGATTCCGAGGTCGTTACTATTTTTTATCGATTTTATAAAAGATTTATTCTCCGATTTTTCTGGTGCTGACACGTGGCCGCCCCTGGGGCCGCCACGTGTCAGCCAATTTTGGCATATTCAATAAAGTTTTTATAAAAAAATTAAAAAATAAAAAAATAATCGGACGCACGTGCGACCCCGCCCTTGTTCCTTGCCTCGCCACGTGGCGCCCGCCTGGCCGTCCGATCTCGGCCGATCGGACGGCCCTGGCGGTCGTCTTCCCCATCGGTCCCTCTTCCCCCATGCGGCCGCCGCCCGCGTTTTCACCGTCGCCCGGCGATTTCGCTGCATCCGTGAATCTCGCAAGCTCCGCCAATCTACCCCAATCGGATCCCCGTCTCCGATCGTCCCCCCCAATCAGATCTTCGTATTCAACCATCCATTAACAAGCCCTCCTTCACAACCTATAAAAGGCGTCCGCCGACCTTCCTCTCCACATCCGTCGTTCAATATCAAGAGACTCTTTCCGGTAGTGACAGTCTGACGAGCCCTCCTCCATTGGCGTGATCCAAGGTCGGCAGACCTTGTCGCAGCTACGTCCTGAGCAGCTGCAGTGCTCCGGCCTACACCGCCGTCGAGCTTCTCCGTCTAGGTAGGCTCTCTTTCTCTACTCCTTATCTCTCTCTCTCCATCTTCTTCACCACATCGCCGACGCACTACGCCACTGCCATCTACGCCAACACCGCCATGCCGCGCCGCCTCTGTTCTTCGTCCTCGGCCGTGTGTCAGCCAACGCCATCTCCGCTTCGTCAAATCCCTCTGCCCGGCTCGCCTCCGCCTTGCACCAAGCTACGTCATTGCCACCACCACCTCTTCTTCGCCGGTCAACATCGACAGCACCACCTCCGCCCGTTCCGCTTCGCCGTTCTCCGCCTAGCGTCCACCGGCCACCTCCACCTCTCCGCCTAGCCTTCGGCCGGCCGGTTGGCAGAGACCCCAGCACGTGCTAGGCACATGCGTGGGGGACTTCCCCAGCAAGAATCAGCCCAGGGGTCACGTGCGGAGCACGTGTCCCATGGGTAAATTGCAAAGCCCCCCCGAAGCTTCTCCATTTTGCGCGCCAGAACTCACCACCTACCAGGTCACGTGTAGCACACGTGACTTGGTGGAAATTTTGCAGAGTCACCTCTACATCATCGGTAAATTACAATTAAACCCTCCAGTGCATTTATTTCTTTATTTTATTTATATTCAGAAATTGCATCTGTACCCCTGTGTTCCCATGTAATTTTAGACCTCTTCTTTATCTTATTTTATTGATGTAAAAATAGAATTTTGTTTGACAATTAATTCTCTACACTTTGACATATTGTGGGCATTTTTGTGATTGATGGTTAATTAATAAATAATTGTTTTGTGAGAATTTGCATATTTTGCCCATTTCTTGCTCTGAAATTCATTGTTGATTAACCGTTGCTCTAAAAATCCTAGAAAAATTGCATTTTGTAGGTTTAATTATGCTTGACATTGTGCTCAAAAAGATTTGCATTTGCATGCATAGTTTTCCCTGTAAAAATCATTTTGCATATTTCAGTGTTTAATTTTAATAGGTATTAGATCTCACATTTTCGAGGTTTAGGATTTTTCTAAGATCAATTCACCTAGTGATAGATCTTAGATAATTTTTTTCCTTGCAAATAATTAGGTTTAATATTTATTATAATTAAATATTGAAATTCATTTTATTTGTATTTAAAAATTCATAAAAAATCCACATTGCATCCAAAAATTCCAAAAAAAATTGCATTGCACTCATTTCATCATAATTATCATCTCGGTCAAGTTTCATATTTTTGGACATCGTTTGAACGTAATTCACATTTTAGTCCCTAATATAGGCCGAATTTGCATTTTGCAACCTTTATTGCATTTAAAATTCCAAAAAAAAGACCGCCTAGAAAACCACGCATGATTTTTGATAGACTTAAGTCTAGGATGTTCCTTTGCCTCCTTGTGATCGACCTTGGACTTGCTCAAGTAAAATAAACATAAAACCGCATTAATAAAATTGAAGAACATTTTGTGTGGTTATTTTCTTGACTGTTTCTGATTGCCGCCTACAACGCACGCCTAATCATCTTTTAACACGAACGATAAAAACACATCCTTAACTCGGCATTTTCGAATTCGACAGATGGCGCCGTTGCCGAAGAGGCAAACGGCTTAGTTTTTTGTCTTGAAAATTTTTGTTCGGTTTTTCGCATTCGTGTAGTCTGACCCTCGAATTTTTCATTGTAAATTCCATTTTTTCCCCTGCAATTTATTTTCTGCATTTATTTTTCATATTTTATCGACTCACTCTCTTACAAATTCTCTCTTATTTTTCTTGCGAGGTACCCGGTATGTGGAGCGGTTATCTAGAACCGACGCAACTTCACCGACTTCCGCAAAAGCTGCAATTAAAATTAAGATCGAGTCGAGTCGTGAGAGAACGTAGAGTCTAGGATTTTATTTCTGCAAAATTTTAATTTCTGTCATTAATTATATATTTACAGTGGTGTTCGTTTGGACTCTCGCATATGTAATAAGATCTCTAACTTTATTCTGTGGTGTCGTGGCCTGTTTCACTCTCCGGTGAGGGTTGGGCCCGACTTGAGTGGCGATTAGGTTAGACCTGTACATACGACTCTCAGAGCATTTTTAATTCTTGATTGTGCTCGTAGGATCTTAAGCCACACTGCACTGATAATTGAGACGCACATAGATCGTTCAATTTAGCCAAATTTAACTCATTTCTTCCACGCTAATAGAACTTTCTGCTTAGGTGCGGTTTTTCATCGGCCTGCATCTCATATAGAATAATTTTCAATTTCTGTCTAGCATCCCACATGGAGAATGCGAGGATTCACTGTAAGTCTTCTAACTGAGCATACATCATTGTTTTTGCCTGCATCGGCTTTTCCCAAATTTCTCCCTCTTATTTTATCACATAATTTTAAAAAGAAATTGGGACTGGATGGTAGACGTGTATTTCGACTCACTTAAATTCTTCAGTGATCACCTAATTAAAATTGGGACTGCTAAATATAGCTGATTTTTAAATAAATCATAAAATCAAGAATTTTTGCAGGAGAGTAACCCCGACCTTGGATGTTTTTATTTTTCTGAGTGAGCGAGAGACGACACTTAAGATTAGAACTAAGCTCCGATATTTTCATTCAAACTACTGATTTTAAAAATGATTAGCTACTTCTCAGTAAGGAATACGAGTAGCCGATAATCGGTCCGGACTTCCTTAGCAGAGTGGGTGGTTTAAAGGACACCGCGTAAGGCTTTGTCCTTAAGTAACACGTGTAGCCATTTTACGGTCCGTACTTACACCTATACTGGTTGAAAGTGGATGCAACTAGTCGTACGAACTCGGGACAGACTGTAAGAAAATTTCGACACCTAACAACTCGCTAATTTTTTGCCAAGATTGATTTATCACCAACTAAAAATCAAAAAGAAAATAGCCGAACTCTTACAGCTTTATTGTGTGAGTTGGTGAACCTGGGGTTTGACTTGTGTTTGCATTGGTGTACGTGAACCGATTTCGAAGATCAAAAGCCACACACTTGATAACAATTCTTTTGACTATCTCGTGCAATCATCTCTCTCAGCTCTTGATTTAAACATCATCATGGAACTTTTTCCAAATTTCAGATCCAACCCATTCTGTCCAACTCTTTCAAAAATAACCAAACAAGTATATGAGAATCCATTAATGCTCTATTATGAAAATGAATTTGTCTCGGTTAGGCCCAAATCAACTACATCCTCTTCTTTTAATCCTCCAACATTTGCGGAAAACTTTCACCTGCAAATGAATTCGGCCTCCTCATTGAATTCTTACTCGAATCATCCGACCACACATGACCATCTACCATCTTGGACTAAACCGTCTTATTCTGAGTTTTTCACCAATGAAACATTTCAAGATCAAAATCCCTTTGAGTCTCGTGACTGGTAGAGAAACCAAACCCAGATGGAAAGACATGCACTTAATGATAATCAACGTTGGATTGACCACGACAGACCCCTCGTCAGACATGATACTCATACAGAGGACTGAATTAACCTCTTAAAAACACGTAAACCATGGATGTTGACTCCACAATATCAAGATCTGACTAATCATGATCAAAGGATTGAACTCTACTCAAATTAAATACACATGCCTGAACCATATGAGCAGCCTCCTTCCATAATTTTTGAGGAGAATTATCAGAAAATAAGGATCATATGTCGGACATTCTGAGAAACTCTCCTCTCCGCACATACAGGAAAATAGAAGACGAAATTATTGGACACAAAACGGCTGCTCCCATGAATGATCATGAACAGAATTTTGAGGATGATATTTCGAGCATAAAAACAAGATTTGAATTGATGGAGGGTAGATTTCAAAAATTTGCCGACCGAGTAATATCATTCTATGGTCGCTCGGATATAAAATTGAATGAGGAAAGGATTGGATCTCATGATGAAAATTTTGAGGATTTTCAAAACCTAGGGATGATTCTGATATCAATACTTCTGCTCGTTATTCCCTTAGAAATAATTATGCCTCTGACATTTACCTTGAGCATCAAAGCCCCTGCTCATCTGAGGAACACACCACATCACCACACCACATAGAAAATACCAAAAAATTAAAAATTTTAAAAACTACAAAAAATCGAAAATCCAGGAAATTTTATAAAAATTGAGACGAAGAAGATCTAAAGAATTTGGATCCTACTGTACGGGAAGCACTGGAAAAACACTTGATTTTTGAACTTCCCTTCATAAAGGCCGTTGAACACTTCCCCGACCTTAAAATTTTTTTAATGCACACATTAATGAACAAAAAGTCGGGAAGTATTAGAAAAAAAACTGAAAGACATATCTTGTCAATGGCCTCCTCCTTGGTGTTGAGGAGAAAAACCAAAAGCCGCATAGTGAAGCGGTTGCCCAGATTTGACTGTGAAATCAAAGACACAATTTTCACCCATGCTGGAATTGATGACGATTCACCGATCAATATCCTCCCGACCTCTGTATTTCAGAAACTTAAACTCGGGCTGATCAAGAAAATACGAGAGATTGTTCAATTGGCGGACCGATCAATAAAGCGGTCGAGAGGAATCATTTCTGTCATCATGATATTCCAAGGTGCTCTGCTCAAAATGAAATTCACGATCATTGATATTGAGCATCAAGGAGAATTTACCCAGTCTCCAATTATTCTCGGAAAGCCATTCTTAGCATTTTCTAAGGCAATTATTGACTGTGAGACTCGGCAAATCAATTTTACGGCATTGGAAGCACTTCGATCTGACACAATCTTTGAGGAACCATGATTTTCTGAGGTAACCCACGAAGTCTCCGACAATCGTAACTATGAAACGGTAGAAGTGCCCTACCCCGCAATTACACTTGAGATAGCGGTTGTTGATGAGACTATTGGTTTAGAAAATCTCCCTCCTGCTCCATTCTCAGCTGCTCTCACCATGTAAAATCGAGCATATGAATCATATGATCCGGAGACTTATGCATGGTCACACCCAGGGTCAACCTATGCTGACTACATGGATTACATCAACTTGACACATGAATGCTCTAATGTCAAATCAATTAAGAATGAACATATAGAAACTCTCACCGGTATTTCAATTCCCGCGGATCTCAAAATAGACGAATCCTTCTACTACGATCTTGAGATATATGCATGGTCGCACCCTAAAGCAACCTACTCTGATTATCTTGACCAAATCCTCCCAAATCGAGAGTGCACCAACATTTAGGAGACTAAGAACAAACACGCATGCCGAACACCAACCAAGGAGAAGAAATCTAATGGATACTCATCTGGATACTCAAGTGAACCGACAGCTTCATGAAACAAGAAAAAGAAAGTCAGATTTGACATTTCGGAAGAGGAATCGGCTGATGATCCCTCATCAGGTCCGGAAAAGATAGTCTACATGAGTGAAGTCTGTTCGGCAGCTCTAAAGCCATATCTTTACAAGGATCCAAAATTTGATTCTCGTTGGAAAACTCCCGTTCCTAATTATTACTCATCCAAAGCTGATGCTCCTACCTTCCACAAATACACTGGAATTATTTCTTATGAGCTGACTGAGACCGGAGCATCTGATTATTCATCTGAGGACAAACCGATTGATCTTAAAAAGGAACGAATTTTGAGGAAACAATTGAAGAAACAAAAAGACATGAATATCTGGAATGTGTCCACCTTCAAATACTATTCCTCTGAGGATAGCTACCTTTCATCTGACTCAAATATTTCATCTACTATCCATCATGATTTTTTCTGAGGATGACACTGATTATGTTGGGGAATCATATGCTTCATCTCCGTCTCATCATTACGATCTCCCACCACACGCTCACAAGAAGATCAGCCGAAAACCGCCTTAATCATCGGCTACCCACCCTCCCTCCCGACCTCATCGGTCTCCTTATACAACTTCTTCCTCTACTTAGGCCAAGGCCTAAGTATAGGAGGGACCGATGCCATCTGTATATACCATTTTTCCGCATCACACTCTTTCTCCCGATCGCTCCATTTCCACCTTTCTCTTATACTTAAGCTGACCAGAGCCTAAGTATAGGGGGAACCGACACCCACCTGTATATACTCTCCTCATTTACATATCCGACCGCCCCTTTTTGTGCTCTTCTTCTATACTTAGACTATTCACAGTATAAGTATAGGGGCGGACCATTGTATATCAAAATTTTACTCTGTTACGCTTAGCCCGAGCTATGTCTTTATTACGCTTCTTGTGCTCTGAGAACACAGCACTCGCTAAGTATAGGGGGGTCTGTATATATACTGCGTATATATTTTAGCCATACCTCGTACTTTTGCGTAAGTTTATATGTATTTACGGGGTGGGTAATTAATCCAAAAAAACTACAAAATAAAAAAAGTTTTGCTACTAACACTGACTGTGCCCAAAATTTCTGAAAAAAATGGCTTCTTATTTTTGCATAAAAAACAAAAACAAAACAAAACAAAACAAAACAAAGAAAATCCCTTGCATAAAAAATCAAAAGAGAAAAATGTGTCTGCATTCCACACACTTGTACTTCATCCAGCATTGCATTCATTTGCATATGTGAAAAGTCATCGGGTTCTGAACCGAGTTATGAGCTGAAACCGAGAGTAGTCTGGACTTGACCTTAATCCACCTAATTTTCAGAGGAACTTCACCGAGAAATAGGATTTTAGAAGCTTCAATTCTTTGACTTAATTCTTTAAGTTCCACATAACAATGTGCAGAGTTTGACTCTTAGTGTCTAACCTGGTCTCTTCATTCTGAGTACAACTCTGGAATAAGGAATTAATTTGTACTCTCGCACTATGCACTTAGCTCAACTCAGACGGGATGTTGGAAGACTGTGTGAGTTTCTTTTCTGGTAGCGTAGAAATCTAAAGACCGGAGTACGGGTTGAAATAAAGCTTCGGAAAAGGGATGGATGGCTGGGCACAATTTTTTCTAAGACCCAAAAAAATGTATGGAAATAAAAAGATTCTATATCCATAGGGGCACAACAAGATCCAAGCAGAACCACCAAAAATTCCAAATACAAAGAAGCATTCTACCAAATAAATATCTGACCAAAAGGTCCAAGCTTCAAGAAACCTGCAGATCTTGGTGGAGACTTGGCTACACTGGCCATCTTCACAAGGAGAGATGGATACACTGGCCACCCTCCAGTTCTTTTCTCATTCTTCTAACGTCTCCTCCCAATTCGATTGTGAACACAGCGCGACAGACCTTAGAAGGAAATACCTGACTCCCCGAGGACGAGTTACTGGAGAGGAGGTTTGCGCGGTAGTCTGGCATTCTGGGTGGGACTAGCTAAAACCTTTCACACACAAGAGTCGATTGTTCAATATTCATAGGGTATGCTCTAGGAAGAGGATTGATCTAAGATGACTTCTGAGCTGAAACTGAAGCAATGATGTGTAGAACTTGAGGGCTGTTGATTTTAAAATTCTAAGTCTCACAGAAGTTCCGCCACACTAATAATCCAAAGGTCGAATCTAGATTCATTTTCACCTTCATCTCATGGTCTTGGTATGGAACCCAATCTCATTTCACCTCATGGCATTTCTTTTTAATGCTCAGGGACGAGCATGCTTTAAGTATAGGGGGATGATGAATCTCGAATTCATCACTCTAAATCTCATTTATTAAGCTCAAATCCCCTAAAATCAACAGCATTTCGGCATCTATTCTGCATAATTAGCATTCATGCATGTTTTCATAAGAATGACATTTTAGCATAAATTTCTGCATAAAATAAGAAGCCAAAAAATCCCAGCCAAATTGACCTGTAAATAGCCTAACTTCCCAGATTTTTAACTCATTCATGCTAACTCCAAATAAGCCAAAACCACCTCCACTGTGTACATCTCACTATCAAGAATAAATAAAAAATAAAAAAATAACTAACCCAAATAAATGGACCAAAAACCCAAACCCTAGTTTCAGGATTTCCGGACTAAAAACCCCATATCTTCCTCATCCAGTATCCAATTTAATCCTACTCACTTTTGAACTAATGCGCATTCAATTATCTTCAAAACAAGACCAACTTCAAGTGAATCAGAGTTCATATGTGAAAGTTGGGTTTTGGGCCTCTTTTGTATATTGTATATTTTAGCGGTTTTTAACCTAATATTTTATGTACATATTTTATCAATTAGTAGAAATCTAAAAAAATTAGATTAATGTGTAATTATTTATCTTTGATTTATCATATTTTTCCGTATTTTTGTCTGATCTAAAAATGACATAAAAAATTACAAACCCCCAAAATCAAGGTATTCTATGTACATGGGATACCCAAAAAATACCACTTTGTGCAAATGTTCGATTTTGGTCTTGATGTCATCATAAAGTTGTAGATCTCATCGAGACCAGCAATTTTTGTGAAGAAACTTTTTTGATCTGAGGTCGTTTACTATTTTTTATCGATTTTACAAAATATTTATTCTCTGATTTTTCTGGTGTTGACACGTGGCTGCCCCTGGGGCCGTCACGTGTCAGCCAATTTTGGCATATTCAATAAAGTTTTTATAAAAAAATGAAAAAAAATAAAAAAAATAATCGGACGCACGTGCGTCGCACGTGCCTCCCAGGCACGTGCTCTGCACGTGCGACCCCGCCCTTGATCCTTGTCTCGCCATGGCGGTCGTCTTCCCCATTGGTCCCCCTTCCCCCATGCGGCCGCCGCCTGCGTTTTTCACCGCCGACCGATGATTTCACTGCATCTGCGAATCTCGCAAGTCGCAAGCTCCTCCAATCTACCCCAATCGGATCCCCGTCTCCGATCGTCCCCCCATCAGATCTTCATCTTCAATCATCCATTAACAAGCCCTCCTTCACAACCTATAAAAGACGCTCGCCGACATTCCTCTCCACATCCGCCGTTCAATATCAAGAGACTCTTTCCGGTAGTGACAGTCCGGCGAGCCCTCCTCCATCGGCGTGATCCAATGTCGGCAGACCTTGTCGCAGCTACGCCCCGAGCAGCTGCCGTGCTCCGGCCTACACCACCGTCGAGCTTCTCCATCCAGGTAGCCTCTCTTTCTCTACTCCTTATCTCTCTCTCCATCTTCTTCACCACATCGCCGACGCAATACGCCACCGCCGTCTACGCCAACACCGCCACGCCGCGCCGCCTCTGTTCTTCGTCCTCGGTCGTGTGTCGGCCAACGCCATCTCCGCTTCGTCAAATCCCTCCGCCCGGCTCGCCTCCGCCTTACGCCAAGCTACATCATCGCCACCACCACCTCTTCTTCGTCAGTTAACATCGACAACACCATCTCCGCCCGTTCCGCTTCGTCGTTCTCCGCCCAGCGTCCACCGGCCACCTCCACCTCTCCGCCTCGCCTTCGGCCCGCCGGTTGGCCGAGACCCCAGCACGTGCTAGGCACGTGCGTGGGGGACTTCCCCAGCAAGAATCAGCCCAGGGGTCACGTGTGGAGCACGTGCCCCTTGGGTAAATTGTAAAGGCCCCCCGAAGCTTCACCATTTTGCGTGCCAGAACTCACCACCTACCAGGTCACGTGCAACGCATGTGACTTGGTGGAAATTTTGCAGAGTCGCCTCCACATCATCGGTAAATTACAATTAAACCCCCAGTGCATTTATTTCTTTATTTTATTTATATTCATAAATTGCATCTGTACCCTTGTGTATTGTGTTCCCCTGTAATTTTAGACCTCTTCTTTATCTTATTTTATTGATCTAAAAATAGCATTTTGTTTGACAACTAATTCTCTACACTTTGACATATTTTGGCATTTTTGTAATTGATGGTTAATTAATAAATAATTTTTTTTATGGAAACTTACATATTTTGCCCATTTCTTGCTCTGAAATTCATAGTTGATTAACCGTTGCTCTAAAAATCCCCGAAAAATTACATTTTGTAGAGTTAACTGTGTTGACATTGTGCCCAAAAAGATTTGCATTTGCATGCATAGTTTGCCCTGTAAAAATCATTTTGCATATTTCAGTGTTTAAGTTTAGTAGGTATTAGATCTCACATTTTCGAGGTTAGGATTTTTCTGAGATCAATCACCTAGTGATAGATCTTAGATAATTTTATTCCTTGGAAATAATTAGGTTTAATATTTATTATAATTAAATATTGAAATTCATTTTTTTGCATTTAAAAATTCATAAAAAAATCATATTGCATCCAAAAATTTCAAAAAAATTGCAGTGCACTCATTTCATCATAATTATCATCTCGGCTAAGTTTTATATTTTTCGGACATCGTTTGTACGTAATTCACATTTTAGTCCCTAACATAGGCCGAATTTGCATTTTGCAACCTTTATTGCATTGAAAATTCCAAAAAAAAGACCGCCTCGAAAATCGCGTACGATTTTTGATAGACTTAAGTCTAGGTTGTTCCTTTGCCTCCTTGTGATCGACCTTAGGACTTGCCCAAGTAAAATAAACATAAAACCACATTAATAAAATTGAAGAACATTTTGTGTGGTTATTTTCTTGACCGTTTCTGATTGCCGCCTACAACGCACGACTAATGATCTTTTAGCACGAACGATAAAAACACATCCTTAACTCGGCATTTTCAGATTCGTCAATCATCCAAGCACCAGTTTCTATGATTCAACCAGTGAACCAATGGTTGTATGATCATTAAAGTGGTCATGGTACATAACCCTAATTGTAGTATGTAACCTTATAAGTGCATTTATTCATTTAATATTAGACACATAGTGAAATAAACCAATAATTTGTATTGATATATCAAAAATCAATAGCATTTATTGTAGAAAAGGGTCACTTCGGGCTTATATGGCTAACAATATCCACGTGAAGTTACCACCTTCCCAGAAACCTTTACGATAGCGAAATATAGGGACTTCGATCATGATTTATGTCGACATCATATAATCATGGATAATTAATGATAAATGATATTTTTATCATTGATATAAAAATAATATCCTAACCAAAAGCTCAATAAATGGAAAATGTCTAATATGCCGACTTGCTGGTGTTGGACATGTAAGCCTATGGTGACCCATTAATGCAATAAAAGTTATTATGTTTTCTAAATTAAAATTGTGTTTGTACTTAATAAAAGATCTCTTGGTACAATTGGGACTATGTACCATGACCATCTTGATATTATATTGTTGTTGATCTAAAGACTTAGATCATAGAGGCTGATGTAGGGTTGTAGATCTAAAAAGTTAGATTGATGACACAACCACCATCGTCAAGTAATATTCAAGAATGATCTCCAATCTGAAAAAGAGATGGCAATCTTCTAATGTAGCTCCTTTACGTAAGATAGAGATTCAGAGGTATCGAACTAATAAAATCAAAATGTTGACCAAAAGTTAAAATATTGATCAAAAGTCAAAATGTTTAGTTTGATTCAAGGTGTTGATCACTTGATGAGATCGAGATATCAAAGACATGAGGTGTGTAATGTCGCAAACATGCACACATCCTTTGACCGGAGAGCGATATGTGTGTGTGTGTGTGTGTGTTCAAGTATGTAAATCCGATAGACCAATAGGCTCATGACCTAAACAAAGTCTATATACTTGTGTGTTGGTGTACACATGAAGAGGTATGAGATATATGATCTTTCGAAGGAATCATACATGGTCATGTTTTATGAACCAGGAGAAATAGCTCACTCATGAGATACTAGAATCATACCAACTCCATGAACGGTTATCTTGTTTATTAAACAAGACAATAATTCAAAAATATTAATATATGTTTTTGGAAAGCAAATGGTCGGTATTGTCACTCAATGATCAATTGATAAATCTATTGGTATAACCTCGAAGAAGGCAGACAAAGGGTTTTAACTTTGGGGTTGAACAAAGTCTTTAAGTATGTAGGATGCTTGAGTATTAAGAATATTTAGGGTTGATGTGATCATATTATATCATATACAGTGACACTTTGATTCTGATGGAGTAATGAAATCAGGTGAATTTTAGCGACTTCATTTTATGTATATATAGTTGAGAATTAATTATATCAAATATTATATCATAGAATCCATTTCTAGTGTCTATTTCTAGATCTGAATGTTGAACACGGAAATAGAAATGTTATTGAACCCAATTCTAGGGCCCATTTCTGGATCGAAATGTTAGAAATGGAAATGGAAGGGAACTTATTTCCAGTGCCCATTTCTAGTGCCCACTTCGAAATCCAAAATGTTGGAAATGGATATGGAACCAAAAGGAAATGGATCAAAATAGTTATGCTCGTAGATTGTTTAGATCATGATATTGGATATCAAGTTACTATATGTGGATAGTATAATCTCCCTAACATTATCTCTAAGTATTCGTGAATGCTACTCATGAGTCCTAATTGGATCAAGACTCATACTTTGAAATATCAATATCAAGATAATAATTGTTATTATCATGGATATAAATATTATGGGAATATGTGAATATAATTCACATTATTAACAATTAATATGGATAGAGATCCATAATAATTAGTATTGATACGAATATGATGAGTATTTAATTAAAACATATGTGAATGTGATTCACATAATTACATGATTGTAAATTGGATCTACATTTTTATTTTCAAATAATAAATTAAATTCATTAATTAGGAGGATAATTCGTTAATTGTCCCAAAGAGATATTTGAGAATTTCACCATAAGACGATTCAAGATGTAAAATGAGATAATTAGTTAATTGTTTTATGTGATAATTCACTAATTATCATGAATTATTTAGTGAATTATGTCAAGTGATAATTCAAGAATTATCATGAGATAATTAGTGGATTATGTGAATTGATAATTCAAGAATTATCATGATATAATTAGTGAATCATCTTAATTGATAATTCTAGATTTATGATAGTGATAATTGGTAATTATCAACTATCAAGAGAGATAATTCCATCATTATCATAAATTAAATCCAAAGCTATAAAAAGGAGGCTTGACCTTCTTTCTTGACAATTCATTCAATTCTATCAAATGCTCTATGCCCTAAGGAGAAAGGGGGGGGGGAAATAAAAGAGAATTGTTCTCTCTAGCTTTCTCTTGGTTGCCATCTATTCCACCATAAACCTCATCCATCCACCATCATAGCATCACTATCTTCCTCTCAATTGGCTTGGCCATACATGAGAGGTGTGGAAGGAATTGATATCATGCAATAAAATAATGAGGTAAAGATCGTATGGATCTTTATTCATGTGGACTACTTGGTGGAGAAGATCTCTCAAGTTCGTAGGAAGCAACATGAGTCATCATCATGCTCGTGAGAGAGTGTCATCATATCAGACTTGATTCAAGAAGCAACATGAGTCATCATCGTGCTCGCGAGAGAGTGTCATCAGATCCTTTAGAGACCTAGCTTCAAAGGTTTTCCTAAATACTCTTGTGATTGTGTGAAACCCTTTGTAAAAAGTTTCCTATACCATGTGATTTCACATTATCAATATTTTTGTTATTCAAGTTCATTGGTGTTCATGCGTTGAACATCTTCCTCTACGAATTTGATTTGTATTTTCTGCATTCCCATGACATGTGAGGTTAAACCTCCATTCAAATGGTATCAAAACCTCGCTTAAAAGATTAAGGTTGCATTTGAGTCCAATGAACAATATATCATATGATCCCATTTGTGGGTACATCATTTTTACGACATCTTTCATATTTTGAATGATTTGGAGACATACGATGTTGTTGTTGTCCACCCATGTTTATAACAATAATTTTGGGATATTTATGATGTCTATAAGGTCTAGTATCATACTTGAAAGTCCCACCAAAAGTTGGTGATGAATTTCAGCTTCTCCATCTTTATTTCTATTATTTATCCCTCTGTATTAAACTTAATAGTTCTTTAAATAATGATTATATTAAACATTCAACACCTTGTAACTATTTGAGGTTAATTATTATTTATAAATAAATACATATTATATGTATTGTGGTTTCCTTTATTGCTCGTGTTTTCCTTTATCAAATACCCAATAAAAATTAGAATAATTTTTTATATATTATATTGTATATTATTCATCACATACAAATACCAAAAAATAAAATAAAATAAAATAAGTGCTTTTATTTTATAAAAAGACTTACTAAATTAATAACTATGTATATGTGATGTATTTTGACTTCAAGTTCTACATGAAAGTTGTAGATCTTGAAAAGAAACATAACTTTTATATTGAATTTTTTTATTTAACATCAATTTTCATTTTATTTTAAATTTATAAGATTTTATTAATTTTTGAATTTTTAAATTGGGCCATGTGCCCAATCGGAGCTGGACTTGAGGCTATCTTTTATTTGAGTTCCTCCCTTCATCTAGGTTGTTTGATCTTTCAATCTGACATCTAGGATCGACTTGCCATATTCTTTCCCACAGTCACTTGATCACTTGATCAAGCGGTGCTCCTTAACCCACGCGTGCCTTCATCCGAGATGTTGGATCGCATGATCCAATGGCTCCTGCTTGTCTTCAACCTCTAGAAGTTAGAATTCTCAAGCTCACGACCTTTCAAACCACCCAACTTCTCCCAATTATCATCATCGGTCGACATGAATCTCCTCCTATTTCTGATTCCTAGTGAGAACCCTAACTCCCCTCTCTCACACCCTAACCTCCGTTGACACCTTTCTCTTCACACGAGAGATCTAGAGGTGGTTGAAACCACCTCCTTGCAACTGTCTATCTTCAAATAAAACTCCGCATTCATGCCTTTCTCCAGTCATCTGCACTCGTGCGAGGTTTCTCCCAGCCTTTCTCTGACTCCAGTGACAAAAAGAGTGAGTGATTGAAAGCCACAACTGAGAATCAACCTCCGACGAGATCCACGACCTCTAAACCATGTAGCAACACTTGCAGGCGCTGCTCGAGCTTCCAACCTTCGCCGAGTTGGTGAAGTGATGACCATGAGTGCTCAAGTGCTCTAACCCATACTCTACTTCTCCTCCCACCATATTCTATGATTTCTAGGTGAACCTCAGTTCATCCTCATCATGTTTTCTTCTATTTTTCCACGCAAGAACAACCATCTTTGACACCACTTGAATCGCTCTACACCATCACTCACACTCACTGATCTACACACACACTCCAGATAATTCTTCTTCTTCCTCTAGAACTCCCACCCACTCCGTTCAAGGTCACCTCCTTGCACAGGAGGTGAATGAACTAGAGAACCTATCTACTAGAGATATCAAGGTAGCCGAATAATCGCACGGTGACCAACTCTCCAATTGATCAATAATCAACCCACATTTTGATGAACAAATCAATGCAGTATAGATGTGAGTCAAAATTTATTATAACTCCACAATAAACATGTACATGGTAAGTATGGAGGAGTGTCAAACACATGGAGCGAATAGTATAGATTGAGAAATTAAAAATCAAGTATAATATTAATTTTCTATTTATTTCTTTTTATCCTTTTCTTTTTATTTATGTGGGTTTTTTGTTATATTTATTTCTACGAGCTTTTAATTATTTTTTATTTTTAATATTTTAATATTTTTACATTTTTTATTTTCTTTTTAAATTTGTAGAAGTTCAGTTTCTTTTTATTTTTTAAATAAAATATATAACTATATATAATAGTAATAATAGTATTATTTATATTATAAGTAATACATGGTATATATAGCTAAGATAGGGTATTATACTTTTACATATACCAATATATAGTAATATACAAAAAAATAAACTATTTTTGTTATTTTTATAATTTTTTATCTATTTTGGTAATTTTTATAAATTTGTGCTATTTTTTATGCATTTTAAAATAATAAAAATGGTAAAACAATGAATAAAATAATTATCGAATTGTTTTAGGTTTAATACATATAATTCCAAAAATTAAACTAAAATATTTTTACTATATAGTATATGTAATATAGAAGATTCATAAATAGAAACTTATAATTTTGGATCTGTTAGTAAATTTTACTATTTTTATAAGATTTTTAGGGTTTTGTGATTTTTAAGTTTTATATTTAGTATTTTTAGTAATTTTTTGATATGTATATAATAATATAAATCATATTTTTTAGAAATTTTTGGAGAAGTTTTTCTGATTTTCATGGGTTTTTATATTTAGATAGGAAATAAAGGCTTATTTTTAAAATACCAAAATAAAATTATGCGAAGTCAAGCAGGGTATCATGCATCTAATGTAATTTCCCTGCTATTTTTAGAGCTATAAAAATATTTATAAAGCTCAAATACACACACAAATAAAAGTCACGATTTAGAGGGATCGATTTCCAATTAATATAAACTATAATTAGTAGATGTGGATTGCTAGCATAAAGCCAATAAGAACCTCAAAAGCTTGGGAGGATATCCGAACAACAAGTTAGGCTAGATTGAAGCATCTCCAAGGCTTGTTCTTCGTTGTCAGATGAAGATCAACCTCTGGGTTTAATCAGGATCATTGGATCGTGGCAAAGTGGTATGTGTTGTGGATCGTCCATCAGGTTTAAGTGATTTAATCTGGACTGTCCGTGAGCGCACATGTGAGTATTTTGCACTATAACCCCCCACCTTTTATTATTCCTATTTAGTATTAAAACATTCATCTAATGTGTAATTAATTTTGTAATACTTGCATGTGGACCCCTAGACTTGTTGAATATTACACTTAGGCCCCTTGCCAGGTCACCTCATGTGGCTCTCCACGTGAGGCGCCCAAGTATTTTGCAAGGATACCCTCCCGAATTTCCTTATTTCTGTTTGGTACCAAAACTTATGGATTAAGTGTAGAACTTATGTGAAATTTGCATGTTTGATCATAGAAGTCATTTTATTTGCAAAAATAATGCCAATGCTTATTTAATGTAAAGTATTTGGGTTATTTATAGAATTAGTCCTGAACTTTGCTATAATGTTATGAAATGAAATGAAACTTACAGGAAATTGCATTTGTATCCTTTATTTCTTGAATTAATTTATTTTGTTTATTTGAAGTGTTTTAAATAGAATTTCTTGTCTAAAAGTTCTAGAAAAAATACTTAATTGCGTGGAACCTATTTTAGCATATATATTTTTATTAGAGAAATTAAAGTTATTTTTCTATTTATAAAATCTAAAAACATTGCATATTTCCATGTTTGAGCTTTGAAAAATTACAAAATTTTCAAAACATCCCCAAGCCCCTCCCTTAAAATATATTATACATATTCTATAGTGCTCTAACACATATCCAAAAAAACTGAAATCCTAGAAATTACAAAACTTTGAAAATCTTGTATAAATCATAAACAATTTTTCCAAAAATCAAAAATCATGTTTGAAGTTCCTGATTTTTCTTTATTTTTCTATTTTTGAAGAAAATTGATATTGGGCCCTAATGATCTGTTAGGTATTTATTAGGCCCATTTCAATATCCGATTTTTTTATTTTATCCTATTTTATGTATTTCTATTTTTAAAAATCGTTAAAATTCTAAAAAATCCCTCAAAAATCACCAAGAATAGAGAAAAATCTAAAAAGCACAAGGATATTTTATTTTGAAAATTTTATCTTTCTTTGGTATTTTAGAATTTCAAAAATGTCAAGTTTCCTTTATTATATATATGCCTATATATCCACACATATATTTATTCATTATCTATATTTATAAATATTATTATATCTATATTACTAAAAAGAAAAATCAATTAAAAACTTTTGCGAAATTTAAAATGCAACAAAATCATATAATTAAAACTCCACAAAAACATTTGAAAAATAGAAACAGAAAAATCACCTAAGTAGAAGCTCACTTTTTCTCTACTCCCCTCCGATCTCATTGATTCGACACTCTATGCACTTACTTCTATGCACACATTTTGTAGAGTTATAGTAAACTTTAGCTCTCATATTTTTATTGTTTATCTATTTATGGGTTGATTGTTGATTGAGTCACTTGGTTTGGGTACCTAGTGCCGTGAGAGCGACATATACATCGATTGGTGGCTCCAACTTGTCCTCCACGACATGCCCTCAAAGATCGGACGTTAGGCACCCTATTCTGAGAGGTTCACCATCCGGTGGCTCTGGTGTGTCCACGTTGCTTCACTTAAGATCCAACAACGAAGGTTTCACACCATTTTGCTTTGATTCAAGGGTCCATATTAGATCAAGGTTGACATCTTCATCCAACAGCTGCGAGGGGATAATGACGAATAGGGAAGAATGCCTTCCTTATTGAGCTTCGATCATTGATTACTCCTCCTCCTGACTGTCTCTCTCGCTCCTGAGGATCTCAACTCACTCCTGGGCACCTACACGGCTACAAGCGAGCTCATATGGGTCCATGCCTCATCAGATGTTGCTTGGAGGTTGGATCTTCGTCTGGTACCTGGAAGTGAGTTCTTGAGTTGATTCTCCTTTCAGGCGAGTCCTTTGTGATCCAACCTATACAAAACAAGTTGGGGCTCAAGGGCGATGCTCTCAACCCCATTTTGAAGCTGAATGGAAAGCGAAATGGGGTGGACGATAGATCTTTGGTGAGCGGTGGAGGAGGAGATCTGACGACTCGATCCTTGCAGGCTCGAGATGATTTGGGTGGAGGGATTTAATGTATAAGTTATGGAAAATAAGATGGCGTTGTTAGGAGGGTCGGAACGGGGTTGAATCATGGTGAAACAATGGTCGAAGCTCTTAGCTCCGGTGAACTATGATTTTGAATTGTAATGAAAATAAAATGAAATCGACATAAAGAAAATGCAGGGCTACACTAGAAATAAAAATGCAAACCTAATTAACCTATCACAACAGCTCTTACCTGGTCGGAGATCTGGGAGCAGAGAAGTCACTTGGGATGTACTCCGACAAACATGGAACCAACTCCACCACCCTTCTCTCCGTTTCAAATCGAAGGGTTGAGCTTCTTGTCATAAAGGGGCATGCTCCAGGAAGGATTTTTGGGGTTATGGATGTCTAGAGATGATCGAAAATAGGATTTAAGAGGATGAGCTTATTTTATAGAAGTAGCACGGGGCAATCTTGGAATGAAAATATCTCTCCAATCGAAGGTAGTTGGTGGAAGCTATGGGTATGGCGAGGTAGAGGGAGGTGTGTTGTAAAAGATTGATAAAGGGCTAGAGGAGGGAAGATGCATGATAATGGCATGAAAATTCTTTAAAGTGAGAGTTACATGCATGTACAGCTTCACATGAAGGGGAGTGTTGACATGGAAGTCAACATCTGTCGCACCCCATTAGGCCACATCGGCCATGCCATGACAAAATAGAAAATAAAAAGAAAAAATCCAAATAAAATAATAAATGATTTTATTTAAAATTTTAAATATGAAAAATATTTTTTATTTGTAAACTATTTTACCATGAATTTTACTTATTCTTATAACCAAGGTTTTAGAAAGCATGAAGTGTATCGAGGCGTTCTTCTAGTATTACCTCGAGTCGTAAGCCTCAGTCGTGAAAGAAAATTTTTCATAAAATATAATAATTAATCGTAATTACAATTTTCAAGTTCTAAAAATTAAATAGTTATGATTAAATACATAAGTCCATGACATTTCAAGGCTAAAATCATGGTTTAAACATCCAAGTTGTTATGTAACTCACTTTTTTTGGACTCTAAATATGTAAGGAGTCAACTAAATATGAATATGCAAGCACAATAATGGGTGACTATCCACAAAATTGAAAGTTTTGAATAAAATTCAACTAAAGGGACTAGATGTAACATGCCATTTTAAAAAATAGATGAGATATGTGTGTCACTCAATTGAGAAGGATAAGACAATAAGTAGTGAATCAGTGATCACTTTTTACTTTACCATAAGGATTGGGGGATAAAATACTTGAATATTGCATGTTATGACCATCTTTATTCATGCATGCTTTGATGTATATTAATTTAGTCCCGATTGAATAGAAGAAAATATGAGACATATTTACAAAAATATATGTTTCTAAATTTAGGTCAAAGTAGGGGACTTGCATCCAAACATTTTAATAAAGAAAACATTTATGCTTGATTCATAATAAAGATCAGAGACATTAGATTTAAGGACTCAAGGATCAGTTCTTTGTTCATGTTGATTTATAAAAAAACATGCATAACAAAGTAAAAATAAGCTTAATATGTTAATAAACTTTAAAAATTACATTTCAGAGAATCGTGATCTTAAGGATTTGAAAATACTTGCCTACAAAAGATGAAAAGTTCACAACAAAAAAGATATGCAAAAAATATTGTAGAAAAAAAATCAACATATACATGAGGTAGCGCCTCGAGGCGTGCCTCATAAGTCTCGAGGCGTACGCCTCAACACCTCGAGGCGTGTTTTTAAAAACAATACTTATAACCTTATTTATCAGGTGTTAATATTTGCATGTTAATATATATGTATATACACATGTATTTTGAGTATTTGTATTTTATTTTGTATTTTTATACTTAAAATTTTATATATTTTTATATTGACAACATTATTTAATATGTATTTACCAATTTTTTATAATATTTTTATGATTTATTTATATACATAAATAAATACATGTATGTATACTACATGTATATTATACATATGTATTTGACTTTATTATTTATTTTGGATGACTTTTAGATATTTTTATTTGTATTTACAATTTTAATATATATTATATAATATACATAATAATTAAAAATATTAGGAGGTTAAACATATAAATAATAAAATATTTTGTTTTATATACAGATGCTCAAGTACAATAGTACCCAAAAAGCTGATGTTTGTAACTTAGATCCATTGATGAAATCATCTTCATCTGATAGATAATTTAATTTTAAACAAAGTGAAGGTGAGTTTGTTTCATTTTGAGTTCATATGGAATAAATATTGATCAATGAGATATGTTTGCATCTTTTTTCATATGTGTGTACCTTGTTCACTGTGCATGATTTATTTTGGCTAATATTTTTCTTATATTTTTATACATTAATATGTACAAATTTTGTGTTGAAAATTTTATTACTTGAGGGATGATAAATAAAATAGAGCAATATTAGGATATTTAAACAATATATTGTATATAAAAGAATTAGGATGTCTATGTGTATTTTTTACAGTATTATACCTGTATCTCCCCCTACTTTATTCCTGGTCGACCTAGTCAATATTTGACATGGCATCGGGGTTTAAGGTCGGTCAATATCTCCTTTATTTTTCTTTTCTTTTCTTTTCTTTCTTTATTCTTTTATTTTGGATTTAAATACATGTATTTACAATAATTACATATTTATGTTAGATGTTAATTCATGCAAGTTAGTAGATTTATATGTATTTTACTAGAGATTTAAAGACAAAATGGAAGAATAAAGGTGAACGAATTCCTATTCGTCACAGAGGTGCACCTTTCACAAAAGAGGTGGATGGAGGGAGGCCGGTGGGGTGGAGGCACTGGTGAATGAGGTCCCTTCACATAGAGGGGACATGAGCCGAGAACGCCAGATGGAGTGAGGCACTATAGGAAGGGGTCCCTTTGCGGAGGAGGTACGCGGAGGGGCATTCGCAGAGGCAAGCCAACTGGGATAAGGTGCTGGCGCTGAATGATCTAGAGGGGCGGAGGGAAAGGTTTCGAAACTGAAAGGAAAGGAGGCAGAGGGAGAGCTCAAGAATGTGAGAGAGGGAGAGATATCCCAAAGAGACTGAGTTGCTTCTCGCCGTAGGATGCACCCATGCCATGTGTCGCTCATCAATCAATTACAATAGAATGTGCTGAAAGTCATTACAGACTCAAATTGGTATTTTCCTACCATCTTCTGGAAATTGATATAAATTGGCGCATCCATGCCAATGCCTTTACCTCCATCTCCATTTTTTATCCTCTATCAATGCATCAGTCACCTCCTCTTTGCCACAAAGTACCTTTGATCCGATGCCCCACAATCAAGTTTCTCGAATTCAAACTTTTTCATCATGGACGTGGATTCACACATTTACCAGATGAATTATTTGATGCCAATTTGTCAAAAAAAACAATCAAGTTAAGAAGAGGCCACGGTACTTAGGTTGCTACAATATATATAATAAATATATATAAATCTTTTATGCTCGAGAGAGTGAGACCTCTTTGAGTAAGAGTTTTTTCCTTAACTCGGGGGGATTTTTAATAGAATGTTTATATGTATAAGTAAAGACAATCCAACCATCTAAACCACAACAAGGGCGGGAGAAACCTCAGCAAAAACTGGTAGCCGGCCCATCGCCGGCCGCGGGAATGCGGAAGTGCCATAGCCGCCCGGTGGCACCTAGGCGGTTCTTCTTGCAGAGGAACTCGAGAGCAAATGTTTTCTCGACCTTGCGGTCGACGTCGTGGAGGAAAATGTCGGTGTGACCGTCACCCTTGCGATTCCTGGCCATTACCGCCGCCGTCCATATCGCGCTCATGCGGCCGGGTGCCTCCGGGAAATAGCCTCTTGGGGCATCAATCATGATGAGGTCCCATTCCTTTTCATATACCTCCTCTGGCAGATCTGCCAGAGCCAGTTTGCATCTCCTGCCATCAGAAAAACAATTCAGATTATTCATTTGGTAACTGAAAGAAGACAATTCAATCTATACGATTGGATTTTTTAATCGAATTCGCAAAAAAAAGAAAGCTATCACAGTCCGATCTCAAAGAACGGTCGCTCTTTTACATTCTTATTTCTACTAGGGTTCGTTTGGTTGCAGGGTTGGGCAGAGTTGGGTTGGCCCAACCCGAAGTACCCCTCCTTCCAAACATCCAAATCCTTCTCACAGTTTACTATTCACACGGGTACCCCAATCCAATCCAACCCTTCCCAACCCTGCAACCAAACGAACCCGTAATGTCGCATCGCAATAAGTCCAATCTGCTGCAATGCCATGAGAGAATCACGAGAAGAGATCAACAAAATTACCTATGTCTAGCATATGTTTTGCGAAAATACCCCTTGGTTATGTATTATCTCTTTTGACACCCATCCATCAGATCTTCAATCAGTATTATCGTGATTAGTTGCATAATTGATATCGTATAGGTATTAGCATATGTTGTAAACAATTGCATGAGTATCATTCAAATTTATACGCATGATACTTCGAACGTACGATTTGTATTTTTGACGAGTTCTATAATAATTGAATATAAAAATATTCCTTTATCACGTATAAGTTTTATATCCAAGCTAAAAAGTTGTGAATATTATCTCAAATAGCGGTATATAAACAGTTAAACACTTGACATCAAAAAACAATGTTTGACATGTTAGCACATGATACAAACAACTTGAACACATGGACAAAAAAAGGATGAAGATTGTGCGGAAGAAAGGAAGCTAGATAGGATTGCAGATTGTTGATCTAGACTTCTGTGAAAATTGTATCATGAGAAAGCGGAGAAAGTTAGTTTCACAAAGATTCCCTGGTTGTTCACAGGTTGGCCAGTTGTTCGTCGAGTCCTTCTAAGCTTAAAAAAACTATAAATTTCCTTATTTCCTATTATATATTTATATCTTCGAGGGAGGGAAGAGACTACCCGAACTCCATAAGATGCCTGGATGTCTTTCTTCCAGAGTTGATATGTTATTAATTTGTCTCATAGTAGATTCAAGAATTGATTGAGAACTACTTGACGAGGTTGTTGTATAGATGAACTATGTCTAAGACTGGACTTGCATCACTTTTCCTCTCTACTTTGCTCACACATAAGTAAATCAGACACACCTAGTGTTCTTTCAACCATGCTTAGCCTACGAGCACTTCATTCAAAGAAGGCATCAACCAATCATAGGTCTTGTCCTTTTGCTTGCCTTGATCCCTGACCATTAATCCACTCTCTGCAAAATTCCCTTATTTTTATAATATTTAGTTCATGAATCTAGTCCAAAAAAAACTATAGTGAGGCCCTAAAGAAATTGGTGACCCGAAACCGCTAAAACCATAGAGAAGCAACCTTGACCCTCAAAAAGAGAGATCTACAAGGATGGATTAAAAAACAAAAAGAAAACTGAAAGAATGAGACTCTGGGGAGTTAATGAAACTTCTGAATAAAGTATATTACAACCAAATGATGAGAATGTGCAACCCATCATAGAATAATTTGTAGACTCCAATGTTACGAAAGCCTACCAGAATCAACAAACACATGTTCATCTTCCTTGAATTACTTATTACTTATTGATGATGGTGAGCTGAAATGCTTCGATGAACTACTACAGGGTAACAAAAAAGCAATGGAAGTTAGCCATGGAGGATGAGATAGATTCCCTCACAAGTAACAAAATGTGGGATCTAGTCCTAATACTGAAGGGAAAGAAGGTTCTGCACAACAAGTGAGTATTCAAGGCGAAGGCAGAAGCTGATGGTACCGTTAGATACATGACTCAACTAGTCATGAAGGGCTTCAATAGAAAGTCGGAGTCGATTTGATAGAGGTCTTTGAATATGTTGTAAAGGTCTCAACCATCAGAGTAGTATTGAGCATTATTGCAGCTGGAGATCTACATTTGGAGCAGTTGAATTGTTAAGACAACATTTATTCGTGGGGATCTTGAGGACTACTACAAGCAACAACCACAAGGGTATATGGCTATTGGAAAAGAAGACATGGTATGTAAGATTACAAAACGACTTTATGACTAGAAGAATGCACTAAAGTAATGGTATAAAAAGTTTAATGAGTTCAAGACAAATACAATATTCCGTAGGTGTCACATTGACCATTATTGTTACTTAAAGAAGCTTGATATGTCTTAATAAATAAAATTATTGTATATAGATGACATAGTTGTTGTATGCTTTAACAATGAAGATATAATAAATCTCAAGGCAATCTTGTCCAAGGAGTTTAAGATGAAGGACCTAGGTAATGCAAAGAAAATTCCTGTAATGAATATTAACGTAGGCACGAAGAACAAGGAGCAAACATTATCTCTGTGAGAGTACATCGAGAAGGTATTAGAGAAGTTTAAAATGAAAAATGTAAATCCTACTCAAACAATGTTAGGGAGCCACTCCATACTTTGAATGAAGAAATAACCTATTAAAAATGATGACCACGAGCACATATCCAAAGTACCCTACTAATATGTTGTTGGTAGTTTGATGTACGCAATGGTTTGCACAAAACTGAACATCTCTCATGAAGTGGGAGTTGTGAGCATATTCAAAACAAATTTTGTTAAGAAGTTGTAAAGTATATTCTAATATCTGAGCGGTACCTCTGACATGACATTCTGTTAGCAGAAATACTGATAATTTTATTTGAGGTTCGTAGACTCAGATTCTACATGAGATATCAATGGCAAAAAAATTCCACACGGGATATTTTTACCCTAAGGAATTTGCTCATTAGCTGGATCTCTAGACTAGGGAAGATAGTGATCATCTCGCCTATAGAAGCACGACAACAACAAAAGCTTGTAAGGAAATGATATGAATGAAGGTACTGATGAAAGAACAAATTAAACAAAGAAAGTTAGATTGTAAATTATTGCAAAGAATCTTATCTTTTACTCATGAATCAAGCACAATTGATGTGAAGCATCACTTCATTCAGATGCATCCAGAAGATGGATAATTTGAGTTGAAGAAGATCCAAAATATTTAAAACTCCCATTGATGTGTTCACCGAATCCGTGATGATTAAGAAGCTGAAGATATATTCAGCTTCTATTGGTCTTTAAGCATACAAGACAAGGGAAAGCACACACCGACACTATTGATGGTGATCAAAGCATGGAAGCTACATCATGGAGTACGAATCAACCTTCAAGTGGGAGATTGTTGAGATTTATCTTGTGAAAACTGATTAGCCGAGAATTGGCTGAGAGGATTGCTGATGTGGTCGATCTTCCTCTTACCTTCCGATTGACTGAGTACTGATGGTAGGGATTACTGAGTACCATTGGTATTTTTTGTTATAGTATAAAAGGGGCTTTTGGAGCCACCAAAAATTGTATCTCAAATCATTCAAGCAATAGTAGAAAGAGTCTGATGTGTGCAAGCATTATAAATCCTTGCCTTATACAATTGTGCGTGCTTTTCTTCCCTAGTGAGGTATATTTTTGTTGTGTTTGATTTGATCAGTTCCTGACACCAAACTTTATAATATGCATATATGGTATATGCATTCAAAACACTATCCAAATCCAATGTGAAATCCTCGTTACATCCATGTCAACACGCACACAAACACACACGCACACACTCGTGCACACACGCACGCACACACGTACACGCACACATGCACGCATGCACACGCGCACACGTTGTGCACGTGCACACGCACACACGCACGCACACGCACACAACACAGATAGAGATAGAGAGAGAGAGAGAATAGGGGGAGGCTGCTACATGTATGTAGCAACTAACGTGACCGCAACATGTGGCAGCTTCTCCAATTTTTATTTTTTTTCAAAATTAAACCATGTATATTCATCTATATATCCCTCCTATATGTCATTCGAATTTCGTTAGAAACAGACTCACATGCCTTTCATCTAGAACATGCAATTTTAATGGTCTCAGATTTGCTGTAATCGACCTGTTCTGGATGGAGGTCTCAGATTTGCTGTAATCTCTATTTTTGACGAAATTTGAACGACATATAGGAGTGATATATAGATGAATATACATGATTTAATTTAAAAAATAACACACACATACACACACGAAAAGATGGGGCTGCCCCTTAGGGGAAGCCAACATGGCTACTCCCACCACATTTTTCGCAATTTTTTTTATTTTTTTGGAAAAATATCACCATGTATATTCATCCATATATCCCTCCTATATGTCATTCGAATTTTGTCAGAAACAGAGATTCCAACAGCCTCCATCCAAACAGTCATTTTTTAACTGTCGCAGAATTTTTTAAATCGATCATGTCTGGATGGAGGCCGTACGAGTCTCTGTTTCTGAAGAAATTCGAATGTCATATAGGAGGGATATAGTATGACTATACATGGCAATATTTCACAAAAAAATAAAAATATTAGACAAAAAATGGGGCGGGGCAGCCATGGTGGCTGCCCCCGGGGGCAGCCCCATTGACCCCATATAGGGTAAAATGGGGCTGCCCCATAGGGGGAGCTAACTTGGCTCCCCCTGCCTCATTTCGTCTGATTTTTTATTTTTTTTTGAAAATTGTTTCCGTGGATTTTCATCAATATATCCCTTTATTATGTCATTCAAATTTCACGTGAAACAGAGCTTCCTACGACTAATAAACATAGATCTCTTTATTAGCAATTCTGTTACCGTTAAAAAATGAATGTCCGGGTGGAGGTCGTAGGAGTCTCCGTTTCGCACAAAATTTGAATGACATAATATAGGAATATAGTGATGAAATTTTATGAAAGAATTTTTCTAAAAAAATCAGACGATATTGGACGGGGGAGCCAAGCTAACTCCCCTGTGGGGCAGCCCCATTTAACCCCTATTTGAATTAATGTTCACCATCTATATCTTTGATTTGCTACGGGGAAAGAGCAAGTAAGAAGAAGTGGACGGAGGTACCTCTGATTTGTACGGGGAGCAACAATCTGCAGCGAGAGCTGATTCCCCACTGCGAGAGGGGCACCTCGCGAGCCGGGCTTTTTGAGATAGGCCTCCATCCGGCTCTAGACTCCGGAAAAAGATGAAAAAGCCCTAAATGCGAATACATGTCCTACCTCATAATTTTTTTCTTACCTATATATGGGTTAAATGGGGCTGCCCCTGGGGAGCTAACTTGCCCCCTTCCCCGCCCCATTTCGCCCAATTTTATATTTTTTTTAAAATTCCTTTCGTAGAATTTCATCACTATATTCCTATATTATGTCATTCAAATTTTGTACGAAACAGAGAGTCCTACGACCTCTACCTAGACAGTCATTTTCTAATAGTAACAGAATTGCTAAAAACGACCCTGTTTGAATGGAGGCCGTAGGAATCTATGTTTAGCGCAAAAATCGGGCGAAACCGACCGTAGGAATCTAGAGGGCAACTCTATTTTACCCTATATATATAGGAGTTATCCTATGAGAGTCAAAACCTGTGAGAGCATATATTCTGGACCACATGATCTAACCAGGAGAGAGAAAAGCAGGAGAGAGAAAACATAATCATGTGGTCCAGAATGCATGCTCTCATGCTCTCACATTTTTTTGCTCTCATAGGATCACTCATATATATATATATAGGAGTGATCCTATGAGAGCAAAAAGTTGTTAGAGAATGAGAGGGATGATTCTGGACCACATGATTCAGGAGAGAGAAGACTAGGAGAAAGAAAACAGAATCATGTGGTCCACAATCATCCCTCTCATACTCTCACAACTTTTTGCTCTCATAGGATCACTGTGAGAGCATGAGGGGATGATTCTGGACCATATGATTCTGTTTTCTCTTTCACGTTCTTCTCTCTCCTGGGTGAATCATGTGGTCCAGAATCACCCTTCTCATATTCTCACAATTTTTTGCTCTCATAGGATCACTATATATAGGAAAAAATGGGGCTGCCCCCTGGGGGCAACCAACATGGCTGCCCCCACCCCATTTTTCATCAATTTTTTTATTTTTATTTTTTTGAAAAATAACACCGTGTATATTCATCCCTATATCCCTCCTGTATGTCACTCGAATTTCGTCAGAAACAGAAACTCCTACGGCCTCAATCGATATGATGTCGATTTAAAAAATTTAGTTACCGTTAAAAAATGACTGTCTAGATGAAGGCCGTATGAGTCTCTGTTTCTGACGAAATTCGAATGGTATATAGGAGGGATATAGGGATGAATATATACGGTGTTATTTTTCAAAAAAAATAAAAAATTTGCCCAAATAAGGTGGGGGCAGCCACATATGACCCATATATATATATGGGATAAATGGGGCTGCCCTCTAGGGGTAGCTAACTTGGCTCCCCCCACCCCATTTTCACCATTTTTTTTATTTTTTTTGAAAATTTCTTCCATGAATATTCATCATTATATCCCTACATTATGCGATTAAAATTTCACGAAACAGAGACTCCTACGGCCTCCATCCAGACAGTCATTTTTTAACGATAACATGATTTTTTAAATCGATCCCGTTTGGATGGAGGTTGTAGGAGTCTCTGTGTCGCATTAAATTTGAATGACATAATATAGGAATTTAATAATGAATTTACATGTTTTTAGATTTAAAAAAAATAAAAAAATATGTCAAACAGAGACTCATAAATATGAAAAACTTGTGGAATCATTTAGCTGAAAAAAGTAACACAAAAGATAAGGAGATCAAAGAATAAGAGTGATTATGCGAAAGTCCCCAAATTTAGATGTGATTCAAGCGTTGTAAGAGTTAAAAGTGCTTTAGGGTTAATGGAAGTAGCTTGACCCAGTTATCTTCCAAATCTAAACCTAATTAATGCAAAAATATTAACAAAATCCACTTTATTTTTAAAATCCGGATACAAGTTTCAATTTGGACCGATATCTCGTACATAAATTTAAAAATAAAATCCTGTTTCGATCCAATTTTAAATGAATGAAGAAATAACATTTTACAGATAAGAAATAAAGCATTGATAAATTCAAACAACATTTCAATAATCCCCCAAATGGATCGGAGATCAAATTGATTATATAAACATGAGTTTAATCGGTCGATTTATTAATGAAAAAGAAAAAAATTATCTAGATGATTAAATATGTAGATCGACCTTGAAACAAGGAGCACTTTCGATTTTGTGCGTTCTTCAAATAATTTTGCTTTTCCATATTACCATATATCTAGAATCAATAATTTTTTCTACGAAGAGCTACGAAACACGATTAGTTGTTATCCTTACTCGATATTTTTCTATTGAGGTCTATCTGTAGAGGTACTCCAATCAGATTACCGATTGATTTCCAGGTTTTATTTTAACATCGACTTTTACTCCAAGAAGAAACACATTGGCTTTATATCAATCGAATGAGCATATATAACACGTTTACTGTTGTAAATAAGATCACCAGTTCATACAATAAACAGTATAAAATCGGATCCAAATGAATTAACAGAGAAACGATGCAGATTAAAATCATATTAATCATATGTTTCCCAATCATTATCCGATTATTCAATGTAAATAGGAACCGATTAAAAGAACAGAAACACAAATACGGGCAGGATCCAGAAAGGGTAAAGCAATAAACGTATTGCGGCAAGCAAAATAAAATAGAGATTAGTTTAGAAGTCACCGAAGCGTCCATGAAAATGGACTGTCCTTAGAGAAGATATCGCCCCCACAATACCGGTGCGTAGGGTATTGGCGATCCACTCCCAGGATACGACGGTTCACGATCGTCGTCGGCGCACACCAACGGGATCGTCCTCGATTGTACCTCAGTGAATTGCAGCCGAGAGAGGTGAAGAGAAAGACGTTCGTCCGCGAGAGGAAGAACAAGAGAGACGTCGTGAGAGAGAGGTTTTTCTAGCGAGTGTAGAAAAACTGAGTCGGGTGAGGGATATAAATAGAGGGTCTCGCGTCTTAAAGATGCGACCTTTGGTTTCCAAAGAATGCGATCTTTGGTTTCCAAAAGATACGTCCTTTGGTTTCCAAAAGATGCGTCCCGAAGACGCATCCTTTCGGATCCCAAAAATTCGTATTAAATTCCCATTTAAGTCGACTTACCAAATTAATCGTACACGATTAATTTAATCGACTTACCAAATGAAATCTACAGCAAAAGTATCGAGATCCGAATTGACTCTCCCGAGCCCGATCCGGAGCCGGAGCCGGAGCCGGAGCCGGAGACGGAGACGGAGACGGAGCGGAGCGCGCGCGCGCGCGTGTGGTCCTCCATTCCTCCTCTCTACTATTGCTACAAGAGCTTGGGGTGTGGACTCATATTTAAGTCCACCAAAAAGTTTAGTTCTCCCCGGTGTGAGACTAAACTTCCACCCAAACTCCCATATTTCAAATTTGGGAATTCCCAACTTACCCTCCAAACCATTTGGTTTCCTAATTGAAACCAAATTGAATGCCAATTGTAATTACATAGTCTTTCCAATTAAAGTCTAAATACAACTTTAAATACAACAATCCCCGACGAATTCACCAATTTGAAAAAGAGATTCAAAAGGATTCAAGAGACTTCTTTCGGCTGCCCACACTTTGCTTTCAGTAAAGGTACCTTCCGGTTTCAACCTCTACCTTAGTTTACTACTTTCACTTTAACAGGAACGAATTGAACTACGTCTTGAACTTCAGACCTTGGTGTTAAAGTATACGGTAGAAACAACAAAGCGTTGTTCTTGGTATAATCTTCAGGGTTGGTGCTTTTAAAGGCCATGCACCCTTATCCTGTTTCATGAGTGTGTTCAGGAAAGACCCTCTTCCTTTAACTGCGGCCCACAGTAACACTCACATAGGTGGCGTTCTCCAAGGATGCACTGCTAACATCCTACCCTAAAGCTTGAACCCATTCAGAGCATATGCTCTTCCTAAACTTGCAGCTTAAATGGCACTCAGGCTTCCAGAGATAAGACATTCATGCTTACGCATTAAAGTTAGAGTGCCAACCAGTTCTCCAAACAGCTTGTTATTACCACATTGAACCTACTTTGTGGGATCTCCACTCAGTTAGGTTGGGTTGCTACTGTAGAGGAACTCCCAATGGGTCTCAGTCCCATCCCAAGCCTAGACTTTAGGACTAAAGATCTATAAAGTCCCTTAGTCAATGGATCTGCCGTGTTGTCTTTTGATCCAACAAAATCCACAGCCAACACTCCTCGAGACACCAAATCCCTTAACGTCTTAAGTCTGATTTGTATGTGTCTCCTTGTTTTCTGATTGAACTTTAAACTCTTGATCTTAGCAATTGTGGTCATATTATCACAATGTACCGAGATCGCAGGAACATGCTGACCTACCATGGGAATTTCAGACAGAAGTTCCCTTAGCCATTCAGCCTCAATTCCGGTGGTGTCCAAAGCACACAGCTCGGCCTCAAAAGTGGATCGAGCCAAAATGGTCTGCTTCACAGACCTCCAGGAGACTGCACCGCCTCAAAGGGTAAATACATACCCTGTAACACCATTACTCCCGGACTCCTCTATTTTCCCTATCCAGCTTGCATCACTGTATCCTTCTAGTACAGATGGATGTCTACCATAATGCAAATTAAGAGAAATAGTTCCCTTCAAGTACTTCAGTACTCGATGCAGAGCCTCCCAGTGAGTACGGTCAGGACAGCTAGTGTATCTACTCATCTTTGCAACCGAGAATGAAATATCAGGTCTCGTGCAATTTGCAAGATACATTAGACTTCCTATCACTTGTGAATACCTTAGCTGGGCTACAGGTACTCCACTTTTATTCTTAAATAGCGTTTTGGACGAATCAAAAGGAGTGCTTACAGCTTTGCAATCTTAATATCCAAATTTCTCAAGTACCTTCTCAACATAGTGAGATTGAGAAACTACAATCCCATCAACTGACCTTATCAGTTTGAGACCCAAGATCACATCAGCAACATCCATGTCCTTAATCTCAAACTTGCTACTCAAGAATACCTTAGTCTCATTAATAATCCTCATATGTGATCCAAACAACAATATGTCATCAACATATAGGCACAAGACAATACACTCATCACCTTTCACCTTAGAATAAACACACTTGTCGGATTCATGAACCTTAAAGCCATATGACAAAATAGTCTTGTCAAATTTTTCATGCCACTGCTTTGATGCTTGTTTTAATCCGTAAAGGGATTTGACAAGCTTGCAAACCTTTCCCTCATTCCCAGGAGTCACAAGCCCATCAGGTTGATCCATATAGATCTCTTCCTCAAGATCGCCATGCAAGAAGGCGGTCTTCACATCCATCTGGTGGATAGAGAGATCATATACAGATGCCAATGCTATGAGCATCCGGATTGTGGTCATCCTAGTCACAGGGGAATAGGTATCAAAATAATCGATACCTTCCTTTTGCTTAAAGCCCTTGGCAACTAATCTGGCTTTGTACTTTTCAATTGATCCGTCAGGTCTAAGCTTTCTCTTAAACACCCACTTGCACCCAATAGTAGAGCACCATTTGGGTAAATCAACCAACTCCCAAGTTCCATTAGCCATAATGGAATCTATCTCGGATTTGATGACTTCCTTCCATTGTTTTGCTTCAGATGAAGCCATGGCTTCCTTATAACTTGGTGGATCACCCTCGATCTGGTAGACAACGAAGTCGCTACCCAGATCCTTGGCTATCCGAGGTCTTTTACTCCTCCTTGGCTCAATCTCTTCAGAGAGATCATTGGGTTCAGGTTGAGTCTCAATCCCCACATTCGATATCCTTTCCACTTGGTCTGGAATAGATCCTGATGTGGAGGCGCCCTCAATGGTCAGATTCTGAGGAATCCCAGTCTTTAATGGAAAGACATCCTCAAAGAAGGTAGCATCACAGAGTTCAACAATAGTATTGACATCTATGCCCGGTATCTCGGACCGAATTACCAAGAACCTATATGCATAGCTATTTTCCAAGTAACCTAAGAAGACCGCATCAACAGTTTTAGGATCAAGTTTCTTTCTCTTGTGTTCTGGGACTAAAACCTTAGCGAGACAGCCCCACACTTTGAGATATCTTAAACTCGGTTTCCTATTTCTCCAAAGTTCAAAGGGATATTTTTCCATATGTTTTGGAGGCACCCTATTCAGAATATGGCAAGCCGTATTCAAGGCTTCTCCCCACATATAGGTTGGAAGTCCAGAACTCTGTAGGAGAGCATTGATCATGTCAGTTAAGGTTTTATTTTCCGTTCTGCTATCCCATTTGATTGCGGTGAATATGGGGCCGTAACTTATGAACTATGCCAAAAGATTTGCATTATTTATCAAATAAGTTAGAGGTATATTCACCTCCTCTATCTGACCTAAGGCGTTTAAGCACTTTTCCTGTTTGTGTCTCAGCCTCATTCTTAAAGATAAGAAATTTCTCTAAGGCTTCATCCTTGGTTTTCATTAGATATACATAGCAGTATCTACTGCCATCATCTATAAAGGTGATAAAGTATTTCTTATTGTCTCGGGTCAACACACCATTAAACTTACAGATATCCGTGTGCACTAGATCCAAGATCTCACTATCTCTAGAGACAGACTGAAAAGACTTCCTAGGTGTCTTTGCTTGCACACATATCTCACATTTTTGAGTTTTATCAATTGTGTGTTTAGGGATCAATTCTAAATTCATCATCCTTTTAATCGAATTTAGATTTACATGACCCAATCTACTATGCCACAGATCACAAGATTTAAGATTATTCACAACTTGAGACAAAGAACTAGAACATTCAGTACTTAAAACATTCAATTCATTAATGTTTACTGAATCACATCTAATTCTAAATAACAAATCAAAGTCAGCCAAATACCTTTACCATAAAAGACACCATGTCTCAGAATAACAACTTTATTACATTTAAAGTTTAATTCAAAATCATTTCTAACTAAGATGGAGCCAGATAACACATTCTTCTTAATGTCAGGAACATGCAGCACCTTATGCAACGTCCAGACTCGTCCAGAGGAGAACCTCAAGTTGACTTGTCCCGACCCTAGCACCCTGGCCGCAGAATCGTTCCCCATCTTCACAGTCCCACCGCTGCAGGTCTGATAAGAAGAAAACAATGTTCTGTCAGAACATATGTTCACATTGGCTCCCGTATCCACGAGCCACTTATTTGGATCATGAATATGGTATAGTTTAGGTTTTACAGAGACATACTCCTCGCTAGTCCCGAGTCCCATAGTGATCATGTTCACTTGTGGACTCCCGTCTGTAGCCTTAGGTTGAGCCTTCAAGGACGGACAGTCCTTCTTCCAATGGCCAACCTGATTACAGTGCCAGTAGGGTTTATTCTTTACCTTTTTCTGGATCTTGCCCTTTGGTTTCATTTTATTGTTATTGGGACCCTTTCCCTTTTTATCTTTGCCCTTCGAGGTCATGAAATTGACGTTAGCCTGAATATCAACAGGAAGCACAGGTTTTTGTTTCCTGTGTTCCTCCTCTATGGCAATTGTCACCATCAAGTCATCTATAGAGATTTTTCCCTTTCTGTGTTTCAGGGTCATACCGAAGTCTTCCCATAACTTGGGAAATTTCTCTATGATGCACATGACCTGAAACTTCTCTGGAAGTTTCATTTCGGCATCCTCTAGACCATGGAGCAAGAGTAAAAACTCGTGTACTTGTTCAGAAATAGACTTCCCCTCGGCTATGGAAAACTTCAAGAATTTGGCTACGGAGTATTTCTTAATACCGAGATCTTCGGTGTTATACTTCCGATCCAAATCTTCCCATAGCTCCTTCGCAGTCTGCGTGGATGAACAATATACGTCAAACAACGTGTTGGACAGAGCCAACAAGATGCAACCATGACATATACGGTCGCGGTCCTTCCACGCAGATTGCGCCTTATGGCTATCAGGTGAGGGGTTTTCCGCCTCCACCGTAGGACAGTCGGTTTCAAGCATCGAGATTAACCCTATGGTGGTTAACAGATCTTCATGCGTTGTTGCCAACGCTTAAAATTCTGTTCACCGAATTTTTCAGGCATACCCGTCATATCTACCCTCGATTTAAATATTGTTTTTGACATTTTAGAATCGGTTCGGGATATATTCTCTAAGATTGTTGTAAATAAGATTACCAGTTCATACATTAAACAGTATAAAATCAGATTCAAATGAATTAACAGAGAAACGATGCAGATTAAAATCATATTAATCATATGTTTCCCAATCATTATCCGATTATTCAATGTAAATAGGAACCGATTAAAAGAACAGAAATACAAATACGGACAGGATCCAGAAAGGGTAAAGCAATAAACGTATTGCGGCAAGCAAAATAAAATAGAGATTAGTTTAGAAGTCACCGAAGCGTCCATGAAAATGGACTGTTCTTAGAGAAGATATCGCCCCCACAATACCGGTGCGTAGGGTACTGACGATCCGCTCCCAGGATACGACGGTTCACGATCGTCGTCGGCGCACACCAACGGGATCGTTCTCGATTGTACCTCAGTGAATTGCAGCCGAGAGAGGTGAAGAGAAAGATGTTCGTCCGCGAGAGGAAGAACAAGAGAGACGTCGTGAGAGAGAGGTTTTTCTAGCGAGTGTAGAAAAACTAAGTCGGGTGAGGGATATAAATAGAGGGTCTCGCGTCTTAAAGATGCGACCTTTGGTTTCCAAAGAATGCGATCTTTGGTTTCCAAAAGATGCGTCCTTTGGTTTCCAAAAGATGCGTCCCGAAGACGCATCCTTTCGGATCCCAAAAATTCGTATTAAATTCCCATTTAAGTCGACTTACCAAATTAATCGTACACGATTAATTTAATCGACTTAGCAAATGAAATCTATAGCAAAAGTATCGAGATCCGAATTGACTCTCCCGAGCCCGAGCCCGAGCCGGAGACGGAGCGGAGCGCGTGCGCGCGTGTGTGGTCCTTCATTCCTCCTCTCTACTATTGCTACAAGAGCTTGGGGTGTGGACTCATATTTAAGTCCAACAAAAAGTTTAGTTGTCCCCGGTGTGGGACTAAACTTCCACCCAAACTCTTATATTTCAAATTTGGGAATTCCGAACTTACCCTCCAAATCATTTGGTTTCCCAATTGAAACCAAATTGAATGGCAATTGTAATTAAATAATCTTTCCAATTAAAGTCTAAATACAACTTTAAATACAACATTTACAGAGGTCGGGTATCCTACATCTCTTTATTGGATTAAGTGCCAATCAAATATTCATCATAATCATTAACAAAGAATTATATATCGAATGTCAGTGTTCAGAAAGATTGGTTTTGCAATTCAGAAAGAACTAACATCACAACTTGTTATCCGTTTGTCTTCTATTTCGATGTATTCCCTCTATTCACTTATCATGTAATTCTTGTTCCTTCCGACTAATTTTAATGAATCAACAAATGGTCAACGACGTGCATTTGTATCTTTACTTGTTTGCTACATTACAACTTTACAAAGGAGTGCCCATAAAGTAAGTTTCTAATTTAAAATGGAATTTTATACCATGACTCCTCGTCATGTTCAATTACACCGTAGACCCCTATAATCTTTGTAATTAGATCACGATACTTGTAAATTCTACAATGACCCCTATAATCTTACCAAATCTATATATCTGTTGAAGAGTGAGATTGCAGCGGTCGTGATGTAATTAGAAAGAATATAGGATTTCTGGTGTAGTTGGACAAGATTTTAAGGTGCGAGATGTAAAAGTTTAATCTAAAATGGTATCTAATTTAAAATTGTGGGAATTTTCTTGAAAGCCCTTCTGTATATCGGTTTCTATATGGTCCCTAAACTATCTGATACCGACAAAAGGGCACCTACCTGTTGCCCTTCACGAAGGCCCTCGGCGGCAAGCAATCCTCCTCCGCTCTGTACGTCCGCAGCAAGTCGTCGGCGTCCTTCAGCTGCGTCGGGTACCTCACCGTCTCTGCTCGGAGATGAGGAGCGCCCCGCAGGACGTCGGCGACCCACTGCGGGTCCTCCTCGAGGAACAGCGTGTGCCCACCGCGGTTGAAGGCGCTCCACATGCGCGAGTCGTGCCCGAGCCCGAAGACGAGGAAGTTGCAGGGCCTGCGGCTGAGGAGGACATCGAGGGAGATACGGATCTCCGCAGCGGTTTGCTGCGGGGTCACCGTTGAGGTCGCGTAGTGGAGGATTGCATCGTCAGGCTCCGTGGAATCGGGCATGGACGGTTTGGTGGTGGTGGTGGTGGTGGCGCAGAGGAGAGGGAGGTTGGTGGTGCTGGGTAGGTAGAAGGAGAAGAGGAGGGCGACGGTGATGATGACGGTGGCGAGGAGGAGGAGGAGGCCGCGCCTGTCGAGGAGGGAGGTCATGGTGATGGAGAGGGGAGTGGGACGTGTTGGTGCCACGATAGAATTTATGTATCGCCGATATTTTGGGCTCATGGTCCGATCTCTCCATGCAACGGTATAGATTAAGACTAAACGGCCTCTGCTGAACATGTTAACACATGTTAAAAAAATCTAGAAATGTTTTTTTAACAAAAACGGGAGGAAAAAGGTTCATTGGGCTATCAATCAAATCGGTTGAATAGATAATGACATCATTATTTTTAAAATCAAATTAAATTGAATTGGTATACAAAAGATGGTTGAACTGGTCAATTAAGTAGACCAGGGACGAATGGAGAACATTTTTCTTGGGGAGTAAAATTATTTAGATTGGAGGAAGGCAAATTATTTAGATATTATTTACTTAATTTATCTTGTCATTTTAGTTGTTAATATTTGGGGAAGGGTTCCTCTGTTGTAATCCGAGTTGCAAAAGAGGTGTTGTAACTATTTTTTTTTCAAATATGATTCTTAAAATCCAACCTTATAGATTGAATTTTTGAATAATGGTATGCATATCCTCCAAATTTCGTTCAAATCCAGGAGCTATATTTATATCAATGGTAAAAAATTCGATTCTCTTTTAAATGAGATTTAAGTCGCTTAAATATGATTGGACTTTTAAGCTCTAAGATAAAACATGAAACGAAATTAGATTTGAGCAAAATTTGGAGGATATGTAGAACATTAGCGGAAGTTTCAATTTATGAGGTTGGATGTATGGAAACGAATTCAATCTATAAGACAAGCTTTCAATAATTTCGTTGATTGAAGTTAATATTGGGAAGGTATTTTTTTACAGAAATACTCATATAAACTTATAATCAGACATAAATAATAACTATAAACATCGTATTGAGAAAAAGATCCCTGCAAAACCTTCGTATCACTGAAATATAATGTGATATCAAATAATATCATAAGATTTAATATGTTCAAACAAGTAACATTATACAATACTTTTTACCTAAAGGGATGCAAACAAATATAAATATGTGTACTCAATCCCTTATCGTATTTGTTATACATATTTTGACATGTGTACATGTATCTGCATACTATTTTAAAATCGATGCAGACAAAAATAAGGTTGCAAACATGTAGATACAAATATGTATATATATCCATATATGTATACACTAGAAAAATATGTAACCATATCCGTTTTAAGATCCTACAAAATAAAGGAGGTATCCAAATTCATATCTGTATATGCAAAGAAAAGAAAAAAAATCCTTATCTATACCATATATGCTAAATAAAAAACTATATATCAATGACAATTTATAAACGAGTACGTTGATGGACATATATGGATGTATCCGTATCCGATTACACATATCACATGGTGTTAACATTTAATTACTGTAATTAGATCACACACACAAATATTGATAACCGCATCAAACCGTACCCGCTGACATCTTTAGATATGGGTTGTGTTCAACATAGCAAAATTATAAAAGGCACGGTGTAATTACAAATATTACAGGGGTTGTACTGTAATCGGACAAGATCTTTTGGGCATGGGTGTAAAATGCGAAGAAAATCTAAGAATTTTGTTGCTTTGAGAGGCATGGAAAAAGCATATCATGAAGACTTAGACTTTCAGCAAGCGAGGTCTTTATGAAAGATGAAGCAAAAGTTTTATATATATATATATATATATATATATATATATATATATATATATATGGAAAAAATAAGGCTGCCCCCGCCCATTTTTCGGCCTCTTTTTTATTTTTTTTTGAAAAATAAAACCATGTATATTCATCCATATATCCCTCCTATATGCCATTCGAATTTCGTCAGAAACAGAGACTCCTACGGCCTCCATCTCGATGATATCGATTTAAAAAAATCCTTTTACCGTTAAAAAATTACTGTCCGGATGGAGGCCGTAGGAGTCTCTGTTTCTGACGAAATTCGAATGATATATAGGAGGGATATAGGGATGAATGTACATGGTGTTATTTTTCAAAAAAAATAAAAAAATTACCCAAATAAGACGGGGGCAGCCACATATGACCCACATATATATATATATATATATATATATATATATAGAGAGAGAGAGAGAGAGAGAGAGAGAGAGGGCTTATCCACTGCGCACAGGGCTCATTAGCGTTTCAATGAGCACTCATTTTAGGCCTTACACGTATATTAACAATAACTATATTTCTAATTATAGGCTACGACGAGTTTAAAAAAATCCTATATTTCCTATTATACAACGTCCTTAAAAATTGGAAGACGGTTTTGGAAAGAAACAATTCAAATAAATGATTCCACGCGGATGATTAAGGATCCAAATACTATGATAGTAATAAATGTAAATTACTGATCATTTTTTTGATATTACTGATCTCATAGTAGCTATTACTGGCAATTGGTTATGGTTTTACTGACATCACAACAAGCACTTACTTGAGCAATGCCCATTACTTACTGACCATAACTTTGTTATTACTGATCTCATAGTAGCTATTACTGACCATTGGATATGCCCATGACTTACTTAAGCAATGCCATGACTTACTGACCATAACTTTGTTATTACTGATCTCATAGTAGCTATTACTGACCATTGGTTATGTAAATTACTGACCGTTGTTTGGATATTACTGATCTCACAACAACCATTTACGTGAGTATTGTGTCGAAATTACTGACTTCTATTCAAAGTAGTAATACATATAGAAATTACTGACCATTGGTTATTGTTTTACTGACATCACAACAAGCACTTACTTGTCCATTGTATATATATTACTGAATTATGCAACATATAATACAATGAATGTAAATTACTGACCGTTGTTTTGGATGTTACTGATCTCGCAACAACCATTTACTCGATTATTATATATATTACTGACATAAGCATTTGGATCTCGATTTTCTGTAAGAAATCATCTATTCGATTGTTTTCTTTCCAAAACGATCTTCCTATTTTATAGGACGAGATATAATTGGAATAACACTTATTGTTAAATCGCTTTGCATATTAATCTCCTTCCAAAAACAACATCCTTCGAAATAGGTAACTACTCAAATGGGAATATACGTGTATGACCAATAAATGGTGCGCACCGAAACGCTAATGCGCCCTGTGCGCATTGGATAAAAATCCTATATATATATGAGGTTAATGGGGCTGCTCCCTTGGAGCAGCTAACATGGCTGCCCCCGTACCATTTACGGCATTTTTTTTTCAAAAAATATTACCATGTATATTCATCCCTATATCCCTCCTATATGCCATTCGAATTTCGTCAGAAACAGAGACTCTTACGGCCTCCATCTAGACGACCAATTTTTAACGGTAACATGATGTTTTAAATCGACACCATCTCGATGGAGGCCGTAATAGTCTCTGTTTCTGACGAAATTCGAATGGTATATAGGAGGGATATAGAGATGAATATACATGGTTTTATTTTTCCAAAAAAAATTAAAAAACGCGCCGAAATAGGGGGCGGGGCAACCATGTTGGGGGCAGCCCCATTAAATCCTATATATATATAAGGGTTGATGGGGTTGCCCCGCCTCATTTTTGGCAAATTTTTTTATTTTTTTAAAAAATATCGTCATGCATATTCATTCCTATATCCCTCCTATATGCTATTCGAATTTCGTCAGAAACAGAGACTCCTTCGGCCTCCATCCAGACAGGGTCGATTTAAAAAATCCTGCGACAGTTAAAAAATGACATATGGATGGAGGCAGTAGGACTCTCTATTTATAACGAAATTCGAATGGCATATATGAGGGTTATAAGGATGAATATCTATAGTGATATTTTTTCAAAAAAATAAAAGAAATTGCGAAAAATGGGGTGGGGGCAGCCATGTTGGCTGCCCCCACCCATTTTTCGCAATTTTTTTATTTTTTTTTGAAAAAATATCACCATGTATATTCATCCCTATATCACTTCTACATGTCATTCGAATTTCGTCAGAAACAGAGACTCCTACAGCCTCCATCCAGACAGGGTCGATTTAAAAAATCCTGCGAACGTTAAAAAAATGACGTCTAGATAGGAGCCGTAGGAGTCTCTGTTTCTAACGAAATTCGAATGACATATATGAGGGATATAGGGATGAATATACATGGCGATATTTTTTTAAAAGAATAAAAAAATTGTAAAAAAAGGGATGAAGGCAACCATGTTGGCTACCCCTAGGGGTAACCCAATTTTTCCCTATACATACATACATACATACATACATACATATATACATACATACATACATACATACATACATGCATACATACATATATATATGGGTAAAATGTGTATGCCCCCTTGGGGGAGCTAACTTAGCTCCCCCGCCCCTTTTTCCCAAATGTTTTTAATCTAAAACAGTGTAAATTCATTATTAAATCTCTATATTATGTTATTCAAATTTCATATAAAACAGAGACTCCTACGACCTCTATCCAAACGGGGTCGATTTAAAAAATCATATTACCGTTAAAAAAATGACTGTCTGAATGGAGGCCGTAGGAGTCTCTATTTCATACGAAATTTTTATGACATGATATAGGGATATAGTGATGAATATTCACGGAAAAAAATTCAAAAAAAATAAAAAATTGAAGAAAATGGGGGCATCCCTATTTTCCTCTCTCTCTCTCTCTATATATATATATATAGGAAAAAATGGGGCTGCCCCCTGGGGGCAGCCAACATGGCTGCCCCCGCCCCATTTTTCGGTATTTTTTTTATTTTTTTTTGAAAAATAAAATCATGTATATTCACCCCTATATCCCTCCTATATGCCATTCGAATTTCGTCAGAAACAGAGACTCCTACGGCCTCAATCGAGACGATGTCGATTTAAAAAATTCTGTTACCGTTAAAAAATGATTGTCTGGATGGAGGCCGTAGGAGTCTCTGTTTCTGACGAAATTCGAATGATATATAGAAGGGATATAGGTATGAATATACATGGTGTTATTTTTCAAAAAAAAAATAAAAAAATGCCGAAATAAGGGTGGGGGCAGCCATGTTGGCTGCCCCAAGGGGGCAGCCCCATTGCACTCATATATATATATATATAGGGTAAAATGGGGGCTGCCCCCAGGGGGTAGCTAACTTAGCTACCCCGCCCCATTTTCTCCATGGTTTTAATTTTTTTTTTGAAAATTTCTTCCGTGAATATTCATCACTATATCCCTATATTGTGTCATTAAAACTTCATGTGAAACAGAGACACCTACGACCTCCATCCAGACAATCATTTTTTTAACGGTAACAAGATTTTTTAAATCGACCCCGTTTGGATGGAGGTCGTAGGAGTCTCTGTTTCGTATGAAATTTGAATGACATAATATAAGGATTTAATAATGAATTACACGCTTTTAGATTTCAAAAAAAAATAAAAAAATTATGGAAAAGGGGCGGGGGGAGCTAAGTAACTCCCCCTAGGGGGCATACACATTTTACCCATATATATATATGGGTAAAATGTGTATGCCCCCTAGGGGGAGCTAACTTAGCTCCCCCGTCTTATTTTATGTATATTTTTTTATTTTTTTGAAAATAAAAATTATGTAAACTTATTATTATATCTCTATATCATGTCATTAAAATTTTATACGAATCAGAGACTCATACGACCTCCATCCAGACGAGGTCGATTTAAAAAATCCTGTGACCGTTAAAAAAATGGTTGTCTGGATGGAGGCCATAGGAGTCCCTGTTTCATACGAAATTTAATGACACGATATAGGGATATAGTGATGAATATTCACGGAAGAAATTTTCAAAAAAAAATAAAAACATGGAGAAAATGAAACGGGGTAGCTAAGTTAGCTACCCCCTGAGGGCAGCCCCATTTTACCCTATATATAGGGGTTGATGGAGCTGCCCCCTAGGGGTAGCCAACATAGCTGCCCCCACCCTATTTTTCGTAATTTTTTTTATTTTTTTGAAAAAATATCACCATGTATATTCATCCCTATATTCCTTCTATATGTCATTCGAATTTCGTCGGAAACAAAGAGTCCTTACAGACAGGGTTGATTTAAAAAATCCTGCGACTGTTAAAAAAATTACGTCTAGATAGAGGCCGTAGGAGTCTCTGTTTCTAACAAAATTCGAATGACATATAAGAGGGATATAGAGATGAATATACATGGTGATATTTTTCAAAAAAATAAAAAATTTTACGAAAAATGAGGTGGGGGCAGCCATGTTGGCTACCCGTAGGGGGCAGCCCCATTTTTCCCATAATATATTATTGACCATTTGTCATGATTTTACTGACTTCACAACAAACGCTTACTTGTCCATTGTATATATATTACTGAATTCTGCACCATATAATAAAATGAATGTAAATTACTGGTCGTTGTTTGGATATTACTGATCTCGCAACAATCATTTACGTGAGTATTGTCTCTAAATTACTGAATTATATTGAAAGTAATAATACATATGGAAATTATTGACCATTTGTTATGTTCTACTGACTTCACAACAAGCATTTACTTAACCAGTGTGTATATATTACTGAATTCTACACCATATAATAAAATGAATGTAAATTACTGACTGTTGTTTGGATATTACTGATCTCGCAACAACTATTTACTTGATTATTGTATATATATTTCTGACCTGAGTTTTTGGATCTCAATTTTCTGCAAGAAATCATCGATTCGAATGTTTTCTTTCCAAAACATTCTTCCTATTTTTTAGGACGCGATATAATTGGAATACTACTTATTGTTAAATCGCTTTTCATATTAATCTCCTTCCAAAAATGACATCCTTCGAAATAGGTAATCACTCAATTGGTAATACACGTACGTGGCCTACAAATGGTGCTCATCGAAACGCTAATGGGTACATGGCTCTCTGGATAAAAATCCTATATATATATATATAAGGTTAAATGAGGCTACTCCTTGGGAGTAGCCAATTGGCTACTCCCACCTTTATTTTTCTTCCATTATTTTATTTTTTTGGAAATAAAAAATATGTGTATTCATCACTATATCCCCTTAACATGCATTTCAATTTCATCAGAAACAGAGACTTCTATGCCCTCCATCTGAAGGGGGTCAATTTCAGCAATTATGAGACCGTTAAAATTTGACAATCTTGATGGAGGAGATAGAAGTCTCGAATTAAATTGAATTTTGAATGACACAAAGGTGACATATTGTGATCTAAATTCCAATAGGTTTCATTTCAGAAAAATAAAAAAACTACAAGAGAAAAGGGGTGGGAGCATGAAAGTTGGATACAACCAGGGAGCATACTCCAAAGGAATATATAGATGAATATACATGGTGGTATTTTTCAAAAAGTAAAAAAATAGCGAAGATATAAGCCCCGGTGCATGTAAAATTACATGCACCTTGGTGCAAGCTCCCCATCCTCTATATATATATGTATGGGAAAAAGGAATATGCTCCTTGGGAGGAGCCAACGGGGCTGCTCCCACCCATATTTTTCCCTCATTTTTTTATTTTTTTGAAAAATAAAAATTTATATATTCATCACTATATCCCTCTAACATTGTATTAAAATTTCGTCAGAAACAGAGACTCCTAAGCTCTCCATCCAGACGTCATTTTTTTAACGGTCCTAGGATTTTTTAAATCAACCATGTTTGGATGGATGCCGTAAGAGTCTGTTTCTGACGAAATTTTATTAGAGTGTTAGAGAGATATAGTGATGAATATATAAATTTTTATTTTCCAAAAAAATAAAAAATTTTGAGGAAAAATGGGGGTGGGAGCAGCCCGTTGGCTCCTCCCAGGGAGCAGCCCCATTTACCTCTCTCTCTCTCAATCATTTTTTAACGATCACAGATTTACTGTATTTTACCTGTTCTGGATGAAGGCCGTAGGAGTCTCTATTTCCGATGAAATTGGAATGACATATTAGAGAGATATAGTTATGAAAATCCATTATGGTATTTTCAAAAAAAATTAAAAAAAGAGACGAAAATGCCCCTGATGTAACTAAGGTTAGCTACACCATGATGTAACTTCCCTTTCATATGCATACATACATACATACATACATACATACATACATATAGAGAGAGGATAGGGAGTATGCACTCAGGTGCATGTAATTTTACATGGACCCGGGCCTATAAGTCCCACATTTTTTTACTTTTCTGAAAATACCTTCATGTATATTCATCTATATATTCCTCCTATATGTCATTCCAATTTCGTTAGAATCAGAGACCCCTACGTCCTTCATCCAGAGCAGGTCGATTACAACAATTCTAAGACCGTTAAAATAATGTGTTCTAGATGGAGGACATATGGGTCTCTGTTTCTGATGAAATTGGAATGACATATAGGAGGGATATATAGATGAATATACATAGCGGTATTTTTCGGAAAAGTAAAAAAGATGTGGGAGTTATAGGCCCGGGGGCATGTAGAATTACATGCACCTAGGTGCATACTCCAATCCTCATATATATATATATATATATATATGGGTTGATGGGGCTGCCCCAACATGGCTAAACCCCCCATTTTGAGGCAATTTTTTTATTTTTTTTTTGAAAAATACAGTCATGTATATTCATCCATATATCCCTCCTATATGCCATTCGAATGTCGTCAGAAACAAAAACTCCTACGACCTCCATCCAGACAGAGTCGATTTAAAAAAATCCTGCGATCGTTAAAAAAATAACGTATGGATGGAGGCAGTAGGAGTGTTTGTTTCTGACGAAATTCGAATGACATATAGAAGAGATATAGGGATGAATATACATGGTGATATTTTTCCAAAAAATAAAAAAAAAATTTGCGAAAAATGGGGTGGGGGCAGCCATGTTGGCTACCCCTAGGGGGCAGCCCCATTTTTCCCCATATATATATATATATATATATATGGTTAAATGAGGCTACACCCTGGGTGTAGCCAATTGGCTACTCCCACCCTCATTTTTCCCATTTTTTTATTTTTTTGGAAAATAAAAATATGTATATTCATCACTACATTCCTATAACATGTCATTCAAATTTCATCAGAAACAGAGACTCATATGCCCTCCATCTGAAGGGGGTCATTTTCAGCAATTCTGAGACCGTTAAAATTTGATAGTCTTGCTGGAGGGGATAGAAGTATCGAATTAAGTCGAATTTTGAATGACATCATGGTGACATATTGTGATCTAAATTCCAATATTTATCATTTCAGAAAAATAAAAAAATACAGGGGAAAAGATGTGGGAGCATGTAAGTTAGCTACACCCAGGGAGCATATTCCTTTTTCCCTATATATATAGGAAAAAATGGGGCTGCCTCCCGGGGGCGGCCAACATGGCTGCCCCCACCCCATTTTTCGGCGTTTTTTTATTTTTTTTTGAAAAATAAAACCATGTATATTCATTCATATATCCTTCCTATATGCCATTCGAATTTCGTCAGAAACAGAGACTCCTACGGCCTACATCTCGATGGTATCGATTTAAAAAAATCCTGTTACCGTTAAAAATTACTGTCCGGATGGAGGCCGTAGGAGTCTCTGTTTCTGACGAAATTCGAATGGTTTATAGGAGGGATATAGGGATGAATGTACATGATGTTATTTTCCAAAAAAAATAAAAAAATTTGCCCAAATAAGGCGGGGACAGCCACATATGACCCATATATATATATATATATATATATGTATATATATAGGAAAAAATGGGGCTGCCCCCTGGGGGCAGCCAACATGGCTGCCCCCACCTCATTTTTCGGCGTTCTTTTATTTTTTTTTTTTTGAAAAATAAAACCATGTATATTCATGCATATATCCTCCTATATGCCATTCGAATTTCGTCAGAAACAGAGACTCCTACGGCTTCCATCTCGATGGTATCGATTTAAAAAAAGGGATATTTACCCAGCAGACCCTGAAATCTTTTTAAATTACCTCTACGACCTTTGAAACATCCTAATTCCTCCCACGACCCCGTATTCTTGCTAACCCTTACTCTACAGACCCTGTGGTTAACTCCCATCCATGTAACCGTTAGAACTAACCAAACGCTGTTATCTTCCTTTATATTATACCCATTTTAGTGGTCAAATTTACCGCAAGTGCCATTGCCTCCCACCTCACCTCCCACCCTCTACCTGCAGCGGCTGAACACGGTA